>JARVGS010000002.1:14968274-14984088 GCA_031762315.1 Hypsolebias antenori
GGATTGTATTCCAGGGCTAACCTCGGTAAATTTTTTTAAATAATAAAATAAATTTTGCTTTTTTTTTTTTTTATCTTTTTTTTTTTTTTTGGTCATTTTATCTGAGTCATGGAAACTTTTACGACTGACCAAAGTTGTGCTTCAGGGGTAGTGAAGCACCAGCAGTCAGTCGACAATTGGGAGCTCTTTACTGTGACATTTCATGGGTGAAACCATTTTGAAATTCAAGAGGGTTTTGTGATCTCTAAACTCATCAGAGAGCCTTTTAGCAGAGCCTACAAATAAGGTGGCAACTGTGGTGACAAGATTTGTTTTTTTAGAGGCTGGTGCCACTCTCTGCCACCCCTTACAACCACCACTGTGCAGTCAGAGGTTCATCCAGCTGTTTTGGTGTAAGAAAAGATCAATACTGTCCATCATTCATCTGTTAAAGTGAAATGTCCCATGTCTGCTTCTCTCAGTACGTAGTTAGCTTGTTCTTTTTTCTGGACCCTGCCATCTGGCCCTGCCCACAAGAATTACAGGAGGCTGGTGTTTTTACATAACTTTCCTCCCAAAAAAAAAAAAAAAAATCCTGTTAGATTTTATATGTAAACAGACTCATGATTAATGTTTAAATCTTGACTTTTGGTTGTCCTCTATTCAAAACGTAACCAAGAGTTACAGTCATGCACTTTTTTTTTTTATTTTAGTTTAACATCAAAACTACAGCTACAGCTTTAAAGGAACTTCTTATCCCAATATTTCCAGTTTTATCTGTCTTATTGTGACGTAAATGCATCTTTGTGCATGAAGTCATATTTTGTGCCTGCCTGATGTGTCACTGGAGGTCATCTGAGAAGAAACCGCGCCCCCTGTTGCGCCAAACTCCCCCTTATAAACAGGGAGGATGGAGCATCTCCTCCTCGGTGTCCTTGACTTCCACACAGTCTTTCAGGAAGCAGATCTTTGAGGAGCGCGCTCCACGAGACCCCCGGCGCGCGCGCAGCTCTGTGGAAGTCGCTCGCAGAGGAGACACAGCGGCTCAGCGCGGCGCGCGTCGTCGCCTTTTACGCAAACTTGAACTTGAATGCGCTTCTTCTCGCGTCGCGCACAACTCCCAACTCCTCATCTTCCTCCTCCTCCTCCTCCTCCTCCTCCTCCTGCAGCAGCACCGCCAGTCGAGCTGTAACGGGACACTTGGAGCGCACCGAACCTCCCCCCGGCCGGTCTGCGCACCTTCTCCTCGGATGATGCCGGACACGTCCCTCTGTCCTGATGGCACGTGGGGGCACAGGCTGCTTGTAGACCCCCAGACGTGGACTTGAGGAGGTTGCAGTGGGATTGCGAGGTGACAGAGGGGGTGGGTTTCCTCCCAGCTTGATCTGATGGAGACATGAAGCTCGAGATGGTAAGCTGCTCTTCTTAAGTTCTGATGAGGTTCTGTCACTTCACCTCCATGTGATGTCACATTTTGTTTGGAGATATTTAAACTATCACTCGTGATGTGGACGTATATTACATTTATGGGCTTCTAAAAACGCCCCGTTTAATCCGTTTTTGTATTTTCTCCTGGAGTCCCATCATTTATTTCACGCACCAGAATCTTTCAAAACACGATTTAGTTCGATTTTTTTTTTTTTTTTAATTAAAGCCCCGATTTAACAGAGTTTAATTAAAGGTCCTTTATTGATGACAGCATTGGCTTCCCAGCGTGCTTTGTTGAGAAAGCCACAGTTTTATTCTGATGATTTTTGGTGAAGTTTTTCTTATTCATAATCTAAATGATACGTTTAGTCATGATTTTTCTTGTGTTTTGCTGTTGTTGATTTTTTTTTTAAGTTTACCTGTTTCTCACGTGTCATTTTCACCTCGAGTCATTCATACCTTTGGAGAACTCACCTGGTCTTTGTTCCAGTAATCATTAAAAAGCTTTCTGACTCTCAGGTTCTCTGTCAGTTCAGATGGTGTCTTTTGTTTCCCCCCATCATTTGAATTGTAATTTCTTACACTACATCCTCCCTTCAGTGGAGTTTTGTTTTGTCGCCTTATCAGCAATTTAATTTATGAAAAAGTTTTAGCTCTCATCGAGCCACCTTCCTCTCTGCATCAGACAAAATCTTGATTTTCCCCTAATGATCACAAACCTGCTGTGCAGCTGATGATGGTATCTTGTCATGAAATATTTTTGTAGTACTCAAAACCCATTTGAAATGTTTTGACTCATTAACATATCAGCAAAATAAATGAAGAACTTAAATATTTTTTAACCTCTGTTTTTAGACCCCGGTTTATTAAATGACTTCCTATGTGAACGCGTCTCTTTTGCACATTGAAAAGTAAGATTTCAAACGCTATACGTTAATGGCTATAAACTTTTTTTTTTTTTTTTGGGGTCAAATATGTGTTTTTTTTAACTGCAACAATGATCATATTTGGTCACATTCTGTTTCAGCCTGCATGCTTGCATGTGAACAATGTTACTTTTAGTGCACAACAACAAAAACATGCATATCCTCATAAGTTATTATGACATTGTGAATGTCTCTTTGATAGCTGCGGTAAAAGTTGTGACCTCTTCTTGAAACCTCTCCAGTCCAACTTGGACTCAATAAAAGTACTTAAAGCTGATTAATATAAAACTATTCTTCTGTTATGTTGATTTTCTGAGTCAAAGCATAAAAGCTGGAGGCACAGGTAAACTCCTAAAACAACCCCTTTATTTAAAATCATTCTCCAAAATACAAACACTTCCATCGATTGATAAATAAAGTGCTTCTCTTTCTTTAAGGTGGAAATGAAATAGCAGCATGATGACAGCAGTGATTTATTGGTTTGTCCAGTCCTGGATCTGAATTAGTTATGCATGTTGGTTGATTCCATCCCTTCACACTGTCTGTGCTCTTCAGTCAAACGTTCAATTTGTCTGTCGATACTGTGAACAGGCGCCGAGCAGAATTAGGTCAATACTTTTAATCAGATTTTTGTAAACAACAGTAGTGAGGAACTCGCAGTACTCCTCTGTCTAGTTCAGACAGTTTAATGGGAACACCAATCCTACAGCTTTCTGTGAACAGACTGCATCACTGATTTACATTATGGCTTGAAAATAGAGGAACACTTAAATTTCAAAACATTTTTTACCATGAAACTGATTGAAACAGGAAACAATGTTGTCCAGAGTGTTGTGAAAAAGAAGTAGCAGCCTTGAAGGTTTTAAGAAAGCTTTTTTTTTTTTTTAAAAAGAGGCAGAAGCTAAGATAGTGACTTATCTGAAGTGACACATGTTCAAGCCTATGAACAAAAAAAAATAATCTTTTTAGTAAAAGCAACAAGGAGGAATTCAAGAAGTTGGGGTGTGGAGGATGCTGCAGCACCCCCTGATGGATCAGACAAACGTGTCTAAATCCATCCATCCAAGATGATGCATTATCTTTTACCCGCTTCTTCCATTTTGGGTCATGGGGGTCGCTGGTGTCCATGTCCAGCAATCACTGTGCAAGAGGCAGGGGACACCCTGGACGGTCTCCAGTCCATCACAGGGACACATATAGGCAAAAGAGAAAAACAAACATTCACTCTCTCATTCAAACTTGGGGACAATTTAGAGTTACCCATCAGTCTAACATGCATGTTTTTAGTCTGTGGGAGGAATCTGGAGTACCTGGAGAAAACCCATGCATGCATGGAGGGAACATGCAAACTTCACCCAGAAAGGCCCCTGGACTGGGATTTGAACAAGGTGCTCGCTGAGAGGCAGCAGCTCTACCAAGTGCACCACCGTGCTGCCGTCTAAATACATAGTTATGAAAAAAGGACTGAAAAAAACAAAAACAGGTTTTATTAGTGCTACATATATTTAAATTCAAATAATCTTTTTAGTTAAAAAAAATCTGGAATATGAAACCGGCACTGTCATTATATATGTGTGCACAAATTTTGCAACCTTAAACATGGTGCTACCACATGTTAAAATACAATTTGGGAGTAAATTACATTCTTTATATTGATGTTTTATTGTTGACATTGATTATTAACTGGTGAATAGGGTTCTGTAAAACTAACTGGCACTGATTTTTCACATTTTATTCATTTTGTTTCCCCTTTGCGTCATAAAAACGTCCCCATGGCTATGGTAACAAGCTGAAGACAAGTTCAATGAAGCGGTTTCTCCAGCTATTTTGAACAAGATGTTAACACATGGCACTGTGTTTTACAGAATTTGAAAGAATGAAATATAAATTCAGTTGATTGTTACGTTATTTGCCTGGGACACTCTTTATTTTCCAAGAGTTTTGGAAGGGAAGGTTAAAAATGATGATAATACCGGTAGGTGTGGGTTTTGAAGAAAAAGGAGATAGAAAATGATTTTTACCTGCAATACCAAAATCATCTGATAAACAATTTTAATTTGTTGCTGACGGTGATCTCGCCTCACTTCGATCCACATTGTGAACTGTTTTTGTATATTGCTGTACTGCACTGATTGGGTTCACGATCTGCTTTATCTCATCACATAATTTCAAAAAGTAGGTCCAAAGTGTGTTAAAAATGGGATCTTGAAGTCTCAACAGACAACTTGAGTGAAAAACATTTAAACTGTAACTCGGTGTGAGTCAGAAACACAAAGTAACACTGTTAGATGTCCAACTTTAAAATTAATTATTTGAGAAAACTATTTAAGGTTTTTGTATTCAGTGAAGCAATCTGTGCAACTGTAGTGCCAGCAAACTTTATGAGCAGTTTTATTGCCAAGAAAAAAATAAAAAATAAATTTACAGCCTGAGCTTCAAAGTCTGTTGTTAGGATTGCTGCCCATAATTCACTTTGTGGGACCTGAATGCTTTTTCAGCTGTCAACCCATTTATTTCTAATTTTTGCTCTTTGTTGTGTCAACTTAGTTGACACTGTTCCAAAACCCCAGCTTTGGGGGGTCATTTTGACCCAAGGGTAGCAGGAGGGTTCATCTAAGTTCATTCTAACATTTTTGTCCTATTTTCTCTCTCAGTGCCTGCTTGATGCTGCCACGTGTCTAGGTCCTCCCTAATCCTGTTTCGGCGACACAGAGAAACCCTCTCAGTCCCCGGACACCTCCGTGCCACACATTTGGCTGCCTGACTCACTGAGCTCATCATCTGCAGCTTTCAGCGAAAGATCAGTTTGAACTCAATCTGTTTATCCACATATTTTCAAGACTGGCTTCAGAATAGAAACACCAAATTAATCTGGTTTCTGAATCTTGACACACAAACTGAGTGTGTTGTGGACTGCTAACTACAACATAACCCCCACCACTACCCCCACCACATTCAGGTGAAACATCAAGCATATCTTTACTGGTTCTGTATTCTGTGGTTTGGAAGCCAAAGCCATAATTTGTCTGTCGCTGAGAAAGAGGAAAACAAAGACTCTGTTGTTTTTGAGCTGCCCAGTCTGGAGCAGTGCGCTTTCCAAATGCTGCCATGCCCATCATCAGCAATGCCAACCATGACTTCAGCAACCTGTCGGTCAGTGACGACAGCAGTCTGGACCGAATCTTTACCGAGATTCCAGAGACCGAGACGATCAAGGTACGTTGAAGACTTTTGCTCACTTAAAATAAAATTAAAATTAAAGCTTGAAGTGACTTTCCACTCTTTGTTTTCCATGTTCCAGGGGGTGTACTACCAGAGAGCCCAGTTCATCCGTCGGCCAGAGGACCTGGTGTCAGTCGACCACGCCTTGTTGGCGTTGATAAACGTTGGAGGCAACCGCTACACGTTTCCCTGGAGCACGCTGCAGCAGTTCCCCCTCACACGACTCGGCCGCCTTTGTCGCTGCCGGTCGCTCGAGGACATCGCCAGCGTGTGTGATGACTACGACGAAGCCAGGAAGGAGTTCTTCTTCGACCGCTCTCCGTCCGCCTTTAGAGTCATCCTCAACTTTCTGGCAGCGGGGAAACTTCGGCTTCTGCGTGAGATGTGCATCCTTTCTCTCCACGACGAGCTGAACTACTGGGGTGTGGAGATGGCGTACATGGAGCGGTGCTGTAAGAGGAAGATGTACACCCGCATCGAGGAAGTGCACGAGAAGGAGAGGCGGGAGGAGGAGCGCAGGCAGAAAAATGCCATGCAGCGAGTGCCAGTTGAGGAAACTCAGTACCAAAAAGTGATGAACTGGCTGAGAGATATGGTGGAGAATCCCCAGTCTGGCCTACCCGGGAAGATCTTCGCCTGCTTATCCGTGATCATGGTTGCGGTAACAGTTGTTAGCCTGTGTATCAGCACCATGCCTGACCTCAGAGAGGAGGAAGACAAGGTGAGTACACCAGGTCAAGCTACCTCTAAAAAAAATCCATTCTAATGTTTAAACACGAAACAGGTCCAGGTTAGATGCAAGTGGAGATTTTTCTTGAGTGCCACTTTTACCAGTTCTTCTCTAATTAAAGGTACTGTGATCATTATGCACTAAAGCTGCTCACTAATCATGAGTCCAAGCCAGATTCTTATTTAGCAATCATTTATTTCCTGCAAACTAACTGTTAATGTTATGTACTGTACTTTTCACTGTATGTTGCACCTTTTTGCATAAATTTGCAAGTCCTGCAACTTATACACTGAAGCGACTAATATACTTTTTTTTTGCCCATATTTATAAACCAATTTTTGTCAGAGATCTGACTATTTCTTTCATTCTGACATGAAATATATTAAACATTACCATTTGCAGCCAAGTGTCTTATTAATAGGTAAATGTGACTATTAATGAGACACTTGGCTTGCTAGACGCCACTTTTGTCTCGCGCTGGAACTTCTGGATCAAACGTCAAATCAGCTGCATTTTACCGCGCCGCCCAGGCGAAATGCAGCTGATTTGACCATTAAAGTGCATTTATTAAGGAAAAGTTCAACTGACACACCTTTACTGTAATGTCATGCAAACAAATAATTGTTTTTAGGTGGTTAACTTGTTAAGTTTCGAAGAAATGCACAGTGTGTCCTCCCTCTGCGCGCCCCAGCAGCCACGAATCGATTATTGAAATGCAGCTGATTTTACCTTTCAAGTGCATTTATTAAGGAAAATTCAACTGAGACACACCTTTGCTATAATTTTGAGCAAACACATAATTGTTTATAAGTGTCAGTCTTGTTGAAATCATGTTAAAGTCCTCCCGAGCATGCTCCCGCAGTCGCCATTTTGGCAACCAATCAATTTTTGGCACAACACCGGCCCGCGTTTCCGGGTGGTCAGCAGTGATGCATTAAAAAAACACGATACATCAGTGGTTACGCATAATAGATGCGACTTATATGGCAAAGCCACTTATGTATGATTTTTGTCCCCCCCCACTTTTATTATTTTGGACTGATGCAGCTTATACGGCGGAAAACACGGTATCTATTCTTAACAACATGTCATTGTTTGAGGCAGATAAACAAATATCTTCATTTTTTTAACAGACATTTTAAAGCTGCAAAAAGCAAAACTGCCTGCAATCACTCTGTTAAATATCCCTGTAGGAGGCTGAGTATGTGTGTCCTGTGATCTGTGTCTTCCCATAGCAGCATAGGATAATGAAGCCCAGGCTGCTCACTGAGGCCTGTCCAGCTTCAGAATAATGAAATGGGCTTACTGTATCTTGAAGAGAAGATAGGCACAAAAATGCACCGAACATTTGTAAGGTCATGCAAATTTGCACAACTAAAAAAACTACACGCTGCTCGTCCCATAAAAGCCCATGCACTGTAACCGACACAGCCCTCTTTGAATAATGTACACGTATATTATCCAGAATTCTCGGCATTTAGAACTAAATTTTGACTGAAGCAATTTCACTTTTCAGTCATGCACTATTTTCTGACACTTGCTTACAGGCCAGGATTTGATCCATTCCCGTATTTAAAACACCTTTCACTTGTCAGTTAAACCATGCATTATGAAAATACATATATATTTGTTCTTTTTGATGCAAGCATGAAATAATGATGGAGATTTTTATCTGTGCAACAATACAAGCTGGCACCTTTTTTTCCCACTTTTCTGCATGGATGAAAACACTCTTATTAGATTTCTAAACATGCTTTCAGACCAAGCAATAGAATTGACAAAATATCCACTTTTATATCATCTCACTTTGATGTGGAAATGATCTCATCTCATAGTAATGTTTAGACTTGGCACAAGTGATTTTCCAGCTGGGTTGTTTTAAGTATTTCAGTTTGGGAGGTGTATTTGCATTCATGCATGTGGTAAATTTTGCATGAGCTTTATGAAAACTGTGGGAGAGATGATCAATGAAATGCTAGAGGAACAAATTACCATATGCTAGACATAACTTATTGGTCTTGTTTTCTTTAATGTTTAACGGTACGGCCATTTTTCTATATCAGCTAAAGTCACAGTTCTTTCCATCCTAATTCACTGCAGGATATGAAATGACTCAAAGCTTAACTTTGGTAATTGGCTATTTAGCTTGTCGTTTAATAAATGTCGCCCAACTTCAATTCCCTCTAACACCATAATTAGCTCTTTCTGGGGGATTTTATTTTTTATTTTTTTGTCTTCCCCCCCCAGTTATTTGTGACTAAACATTTTTTCTTCTGGTGTAACATGAGGAAAAAAACACACAGAAGATCTCACTTTAGTGTTAGGTGAGAATTTAGAAGGTATATGTCACAAACAGAATCATAATAATTGTGCAAACAATGTACATTATGCTTTGCTGTTAAGAAATATTTTATACATATGTTGTATTTGTTGAGCTTTTATTTACCCAAACATATCTTAAAGAACAAACACATCCTTGCATTTGCATCCACGCAAAAAGCAAAAGCTTAAATAAGAAGTTCGAGTATAAGACTGTTATAGAAGACGCTGCTCGGCACCGGCTTCTTTATGTCTCATTGACAACAGTGTCCATGTATTGATTTTGACTTAAGCAGTGTCAAGCAGCCAAAGGATCCAGTGTGTGAGAGTGTGATACCGAAGAATTTAGCGAGGCGGATGAGAGGGACGGTTGCAGAATACTTGATGAGTTGTGAGAAGCTGAAGACCGGATTTTGAAAACTTTAGCAGGAAATGAGAACATAGATAAAAAATGCTCAAGTATCAGATTTGGCTGAAAACTCTGGCTTTTTATAATTCTTCTAGACGCTGTAATGCTTTGGGTGTGAACTAAAACAGAATATGTACTTTAACGGATATAAAGTGGTATAGTCAATCAAGATTTGATGTGGTTTGTTACTTTGCTGTTCGGCATGTTGATTTTGTACTTTTAGTGCTTAGCGTAGTTTTACTTAACATTTTTCTTAGTTCATATCTTGGATCTTATTACTGTTTTTCTTTTACTTTTTTATACTTTCATTAGACGTAACTGGGACCCTATGTACTGTATATCAACCTGAATCCAGATGTAGATTTTGAACACTCTTTTTAAATTATCAATCATTGCAAAGGTTTGTCCAGAGCCTTTAAGGGGCGTTGGCAGAAAAAAAAAATACAGTACATAACGTAGGTATGTTATGTGCATGATAAACTAGTGAACACAAAAAAGCATTGTGTGCAACTAAGAGAAGAGTTATTTGTGAATGTGAGAAACAAGCATGCTCACACAATAACGTAATAATATGCTAGACAGTGTATCTGACCTGACTATAAAGACATTACAGCTGTGCTTTCCAGATGTCAGTGTTAATCAGTAAGCATCTGTGTAGAATTTACCAGAACAACATTCTGTTTTTAGATGGCATTTCAGGAATATATATAAATATATACAGTTGTGTATATGTACACTCCTGAAGCCATTCTTTATTTTAGTCTGAGTTTATTTGTCTTGCTACAATTTTTGTGTGGACCAAAGAGTTTATTTTGGGCACAAGAAAAATATCTGGTACAACTTAGATAATACATGAACTGTGTACCTGCAAAAATATATTTTTTTCTTTGTCTTGACCAATACATTCCCTATGAGCATGAAAAACTACTTTTTCCCCTCATTGCCCTTTTAGGGGCTCAGTAGGGTTTACACTATTTTTTATTACACTGTGGGGATTTAGGAGATAAAAGTTTCCAAGAAAAAGTAGAGATTTAATGAATGTCTTTTGTCTTTTTGTCACTCTGTACCCTTAGATAATGTGAGTTGTAACATCAATATATGAAGACATTTGTGGAGACAATGTTTTCATTTGACGGTCTTTTTTTTTTGAATGTCTATGAACATTGTTGGAGAGAGAATAGCAGCTTCATTCACAAGTAAACAAGCCCATCTGCTGCTTTCATGAGTGTGTCTGTGTGTGCTTCAGTCTCAGACTATCCTCCAGTGTTCATCTTCTAAACTCCATCCATGTCCAGCTAGCAAGCCCAGGCAGACGCTGCAGGATTCCTGTCATCTTTAATTCATATTGGCTTTATTGTTTCTGTCTGGTTTTTTTACACTGCGGTAGTACGAGATAAAATTCCCTCATCCACTTCTAATCCACCTTGTACTTCTACCTGCCACTGTTTGGTTAGACTTATAAAAAAGAGAACATTAGATATAAGGATGAAGGCTGGAACATTAGGATAAATATTTTTGATTTAGAGCTGAAAATGGCTCAGTCGATGAGGGTGAGCTGGTCTTTATGTAAAAATAAAAAACTCTGTCTCTTGGCATCATTATTGTCTCAGCTTCTTGCAACATTTTATCAAAATATCCAAGTAGATAAAATTTGGGTTCTTTTAATTGTAGCTGAAGCTGCAATCTGATTTGGTTTACTTGAAATTCTTTAACCATCTTGAACACTCAAAAAAGGTTAAATCATTTCATCTGGACTAGTTTCTTTACTTGGATGACTGAGCCTGCAAACCTTCATCTTGGACACTAATACAGTTTGATCTTTTGATAATTTACAAAGAAACTGAGTTACTTTATCAAAGAACTGACAAATGTTCACAACATTTCATTAAAATGTCAAAAAAATGAAAATTTTATGAGAATAGCATATTTTCATAAAACTAAAATGCCCTAAAAGTAGAAAATTAATTCAATTATATATATTTTGTTACATTTATTTATACGTGCCACACATGCATATATATATAGGCTCTCTGTAGCTGTTGAGCACCAAATGCTTTTGGAGAGAGCTGGACCTTCAGAGAGCCAGCACAAAACCACTCAATGTTCCTGATAGTGTCAAGTAATCCAGAAGAATCTAGATGAAAAAAGTCCAGTTGAGCTCTGGAGAAGACACTGTACCTCCAAGCAACGCCTCCCCAATCGAGAGGCTTCATGGCCTGGCAAGCAGGGCAGCACTCAGATTGACCGATGAGGCTGGAAGTATTTCTGGTCTGGTTCTGGTCCGGTTCTGATCTGCTCTGCGCCCGCTGAGCGCCAAAGTCACTATGAATAAGGACCAAAATTTTTAGTCAGATTTGGATTGGATCAAAACTTTACCTCCATTTCGTCAGAAAGCAGCAGACAGAAGAAGTGTTGGCTTCTGGGTAATATAGTTCTTTTGGACTGGTGATACAGTGTAAGCTTATCGAAAGAAAACTACAAATGGCGACACCTGTCCGAAAAAAAAATACCATTAATTTTTCATCCGTGCCATCCCAATCACATGAGTAAAATTAAAGTTGACAATCATTGAAAAACTGCGAAAGAGCAAGTCCATGGAAGACAAACCGCAAAGTAGCGTGGGACTACTGTACTCTGTGCTCTATGACTGATAAGGTAAAGTTGTTCCGTATCATTTCTTGTATTGTTTTCCTCCTACTCCCTTATTTACAGTTAGTGATTGCCATAGCAAGGAAACTTGCATGAAATATTTAGAGATGCATTTACAGCTGTTGGACGCATTTAGTGGCCCAACCTGCGCTTGAACCTACAACTTCAATTTTACAAGCCTGCAGCACTGAACATCACTTCAAAACTGACCAGACTACCACTTTTAAGTTATTTTAATGTAGTTATTTCATTTTAAGTTATGTACAGCTGTATACATCGTCCGTAAATTTATTTGCATTGGAAGTTATAGCAATGCTTATTTGTTTGATAATTTACTTGCTTACTCATTTATTTATCTGCCTTTTCCTCTGTCAGTTTATCTACTTACCTTATTTTCTTTTAAAACTGTTTTACCCCCATCATGACCTCTGTAATCTGCTCGAGTCTAATCTGCAGCAGCAGTGTTTACTTTGCATGAAGCAGACCACATGCAGTTTGAAAAGCAGCACCTGCCCGACTTGGCATATTACTATTGTTCAAATGTCAAATACACTCGGTTTATTTGCACATATTCCTGAGTAAAGCCAATAAGCAACATTTCTCAGAATTTATTTTCCTGCATATGCATGTTGTTTTACTTTCAGACCACATCAGCCTCATCAGATTTGCTCTGATGCAGTTTTATTTAAGTCTATGGGGTAACTGAAGAGACCATTTTATGTTTTTAATGACATAAATTGAGGTGGGATTTACTGTTCCATAATTACATCGCAGAACATCAATCACAAGTATCTGGATGAGAGGGAGGCAGCAGAGCCATGGTCCAGGTGACTTGAGCATAAAGCTGTTGGGTTTCTGATTGACTACCTCACATCTTCTGAACCAAAGCCTTCTTAGTAATGTTATTGAACCACAGAGCCTGCTCAGGCATGTGATTCTACAGAGGGCACTTGTATAAAAATTTGTTCTGTCAAGAGATAAGCAGTGAGTCAGTTGTGGTCTCTGGACTGAGATGAAATAACATCAGCACTGAAAAATATGAAGGGAATAAAGAAGTCCAGGTTAAGGACACAGGAAGAGAAAATGTGCAGATTAATCCGGCCATGAAACTCTTTTTCCCTCCTTTATCACATCTACTGCCGTCTCAGGGGAGCCGTTAGGCTTAAAGACTGTCTGGAACAAAGTGATGTAAAATGGGTACATAGGAGACATACTGTACATCACCAGTACATATATTCCAACAGGAACGCAGATACATTTATAGCTCACTTGTGTCTTGGTTAGCAGTTTTGTCCTTTATGTGTTTTTTATAAAGCATGACATCTCGTGTGTGCCATCTCACGTGAGCATTAAAGTTATTGCCTGAAGGCAAAAGAGAAATAATGTTTTTGCTTGTGTCTGATGATGTTTAAGCTTTTCAAACTGAAAAATAGCTCAACAACAGATAGTTTTGCAATATTAAACTAGATTCTGGTGTGGTGATGGCTGAGCATCATACTCAACACATACTTTAATTGTCGTATGCAGAGAAAAACATGATACAATGCACTTTTTTTTTTTTTTGGCTTTATTTTTTAACTGTTGATCAACACTGGCTGTCTTTTGGCAAAATATCTAGTGAATCACTGGACAGACTTTGAAAAAACTCTCAGAAAGTAATAATCAGATGTACATCTACAACTCGTTAACATTTTGGGTTAACCAAATTTAAGAGGTTTGCTACAGCTAACCACTTTAGCCAACACAAAAAAATGACTTTCTTGGGCGTTTGTACTGCAGGTCATAAAGCTCACTTCCATTGTTAGCTGTGAACTGATATTTTTATGTGGTTGTTCACTTTTTAATTTAAATGAGAATGCAATCCGACTGCAGAGCACACAGTCAACGGCCCTAAAGTGACCTGCTGCACAGAAGTTGACACAGTACCACACAGCCCAGGTACAATACAACCCCCACAATTAGCTTTAACAGAACTGTCACCCCAAATCAAAACATTACTTCCTTTCCACTGATTAATTCCATCATTTGTGTCTCTGTGATGTGTTTGCATTTGATCTAGGCACTTCCTGTATACTCCAACATGGATTTTTTTTTAATCAGTCACAGTTTGCCTGAAAATCTGATCAGAATCTAAATCAGCTTTATTGTCATTGCACCCAAGCACAACAAAATTACATTTCAGTACAGCCCATCAAAGTGAAACACAAACAAACAGACAAGGGGGAGACGGAGGTGTATGAGGCCGTGGCCTCGTGTGAGGCTCTGCCTTTTTCGTTTAGCTAGGAAAAGAGAAATGTAGGGGTGAAACACAGGGGGGTTGCTTTGAAAAACATTATGTGTCTCCAATTTCAAGGATTCAAGGTTTTTTTTTTTTTACTGTCATTTGCATCACGTATGGTACATGAGGTGGAATGAAATTGTGTATACACGGTCCCAGTTACAGCCAACAAAAGTATGAAATGTAAAAGAAAAACAGCAATAAGAGCTAAGATATGAGCCAAGAAAAATGTTAATTCAAAATACGCTAAGCACCAGCAGTACAAAAACAATCAGCCAAACAGCAGCACGAACATGAGTCTGTGTGAGCAGATGAATACAAATGAACACAGCAGCATGAAACAGATCAGCAGCAACATGATGTGATTTTTTTCATAGTGATTATCCTGGTTAGAGATTCATGATTCTAACAGCTTCAGGGTAGAAGCTGTTCCTCAGTCTAGTGGTTCTACATTTAATGCTCCTTAACCTCCTGCCTGAGAGGAGTGGGGCAAAAAGTGTGTGCTGGGTGAGTGGGATCCTTCATGATGCAGGTGGCCCTCTTTCTGCATCTGGAGGATGATTTAGGATGTATGATTCATGGTTTAGGAACACATATGAAATTGACCTGAGTCTAAAGCCCCCAGCATACCTCTGCATACGTACGTGTAGGGGTATACTGGGGGCTTAACTAAAAAAATTACATTTGTGATGTTCTGTCATATAAACTATTAGATATGGTCACATATGGGCAAACATTTGGGTTTGGGCTACTTTTGCCTGCATGGTCTTAATCAGTTGTACAACTATCGATTGGTGTGGTGGTAAGTGTCATTTTAAACTTGTTCTCTGAGTATTAACACATCTCATGAGATTTCACAAAAGTGCATGAATTTGGTTGTATTTTCCACTTACAAGACGTGACCAAAATAGCTCCAACTCCCTTTTTTCTCAAGGTAAGGTTATTTAATTTCAAACTCAGGCATTCAACAAGCAGGGTAATAGGCACTCCTTCACAAAATAATATACTATTAATTTAAAATTCATAGTTGTTGAATATTTAGTGTAATCTAACACAAGAGATGCTTTACCAAAGGTAGGTTTTCATGTCATATGTCATAAACGAAACATTAGCAGAGAGATTTTTGTCTTTACCAGAAGGTCTGTTTGTTATTTCTCTGTCTGCCAGAAGCTAAAAACAAAGTCTGTTCACTCATCTGTCATTTTCCACTAGTGTCCAGCTCCACAGAGAATCTGTGTTCAGAAAGGATTCAAGTATTGGCTGTGATCAAATCTCTGAAGAATTCCTTGCTTTGCATGCACATTTTCTGCTTGTAAACTCTGCAGAATTCTATTATTGGACTCAACAAAGCAATGTTTTAGAAATTATTGTCTCTGAGGTGGCATTGTTGTTTGCTATCTACTCTTTTGCCTGCCTTGACTCGACAACGTGAATGATTGTTTTCTGCAGTTCAGAGCAGCAGAGGCCTCAAGTAATTAGGTTTCTGTGCGTATTGTCCCCTGCTCTTTGAGCAAACTCCTGAACACAAAGCCCCTTCATCAGTTGTGAGCTTCTGAGTGTTTTTCTTAAAGAAACACCAAATTAAAAATGGCTTATCTTGTAATGTGTTTTATCTGTATTATGCTTCCATAACTGAAACATGCAAGGCACATGAATTGAAGTAAATGTAAATGTCATTGCTTCAGTTGGATAATATTTAGGCTGCCACTAAACGTGACTGTTACTTCAGGGAAGATAGACTATACAGGTAGTCCTCGACTTAAGGCGCCCTCGACTTACAGCAACTCGGACTTAAGCACGGGTGTGCTAACATACATTTTACATGTATTTCCTCGACTTACGGCAAAAATCCGGACTTACGAACGGGTTTGCGG
>JARVGS010000002.1:14991936-15007761 GCA_031762315.1 Hypsolebias antenori
TTTGTGATCATGTTGCATGTTGTGTGGTATTCTTTTGAACTTTTTTCTATCTAGTCATCCATTCAGCTTCTTTATCTGCTTAGCCTTGTGGAAGGTGTGGCAGCTAGTGCCGATCTCCATTTGTCACTATGTGAGCCGTACAGTAGAACCTGGACAGATCGCAAATGCAAGTCCAACACACATGACATAACTCAGGCAAACAGCCATTCACACACTGACTCACACCTAGGGACAATTTAGAGTTACCAATCAGCCTAACGTGCATTTTTTTTGCCTGTGGGAGGCAACTGCAGGAGCTGGTGAAAACACGTGCATAGGTATGCAAACTTTACCAAGAAAGGCTCCAAGCTGGGAGGCAATCCTGCAACCTTAACATTCAGAGGCGACAGCTCTAACCACAGCTGCACTGTGCCATCCTAACATTTGTTAAATATCTAAAATTTTTATTTAAGCAATGACACTTTGGGTATTTTTTTATACTTGAAGCTAACATATTGTGCTTCTCATTTGTCTGTGAGCTTTTATAGGAAAATACTTGTTTTTCAATGAAGTTCAAGTTCGGGTGACGCGGTGGCACAGTTGGTATAAGCTGCCGCCTCTCAGCGAGAAGGGCGCCGACAAAGACATAAAGCATGCATGTTAGGCTGACGTAACAATAAACTGTCCCTAAGTGGGAGTGAAAGAGTGGATGGTTATTTCTCATTTATCTCTATGTGGCCCTGTTATGGACTTGCAACCTGTCCAGAGTGTCCCCCACTTCTCGCACAGTGATGGCTGGACATGGGCACCAGTGAAAGACTGAAATAAGAACCACTCTAAAGTGGTTCCAAAATGCTAACTTAATGTGCCCTTCATAATGTTCTTCGTCTTCCCTGTGGTCTTAGTTTGACATTGTCATGCATTAATTCCAAAGATAATGTCAAACCCCATGTGAGGCAGCTGCTGGGATAAACAGGTTCTGCGCTGAAATGGGCTGTCACTAGTTCCTCAGAGAGCAGCACACAGGAGATAAGGTCAGGGAAATAGTTGGTATTGTGGAAGGTTATTGTGTGTGTAATTGCGTCTGTTTTTGTTTCAAGGTGAAAAGCTTGCAGCTGTAACAGAAAACCTATCCCGCAAAGGTTAGGAATGGTGTCACAAAGCTCCAACGGTGCCTAATGTCAGTACGAGAGTGAGAGCGAGTGGTGAGGAGGCGAACAAATGACCGGTGAAAAGTGTTTGTGGCAGATGTGACATACACAAAGGGGAGCAAGTGTCTTAAAGATTAATACAGGACAAGCAGCCAGAAATCTCTGCAGCACCAGACATCAGAGGAGAAAAACATGAGAAACGTGGATACGATTGAGGAGGAGAGGTATAAAGGTTAATATTTAGGTATGATTTATTGATGTGGTGGCTCTCAGGAGGAGGACCTTTAAACTATCGTATCTGTCATTTTCTTTTCTAAACTCCCTCAGCTTGAGAACAAATATGCCTCAGTCAGTCCTTCATACCTCTGGAGAAATCATGCAGGGTTCAGATGAAATCATTATGGCTGCACTTTTTACTGTGGTGGCTCTTGGGTTGATAACTGCATTGCTGCTGCAGATCCATTCACAGCTCCTCAGGTTTAATATGTCAAGCTATAATAGTCATTTTTAACATTTCAACACATTTGCACCTATCATAATCAAATTCTATATAATAGCTATAAGTTGAGATGTGATTTTTTTTTATGAAATATTTTGGGAACCCACAAATAACTAAGTATCACTTTTGATCCATGTTTATATAAACTGGCTCTATTCTAACAATGTTATAACATTTTAAGATGATAATATGTTAAATGAAACTCCAACATTGTTCATACTGAGACAACTACAACTTAGTTGTAACAGAGATAGCTATATTTCCAGATGTTTGTTGTACAATAATTAGTTGATGTTTTATAGTTTGAAGAATTTAAAACACCTGAAACATTTACTTTAACTGGATTGTTATATCCAAAGAAAACAGTTTTAGGTTTTAAATAAATACTTATCCGGTTGCGACTTTTATGGCAACTCATTGAAAGGTTAACCTCATGCACAATGTACTTTGTATATCATTGTCAACGCAAGAACAATTTTTGAGCATTTAAAACAAGTCATTGTTTCTCTTCTCGTTTCTGACTGACTTTATTTTAGATTTGAGACCAAAAGGCATTTAAAACTACATTCAAACCTTTTCTGGAATTTGCTGACAATTTATTTTTTGTCAACCTATGTCTAAAGGAATTATATAACTTCTTCACAGGTTGATTTCAAAGTGTCACTGTCCTCCAGTGCTTCTCCATAGAATCAACACTTTTACATGGTGGAGAAGTTGGAGAGCCCCTTTATTTATAGTGGCTATGTTGTCTGGTCTCTTGACCCCTGGTAGAGTGTCTCGTGACAAATTGGCCTCAGAAGAGGGATTGGGCTAAAAATGTTTCAAAGTAGGAACTATGTCCAGTCTATAGAGAAACAAGGGCACCCTACTGGCGCCAGGCCTGGGGATGGGGTGTACTTGCCTCCTGATCTCTGCCAGACCAAGCCAAAAAATTAAATTAAATTAAAATATGCCACATGCCTAGAACCCCACCTTGATGGCTTTATACCACCTGGAAAGCCATCAAGGCCAGGTGTTATGTAAGACATTTGGCAAGGGTGAATCATTGACTATGCCAATTTCTAGTAACATAAACTGACTCTAGAGATGTGGAATGTCATCTCAAGCAGATTAAATTAGCTACCTTTGTAAGATAGCCATACTCAGCCTCCGAGATAAGATGAGAAGAGGAGCATTGAAAGAAGTCAACTGAAATGGTTCATGTATCTGTTTAGGATAAGTCTCAAGCATCTTTCATTGGAGATTTCTCAGGAACTTCCCACTGGCAGGAGACCCATATGCCAGAACTCGCTGTAAGGATAATGTAGCCTCTCTGGCCTTGGAACACCTTTGGATCCCCCAGAAGGAGCTGGACAGTGTCACTGGTGATAGTGATACCTGGATTTTCCTCCTGGAACCGTTTCAACTGCAAATAATCACCAATGAATAGATAAATGAATGGCTGAACTGTCCTTCAATGGAAGCTGCAAGAGCAGTAACAGAGGTGTGGTATGTAGTTGATGTAGAGAGGGCAGCTGTGGCTGAGTGGTTATAGCAATCATCCTCAAATGGGAGAGGTTGGGGGACTGATTCCTTGAGCAGACACATGTTGAAGTGTCCCTGGGCAAGACACTGAACCCCTCATATCCTCTGATGTGTGTCCCATCAGTGCATGAATGTGATATAAAGCATTGATTTATCTCTTTAGAATAAATTGTTCTATAAGCTTTGTATGTAGTAGAACAATGTATGAATGAGGGCACAGGTTGAGTTGTAAAGTGCTATATGTATCTTGATTAGATAGAAAGGCACGCTAGAAGTACAGTACATTCACCATTTACCATTTAGTACTTTTACAACTTTACTGAAAATGCACTGCTACACTTTAAATATTCACTTTCATATATGCACGTTTGTCCCACATAGTAGAAAAACAAAAGTGCATTTTCCTAATTTCTTCATATTTGACACACCTTTCTTTTCAGCCACGCTTGGTTGTCAGTCTTCAAACCATTTTAGAGGCTCTTCAGTGACCCACCAGTTAAACAGCCATTTTGGCATCCCTCCAGAGTTGGATTTGAAGAGAGCAAAGCTGAGCATAGAGGATTTTATGTCTTTACCGAATTGGGTTGTCTTTGCTCAAATGAAAGGATGTTGTTCCTCGTTCTGTCTCCCACTGAAAGAAAGACATTGTATCCTATATGAATTTATAGAAAATCTGTTGTACTATAGGAAAACTAAAGGTAAATTCCGCAACATGTGGCACCTTTTTTCTGACAGTTTATTATTAAATTCAGCCAATACTATGACGAAGTTATTGTCTAAGTGGTATTTATTTCTTGTCCCTGTGGGTTACAGTCATCAGAGTGGCGGTCAGTGTTTGGATTATTGAGACTCAGAAATACTAAACTTGCTATTTTTTTTGCAAATCATTTGACAGGCATTGATGTAAATTGATATAAAATAACTGAAATTTTAAAGAAAAAATATTGTTAACCAAATATCATACTTTTTGTTGTATAAGTCACACCTTTTTGCATAAATTAGCATGCCCTGCAACTTAAACAGTGAAGCAATGTATTTATGTTTTTTTTTTTTTCATATTTATAACCCAATTTTTGGCTGAGATCTGACAATTTCATTCATTCTGACATAGAAAATATTGAACACTACCATTTTCAGCCGCTAGAGGACTCTCAATCTTGTATGGCAAGCCAAGTGTCTCATTAATAGGTAAAAGTGGCTATTAATGAGACACTTGGCTTGCCATACAAGCTACCCTTGTCTCACTGTGGAACTCCTGGAGCAAACGTCAAATCAGCTGCATTTTGCCACGCTGCCCAGGCAAACTGCAGCTGATTTGACCTTTGAAGTGCATTTATTAAAGAAACGTTCAAATGAGACACACCTTTACTATAATGCCAAGCAAACATAATTATTTTTAAGTGTTAATCTTGTTAAATTTTGAAGAAATGCACAGCGTGTCCTCCCGCTGCAAGCTCCCACAGCTGCGCATCAGTTTTTGAAATGCAGCTGATTTGACCGATGTAGTGCATTTATTAAGGAAAAGTTAAACTGAGACACACCTTTGATATGTCAAGCAAATGAATAATTGTTTTTAAGTGTTAATCTTGTTAAATTCTTGTTAAAGTCCTCCCGTGCATGCTCCTGCAGTTGCCATTTGGCAGCCAATTGATTTTTGGCACTACTCCGGCCCATGTTTCCGGTTGGTCAGTGGTGACACATAAATGTGATGCGTCAGCAGTGATGCATAATAGATGTAACTTATATGGCAAAGCGGCTTACATTCTTTTCCACTTCATTAGACATATTTGAACTGATGTGACTTATACGGCGGTGGGACGTGTATGGCGGCAAGTACGGTAAATAAATGTTACATAAAAATACTTGTAGAGTTTTCTCAAGTAATCTCTTCTTGTGCAGTTTTTATTTTTTTATTTTTTTTAATGTTTTGTTTGTTTGTTTGGCACGGTTAGTATCCTGGAAGTACTGTAATGGCGAGTTTGTTGCAAAAAAACCCAACTAAAATCTAATATGTAAAGGCTGTGTTTAAACCAAAACTATAATATTTTACTAAATTGAAGCAGGCAGTTTTATGTCTAAATCTAACTAAACATCTTCTGAGAATAGAAAATGTAAGCTAAAGTGTTGCAAACTTGTCTTGAGTAAGTTGTGAATTTAAGCCACAGGAACAGAACTGCTGCATCTGTATTTCTGGTGTTTGAAAGTCTTTGATGTTTAGCTGGTAAGACTGAGACGTAAATAACTTCCTCATAGAGTAAGATGAGGCTAAAGATATGTTAAAATATTACACCAAGGGTACAAAACGTATCCAAAAAATTGGACTTAGGAAAAGCTGAAGATGGTCTTAATTAAGCGTTTTAGTTCAAAATATTTGATCTCTTCTTTTTTTTTTTTTTTTTATTAGTGCTGTCCATCTCAGTATTTCATAACTGGGTGAAATAGTTTCACATTGAATGCATGAGGTCTTCTAAATTTGAGGCCTTCCAATAACAGCACAAATAATGCTGAAATGCATCTCTCTGCACTAAAGTGAAAGTGTAAGTCATGGATCAGGATCTTTTGGAAAGGCAGAGGAGACAAGTGATAAATGAGAGCAGGAGGGACGGGGCAGTTGTGTGAAGGGTGCACATGCATGACGAAACTCTGGAAGGAGATGCGTTTCAATTAGAAAATCACCAGCTGAATGATTGATTTAAAGCAGAAAGAGACACTGAAGGATACATGGGAGGACGTCCAAAAAGGGAGATGGAAGAGGAAACGGAATGAGTGATGAGAAGGTGGAAATAGAGGCAGGAGGAGAAAGAAGAGGGTGACTGTGGGATAAAAGAAGGATGAGATGGGAAAGAATTAGATAAGTCACAGAGCAGAATGACAAATGCGAACCATGCACTGTGAGAAAAGTGCAGAAAATGGGGAGAGACTAGAAAAAGAAAAAAGATTTGATGAATTTCCTAACTTTTTTTGGAGCAAAGCAAAACACATTAAGACCTCAAGGTTGACATTTACCACCGTTAATACATAAAATCTAGATGAATGCACAATTTTGCCTACATATATTTAGTTTTATTTTTTAAGACAAAAGTAGCATTGCTTTTTAAGCCAGATTTAAATTCAAAGACATATTGGGAGCCCTAAGATTATTGTGGGTGAGTGGGTGAATGTGCAGGTTTGATTCAAGGCATCATTGTAGATATTTCACCCTCTTAACATCACTATTTTATTGCTTTAAAACAAACCTGATAATACAAAGCATTGAAAAATGGACAGTGTGTACTTTTGTACTTTTACTTTGGAGTATAATTTGTTTAGTTAGAGAGAAAAGCCTTATTGTGTTTGCCAAACCACAAAGTATTACATCAATCTCTGAAATCTTCTCTGTTAAATAAATGATGGATTCTGCCGCTGTACTATCAGTCAGTGCAGTGGCAGTAGTTTTAGCATGCTAAGTGACTAACTTGTGATTTATTAATGATTTCAATGGATGATTATCTGACCTCAGGATTTTTGTCGTCTCTCCCCTCCATCTTTTCATGTTTCCCTCCCCATCTGTCTTGCTCCTTGTCATTTCTCTGCTCCTCTCATCCTCCATCTCTCTGTCTTCCCCTTCTCTCTTTTCTTCTCCACCTCAGGGCAAGTGTTCCTCTAAATGCTACAACATGTTCATCATAGAGACGGTGTGTGTGGCCTGGTTCTCTCTGGAGTTCCTCCTGCGGTTCATTCAGGCGCGCAGCAAACTGGATTTCCTCCGCGGGCCACTTAACATCATTGATGCTATGGCTATCCTGCCCTACTATGTCTCGCTTGTGGTGTCGGAGGAGGATCCAGCCTCGGAGCATGAGAGGCCAGGAGGAGGTAAGGGTTATTTGGACAAGCTGGGCCTGGTGCTGAGGATCCTGCGAGCACTGAGGATTCTCTACGTGATGAGGCTGGCTCGACATTCTCTCGGCCTGCAGACGCTGGGGCTGACAGTCCGGCGCAGTACTCGAGAGTTCGGGCTTCTATTGCTTTTCCTCTGTGTGGCTGTGACCCTGTTTTCCCCTCTGGTCCATCTTGCTGAGAGCGAGCTGACAGGTGCTCACGACTTCAGCAGCATTCCCGCCTCTTATTGGTGGGCCATTATCTCTATGACGACTGTAGGCTATGGTGACATGGTACCCAGGTCCATTCCGGGGCAGGTTGTAGCTCTGAGCAGCATCCTCAGCGGGATTCTCATCATGGCCTTCCCTGCCACCTCCATCTTCCACATGTTCTCCCGCTCCTACCAAGAGCTCAAGATGGAGCATGATCGATTGTTCAAAGAGGAGTGTGCAGCTGCTGCAGCTGCTGCTGCCGCCACAGGAGAGGCCCGAGAGGCTGAAGGGGAAGTAAAGGAGGATTCACCTCAGTCTGGCCTGGAATCACATCCAGACAAGAACAGTGAGCACTCACTGGAATCTCTGGCACTGCTCAGTGAAGGGGGCAAAGCTGCAGGAAATTATAACCACAGTCTTCCACCAGCAGCTTTCTGAATATGTACGCTCAGAAGTTCTGTGCTAAACTTCCAGATGAGTTCATTAATCTTTCTGCTGCATAAACTCAATGTACTGCAAAGGCCTCACTGATAAAGGTGTCTGCATTATTTTGGATACAAAGACTCCTTTTTTCTCTTCAAGGTGTCGGCAAGAAATGTGCACAGTAACTGAAGGACTTCCAGCCCTTTAAATATGACGGTCCTCTTTGTCTGACCAGAAAGCCTTTGCAGCAATATTAATAACAGGCTGCTTCCATAAACACGCACTATCAAATCCAAAGTTGCTTTTCCTTCCACTGTGAAACAATTTACAAACTTTTAGATGAATATTTGTTTGTTTCTGACATGCTGCCTATAGAGTATGATCTCAAAATGTCTCATGTACTCAATTTTTCTGCCATGAATGCAAAGAAGTGCACATCCTAATGTATATTCAAGAAGCTTAAAGCCATGATCTTAGAAGAAACGTCAATAAACTGATAGCTTAATTCATACAATAATGTATATCCACCTCTCTCTTGTTTGAATGCCTGGAATTTTAAAGAAAAAAGTTTATCTTTCAACTCTAATATAATTAACAAGTAAGCTGTTTTAACATATGCAGGATGGTTTATCCTTCTTTTCTAATCAATAAGAAAATAAACAGAGATGGAAAAAGGAGTATTAGTTTTAGAGAAAACGAGTGTGAGAGTGAGCTTTAAGAACCATGAAATGTATTTTGCAATGGTCCAAATAAAAGCTCTCCTTGTAATCTGAGAGAAATCCATTTTCTGGGCTGTAGTTTTTTCTTTTTTTCTTTTTTGTATTTTTTGAAAGGGAGTGGGGGGGTTGTTCAGGGTTTGATGGCCTAATCTCCTTGGCTCACTGTGGATGCTCAGTCAGAGTCCTGCTGCCGAAATCTGCTGAGAAAAGAAGAAACAGAAACAGCTGTCCCAGCCCAGACACTCCGATAAGTATTCTGTGAAGTCAGTGGCAATCCCCTTCTTACATCATCCCCAGATTTTTATGTGCAAAGCTGCTTCCGCCAGACGTGGGCCTTCTTTATTTGTTTACTTTTTTACAAATGTGCTTTAAAGATAGGGCCTCCGCATACCTCTCCTTAATTGCAGAGAATTAAACCGAACAATTCCACGTCCTTGCTTCAGTCTTGAAGTAGCCTTGAGACTGATCTGATTCTTTTCATATTTCTAAAATGGTTAAGAGATGTAGACTGGCCAAATGTTGATGCAATCTAGATTGAAATTGGGATTAAAGCCCACACGTACAGGCTACTGTCTGAAACTCAGCCTCATCTGGTTGCTTTCCAATTAAAGTGTCTCCAGTCTAAACATTATGCAGAGCAGCATCTAATTTTATTTGACTGATTCAGGCATCTGTAGCTACTGCACTGACATCTGGCCAAATTTAGCCTGGAAAAAAAAAATACATGATGGATTACAAAGATGATGGTTTACAGATATGTATCTGTAATTGTTAAAGTACAAAATTGTTGTCAGGTTTGTTTACAACTCCTGCAGATCATGATTCTAAATCAGACAAAAATTATTTAGAAAAATGCACTTAAGGTTATAAATATGCTTTTAGCTGCTCTAATGCTTGGGTGAATTTTATTTATTTATTTATTTATTTATTTATTTATTTATTACTTTTTTAGAAAAATGGTCAGCACTGTCATCCAAGGTTTTACAATAACTAAATCATAACATATTATTCAATATAACTCCTAAACGTGTATTTGAAAACAAGCAACTATAAAACCTTATTTTTGCTGAAAATGAAGGATGCAAATACTTTAAGCTTATTATGGCTTCACATGAGCAGCATGTTGTGTTCTGTTTGTATTGCTCATTGTTTACTTCTGTTAACATGCATTTAAGTAAATTAAAGGAATATTCTGCTATTTTTTTTAAGTGATGTGTTAAATAATTATTAAAAGTACCTTTCAGCCGTGACATCAGTTATAGAGAATTAAGTACAGAAAAGGCCAGAAATCTTCATCTGGGCTTATCTAACAGCTAACCAAATGAGCTAACCAATTTTTTATTCATTTTGCAGACTTGTATAACAAAAATAACACAGCAGTATTTATTAATGCTTCAAGAGAAAAATTTAAACCTCTATGTTTTTTTTCCCCAACACCATTTGTTCAATGCTTATTGGCAAACTGGTTGATCCACAATGAGAAGTTTCTGCTCATAGGACTGAGTTTGTTGCAGCTCCTCAGACTGAAGAAGTTTTTTGGACAAAAGACGAAACGTTTCAACAAAGAAGAACTCGCCGAAAGGACCTGACTCAGCTTTCTCAACCAAACAATGTCTGCATTATTACACCCATTTATGGGTGTGGAGCATAGCTAGACCGTGCTTATGCCAATGAGAAGCTGCTGAACGTATCATCCTGTCATCTGAAAATGGTTTATGCACATACCACATACATTTGTATTAAAACAGATTTTGTTCGTTTGATAAATCAGTGATAAACCAAACATGTCATAAAAAGGTGCAAAGGTTTAATACTAAAAAATATAAATGCAACACTTTTGGTTTTGCTCCAATTTTTCATGAGCTGAGCTCAAAGATTTCAGACTTTTTCTATGTACGCAACAGGCCTTTATCTCTCAACTATTGTTCACAAGTGTGTGTAAGTCAGTTAGTGAGCACATCTACTTTGCTGAGATAATTCATCCACCTCACAGGTGTGGCCTATCAAAATGCTGATTAGAAAGCATGATTACTGCACAGGTGTGTCTTAGGCTGGCCATAATAAAAGGCCTCTTTAAAATGTGCTGTTTTATTACACAGCACAATGCCACATATGTTTTGAAGGAGTGTGCAATTGGCATGCTGACTGCAGGAATGTCCACCAGAGTTGTTGCCTGTGAATTGATTGTTAATTTCTCTACGATAAGCCATCTACAAAGGCGTTTTGAAGAATTTGGCAGTACATCCAACCGGCCTCACAACCGCAGACCACGTGTAGGCACATGAGCTTAGAACCTCCACGTCCAGCATCTTCACCTCCGAGAGAGTCAGAAACAAGCCGCCCAGGCAGCTGCTGCAACAGTCGCAAACTGTGAAAAATCTCAGGGAAGCTCCTCTGCATGCTCATCGTCCTCATCGGGGTCTCCACCTGACTGCAGTTTGTCGTCGTAACCATCCTGAGTGGGTGAATGTTCACATTCAGTGGGGTATGGCATGTTGGGGAGGTGTTCTCTTCACAGATGAACCTCAGTTTTAACTGTACAGGGCAGGTGGCAGACTGTGTGTAAGTTGTGTGGTTGAGAGGTTTGCTGATGTCAACGTTATGAATCAAGTGGCCCATGTGGAAGTAGAGTTGTGGGCAGGTGTATATTCTGGACAACGAACACAGGGGCTGATGCGCTTAAACATGTACGGTTGTGAGGGTAGCTGGATATACTGTTAAATTCTCTGAACACGGACATTCCTGTAGTCAGCATTCCAACTGCATTTTCCCTCAACTCTTGTGACAGCTGTGTCATTGTGCCGTGTGATATAACAGCACATTTTAGAGTGGCCTTTTATTGTGGGCAGTCTAAGGCACACCTGTGCAATAATCACACTGGCTAATCAACATCTTGATTTGCCACGCATGTGAGGTGGATGGACTATTTTGGCAAAGTAGAAGTGCTCACTGACACAGAGTTACACACACTTGTGAACAAATATTTGAGAGAAAAAGGCCTGTTGCAGAAAACATCTTAGATATTTGATTACAGCTCATGAAAAAAAAAACAGAGCAAAAACAAAAGTGTTGTGTTTATTTTTGTGTTCATTGTGTTACCTGCTAAAAGAATACAGCACTAACTAATGACTATTTCACAGAAACCCCCTTCAAAAATGACCGGAATATCCCCTTAAAATTGACATAACAGATTACAACATACAAGATGTTTAATGTATGTGACATTGCCTACACACTGAATAATTTGTTACATAAATGTGTTCCTGACTCATTTCAAATGTGTTACACTTCTTCCAGAGCTAAGAGAACCTCAACTCACAATGTGGACGCACTGATCTTTTATTATGGGAGCAAACAAGGTATCTCAACTCAGTTTATATTATGTGCACAGTAAGAAAACATGTTACCCTATGCAATGAAATTATTATTTTTGCCCACAGTGAATGCCAAACAATGAAAGAACCTACATACAAAGTAGGTCAATAGATAATAATTACTCTATAAAAGCAATATATAATATCTATATATAAAGTTATGCAGGAGCTAAAAACAAGCTGCAACTATTTGTTAAATATTAGTACATCAGCTGTATGTGCAATAATGTACAATTACACACATTTACAATGGGAAGTCTTGTAATTGTGTGTGGTAGACTATGATTATATGTTTATTCCAGTCTGATGATTGTGTTATATGAATATTAGCTTGCAGTCAATGTATAGTTTACAAAACAGCTTTAGTTATAACCTTGTCTTTGGAAAAAATAAATAGCAAGTCCACTGGCATCTATTTGCTTCATAAATAGCTTTCTTGTGTATTTTATTCTATCAAAAATCGAAAATCTCGACTGTTGGCAGTTATTGCAATGTAAATTAAAAGCTAACTGATCACTTAACATTTCTATATATTTATATGTTACAGGATTTGCTGTATTTTAACAGCGTTTCCTCAAACTGCAGCTTTTGGAAACAGATAAAGTTGACATTTTACAGGTACTTATGTAAAATCTCTTTATAAATGAGGTAATGTTTCAGCTATTAAGCCATGTAAATTAATGTTCCCTAGAAAAAATGTTTATAAATGACAAAAACATGGGGGATTTATTCTGTAAGTTGGAAAAGCTGGTGGTTGTTCTTTAGCTTTGAGTAAAAATGGGATAAAGGATGTATGTGTTGTTTAAAACTGATGATAAAGTTACAATAAATTAAGCCATTTCACACAGATTCATCATTTCCTAATGGCAATAATTCACTATTTTCCCCCCTTTTTTTTAACCACCGCACAATCAGCAAGAGAAGAGGATGCTTCTGAAATCTCATTGGGATGGATCCCTTGTGTTGCCTCTCTCTTCAAGGATTTTGTCAGCAGGCTCATCACATAGTGCTGCTGCTGAAGACATCTGCAATGCACCTCCAGAACACAAGCTGCACAGTTCTTACGACTTGACTCCATGACCAGAATAAGGGTTTTGTTTTTTTATTGGTTTTGCTGTCTTTTCTTGCCTCTCTTTATCTTTGTTTTCTCCTCCTCTGCCATAATTTCCATGACTGCTCGACTGAAAACAGAACAACTGAGTCATTATTCAAGCAGTCAAACGCCGCTGCACAACGTTATTACACATAATACATTTCACATGTAATTTATTCCAAACTTTAAATCATGTAAACAGATCAATCAAAAGTTTACAAAGGCATGTCTTTTTTTTCCCCTCTCTTGCTCTTGCCTCCACATGCAGACAAATGCTCGCTTACACACCCACTCACATTTAAAGGTGACGTTCAGGTGGGTGTGTTTCTTGCTCATTGACAGTCTATAAGCTGAAGAGGTCACATAATGAATTCATGGTTCCCATGATGTGGGTGTTGGGAAGCCCTTTGAGACTGAAACTGTGATTAACAAGGCTGCAGGAATAAGCTTTCAAATGTGTGTTACTTGCTGATGGTAAAATTAGGGCAGAGGCGCGGAGAGCTGGTGTTGTGGTTGTTTAGCTGGAGTAAAAAGTAACGGATGGAACTCAGCAGAAGTGATGTTAATGTAAAAACATCAAGACATTCTACAAAGTATGATAGAAATTTTAGTTTTTTATGGCACACTTTCACATCTGAGTTATCATTCAGTTCTCAGGGGTGTTTTCAAAAGTACCACAAACACCTCTTTTATATGAAAAGCCTTTTTAACACAAATAGAAATTTTGCTTTCTGCAGCATCAGAAAAAGAAAAACAGCTCTATTTAAAGAGCATATATTATAACAGTAGTCCCTCACTACTTGGTGTTTTTTGTGGACTCACTCTATCGTGGTTTTTCAAAATAAGATTGGACATGACACGCAATTGGCTGGTAGATTTGGGGCCGAGATGGTGTAGGGGCAGGGCAGCTGACCCAGGACCCGAAGGGCCTGGGCTCAATCCCCGGTCATTGCACATCTCATGGTGTCTCTGAGCAGGACACCCTATCCCCAGTTGCTCCCCACGCTCTCCAAAGCTGCCCACTGCTCCACCTGGTGGTGGATGGGTTAAAAGCATAGAGCCAAGTTCACCATTGTATGGGAACGTACAATGACGACAATACATAACACATTATTATCATTATTGATGAATGATTCGCACGATCAGATTGAATTTTTTTATTTAAAAATATAATTTAAAATATTTAGCACATGCACCTGTGTGCAGTCCATACTGCAGGAGAAATTCCTCCTGCAGCTCTTCCTCTCTCCTCCTCCCTTCTCTGTCGAGCTCCGTTCTGCAGCGGAGAAGTGGGCGTGGCCGAGAGCGCTGAGGGCAGCCCTGGCAGAGAGCTGAGTTCATGACATGCTGTGCTCTTTTTGAGCATTTAAAGACATTGTTTAGCATTAATGGTGTAACATACATGTGGGTGTACCGAACCATTTTGGTACGGCACGTTAGGTTCTTTCCACCTGCATTTTTTCACTCATTAAGTTTTATTAATGAGAGAATATGCGCAGCAGAACTAAAAATTCCTAAGCGTGTTTCAGCACGGCGCTATTATCTTGCAGCATGCATAGCAATGGCAGCCTAGCTTCTCGTTGTGGTCTCCTGGTTGGAAACATTATGGCTTTCTTGTTAAAAGACAAGCGCAAATCCAAAGCTGTGTGTTGACATTGTTTCACAGGGACTGGATCTGCAGCAGGCAACACGTCTAACTTGTTAACGCACTTGAAACAACATCATCTGTACGTGAACATCTTCTACAGAAGACCAGACCAATAACAGTAGCAGCATTTAAACAACCTTCATCAGGTAATTCAGATCCGTCCAGAGCTATAACACAAGATGTAGGAGTTTTTAAAACTCTGGATCTACGTCTGAATGTTGTTGATGCACCAGCTTTAAAGTTCTTGAGCCTCACTACAACATCCATCACGTCAACACTTCAGCCAAAAAAGTTCAGCACTTTATGAAAAAGCTAAAACTGATATTATCAACAAGTCTTTAGCCGATTAAAGCCCTGCCTTGATGATGATGATGATGATGATGATGAACGAGACATTCAACCACCTCATAACAGCCGTTCAAGAAGAAGTATTGCTTATTGTATTATGATCTAATGAACTCTTTTAAATTTAAAATTATAATCTTATTAACTCATTTTTACTTCTTTGAGTTTTATTTCCAGTCTGGGACAGAGATAGCAGCTGTCTTCTTCCTTTTCAGGAAATCCACCAGAGATCACCTACAGCTGAGAAGTCTGTGATGACCGAAATCTGAAGTTTTCCAGGGACAGGTGGGAGCAGGTCCAAGAAGAGGTTGTGAGTAATGAGGCCAAATACAGCCACACTGCAAAGTTAGCAAAGCTCTACCTCTTTATTCCTGACTCGTTATTGAGTGGTTTTCTCCACAACTGGAGATCTTCACTGCAACTGGAGCTGTGCTTTTGGCAGAAAATGTGGACAAGTTGGTCTTTTTGGACAAAAACTTAAAACTTGATTAGTTAGATAGAGCTGTGGTAGCTTGGTGGTCTGTGGTTGTGTCAGGAAGGGCATCCGGCATAAAAAAACAATTGCCAAGACTTCGTGCGACTAGTTCATTGTGGCGACCCCTGAAGAAAGGAGAAGCCGAAAGCAGAAGAAGAAAAAAGTTAGCTTGCAAACAGTCTGTTGCTCTTATTGTTCTTGTTCTGACTGTTGTATTTATTAAAAATTTTATTTTAGTTAGTACATATAGTTTATTTATTGTAAAGAGTGCAGTTTATTCAAAATATCATCCAGCTGGGCCGCATTTATTTATTTTTATACAAACGTATTGTTTACTTGGCATATTTTCAAAATAAACATTTTAAGTCTTCATTTAGTCTTTTTTTTTTTTTGTACCGAAAATTAATTGAACCGAACCCTCCTTGAAATGGAACCAAAGCTAAACAAATGTAATTTTAGCGTACCGTTACACCCCTATTTAGAATATTGCAAGAGTACGCCTTTATTTATATATACAGTACAGTA
>JARVGS010000002.1:15024031-15042110 GCA_031762315.1 Hypsolebias antenori
ACATCGGTTTACGTTCAAATCGGTTTACGGTCGGCCCGTTGTCACGGAACTCGAACGTAACCCGAGGACTACCTGTAATTTAAAATATTTTTTTTATTAAAAATCCCATGCCAATTGTGCATCTCATCCATCAATCATCCAATTGTGTGTCATGCAATCTTATTTGGAAAAACCACAATAAAGCGTGTCCGCGATAAATGAACCACAAAGTATCGAGGGACTACTGTTTATTTTTATACTTTATAATTTTGCTATTCTGTGGTGTAACTGGGACCTTGTGTACACAGTTTCATTCCACCTCATGTACCACATGTGATGCGAATGACAATAAAGGTACTTGAACTTCACCTTACTCACCCACATTTTGATGTTGTCGGTTTGGGGAGTTGAGCCAGCAACCTTCCAATCACAGGCTCACCTTCTCTAGCCTCTGTGCCACCACTCCTGGAAATGGTGACTGCTCTCTGAAATATAAATGCAGGTAACTTTTGTGCAAACGCCCTTGCAAGTCAACATGAACCTTCCAAGGAAAGCTAAAACAGATGGAAAGTCATGGTACCAGCAGCTTCAAATGTTCCTCCTTGTCTCTTGCTTCTTTGTTTTGTTCTGACCTTTGGTGTGATCTAGTCCAATGATGTAGTCTATTTTGAGATACGTCCGTCCTTTGGAAGCACAGCAGCAGAAACATCATGGAACACATCATTTGCAGTGGCAATATTGTGAATGAGTTTTACTAGTTTCATTTTCTGCTTCAAACAGTCACATACGTTTTGATATGCAAGATCTGACCTCAGGGCATCACACAATATATAATCAATTTAAATTCAGTTTAATACAATTCCCTCAGGTTAAATTAAACAGTTGCCAGACAAGGTGATGTCTGTGGGTTTCCCTCCTAAACTTGTTGCAAATGTGAACTGGCTGACCAGCAGCAGTGCTCCTGTCGTCCCTTTACTCTCAGCTCGGATCAGGTGCAGCAGCTGACAGCAACAGTGATTCTGCTTGTTACAGTTTTGCTCCTCTGCCCAACGGCCTCCACATTTTCTGAGCTGATTGCTTTGCGTGTGGCTTAACGCTCTGGAGCTCGGTGCAACGGTGGCCGTCCACGTCATGATGCTGCGTGAGAACGTGGGTGTCCAAAAGCTCGGAACGTACTGGAGTTTTTCGTGCTCATCTGCCGCAGCGGAGACCTGTTTGGACCGCCCGTTGTTGGTGAGCTTTGATAGTGAAATGCGAGAGCACAGTCATCCTACTGTGCATATCAAAAAGACGTTGAATTCCGCTTTGAAATGTTGCAGTAGAATCCCTTGTGATCCACTCCTCCCTGGTGCAGGCTGGAAATAAACACAAAGAACAGAATGTTACAGCATTCGTGTGCTTGAAATGTGCACATTTTTTACTAAATAAATCTCCAGGATACAGTTGCTATTGGATGCACTGATGTATTGTTTAGCATTATAGAATAACTGCAGCCCAATGAGACTCGAAGTGCTATGAACATATTTCCAGTCATCTCCATTTTTCCATTCCTCTAAATTATGTTGTAATTTCCCTTTCTCTTTCTGTGCATGCACACTCCCCACTTCTGACAAGCCCTTCTTACAAACCAGTGAGCATTTGAATGTGATTATACAAGCCTACAATCATGCACAGCTCTGCACAATAACACCAATTACAGACAGAAAAACACCCAACTAGAATTGGCATCCAGACAGACACCCCTGCCAGAAAGTGTTCAGCCTCTGATCAAAATTCACCAGAAACATCAGCCGGGGAGACTTCTCCACCTGAGTGGAAAATTGCACAATTCACATATTTGTAGAATGGACGGTTTGTGTGATATCGTTCATGGATTTCCAAGAAGGCTGGCAAATAGAGTTTTAAAAAATTTTAATGGGCAATTTGAGTTCTTGAAGTGTGACAGACTGCTTAGGGTTTTTTTTGTTTTTATTCCTGCAGAACCTTTGCTTTAAATTATTTTTATTTCGTCTGTTAGTGTGAAAGCTGACGCAGATGTATATGAACATATTGCCAGCACTGAAATATAGAAAATGACCATAATTTATTACTGTCACATTGCACACTGGCGGCACATAACATCGTAATGTTACACTTTGGTGCCGTTAAAAGCAGCAGGCTTTTCCTTGGTGTCTTGATTACCTGAATGATGGTGTCTGCAACAGGTGCTTAAAAAAAATAAATAAATTGAGATTTCACTCTGGCTCAAAGGAAGATAAATGTCCTGTCTTGTTTCTCTTTTTGCACTGGGTTCATGCTGTCTTGACTGTGCTCTTTTACAAAACCAAACAGTGTTTTTGTGTCAAACATGATGAAATCACATTTGAAAATAATAACTTCAAAATAAACCGTGGATGAAGTGATGCAGTGGGAACTGAAGCCCAGTTTTCTGCCTGAAAGTTGTGCAGAATAACTGTCATTCTGCCACAGGATTTTTACGCAATTAGTTATTTTGTTTCTTGCTCAATGGCTTTAGAAATCATGATAGCATATTATTTATGTGTCATATGTTATATTTATGTAAAATGTAAAAATTTGATATAAAATCAAAACTCATAAGAAGTTTTACCAAAGTTCATGCTCAATAATCCAGGTAAAAAAATCCAACAAAGCGGTAATATTCTCATAAGAAGTAATGATTTTTTTTTTTCGCATAAAAATTGTGTTGTTGTTGTCCCGTTAACACAGAGGCTGTGTCTAACCCTTTAGCTGTTCTCTTTGACAACACTTAGGACGTATAGCTCAGTAGCTGTCAAGGATGCATCATAAATATTCAGTTTTGTTTTTGAGAGAAGCAGTGCCTTTGGTTGATGCTAGTCTTTATGGTTTTTGTCCAGCCTGATGTACAGCTTACCAGTTTTCTTTGTTACTGAACAAATAAAGAACAGGTTGTAGTATAATTGTTTGGGATTCACAATATTATCGGCATGGTATTAGTATTGGCCAAAATGAGCGGTAAAGTTAAATATCGGTCATCGGCCATACAATCAAAATAACTCATCAATATGAAAGACGCTGTTTTTGTATGACAACCCAGTCACAAGGATGCCTGCAGTGCCAGCGCAACGTGATGACATCATGCACACCTACCTGATCTGATCACGGCGGAGAGGGAAAAGTCAGAATGTCGGCGGTGTGGAAGGTTTTGTTTTTCGCTGATGATATCGAATTTCAAAGATTTTTAGGACAACGTTGAGCCTCACTCGTCCCCAGTCAGAGATATTTGTCCCACGCAGCCTTACCCAAGTTACAAGCCATTATTTCTGATGTAATAGAGAAGCTAGTAGCTGACAGTGCTTGGCTGAGTTTTACCACAGACATTTGGACGTTGTGTTAGCCCCGTTAGCATGTTTAGTCTTATGGCACAATAGATAAACAAAAGGTTTGATCTTAAAAAGGCTGTCCTTCATGCACAAGAGTGCAAAGGACCCCACACTGCTGCTAGGAACCTGGCAGGTGACTAATGCTAATAAATAACATTTAACACTTTTCATTTAATATAAATTAAAGTGCTATATCATATGGCTGTTACTGAATATATGTCACCAGCTCTTACAGCTGTTATAGAATGTTTGTAGCAAATAAACCTAAATAAGGGGGCTATGTTCTGACAAAGGAGAGTATATTAAAAAAATCGATATTGGTTATCGGCCAAATAAGTTTTAACATATCGGCATATATGGGCCAAAAATCCAATGTTGTGCATCCCTGTATTGTCTCTTGGCTGGTTCTGGGTGCATTCAAACTTTAATGAATGTTGTCTTCTTCTTTTTTATTACAAACCTTTAAATCACATTTAGAAATTATTTCTAAGATTAAGACTTTTCTTCTCCTTTTAGGAATCTTTATTGATTAATTGGAGTACAGGTGTCCTCATGTCCAGAGTGGATTTAATTGTTTATGCCCTGTTCCTGCTCACCCCTCACCTCCATCAGATGAATTGAAGGGGTTAAATACCTACAAAAAGGCACAGTGGTACAAAGTCTCAGTGATGAGGAAAATAAAAGTCAGACATGAACATTTTCTGTGGTTCATGGCTTTAAGTTAACCCTAAATTTGATTTACATATTAAAATCTATTCAAAATGAAAGAAATGCGAGGACAGTAAATCTAACATGATGTCACAAAATGTGTTTTTGTCAGTTTTGTGTATAAACTTTTGTGTTTTTAAGTTGTTATTTTTTTTTTTCTTTTTTTTGTGTGTGTGTGTGATCCCCGTTTTTAGTTTACACACTTGTTTTTATTCTTTCAGCTCTCCGGTTTCTATGTCATCATCCTCTCTCCCTCAGTTCTGCTTCTGCACTCAGTCAGCCTGCCACGCCCACTCTCACCTGTCAGCCTGCCACGCCCACTCTCACCTGTTCCCAGTCAGTGATCAGCTCAGATGTCTCCACTTACCTATCAGCCCAGTCCATCTCCATCTCAGCAGTGCTTTTTTTTTTGTTCTCATGCCACAATCCATTGTGTTTCCCTGTGTCCTCCTGTCCCTCCAAAGTTTTGTAAGTTTGCTACCATGCCAGCATTTTCTTTTTGTTTTAATATTAAATGGGTTTATGTTTTGAGCTCCTCGTGTCCTGTTTGCATCCTGGGTATAAACCTCCTACCAAACATGACACATGACGAACGAACTAAGCCAGGTTCAAAACATGACGTTTAAACAGGAGATTTTCTCTTTCTATAGATGCTAAAGGGCAGCATGGTGCCTCAGTTGGTAGAGCTGCCACCTCTCAGCAAGAAGGATGCTGGATCGAATCCCAGCTGGGGTCCATTCTGGGTGGAGTTTGTATGTTCTCTTCATGCATGCGTGGGTTTTCTCCAGGTACTCCGGTTTCCTCCCACACACCAAAAACATATACATTAGGCTGATTGGTAACTCTAGATTGTCTCTAGGTGTGAGTGAGAGGATGAATGGTTGTTTGTGTCGTTTGTCTCTATGTGGCATCTGTGATGGACTGGAGACCTGTCCAGGGTGTCCCCCGCATCTTGCACAGTGACTGCTGGATATAGTCACCAGTGACTCCCATGACTTGACAAAGAAGAAGCAGGTAAAAGATGATGATGGAAGGATGGATGGACAAAAATCTGCATATTGAAAGAAGGTGTTGTGGATCAGCTTGGATTGTTGTAAAATTAGTTTGTTAAAGGCATCATTATGACAAAACCACCTTTTCTGTAACATTCTGTTTCAGGCGTAAAACTGACAGAACAGAGGAGGGAATTAAGTTTTTTACGTGAAATCCAACACGCTTCTTTGTTAATTATCTTCACTAAACTTTATAAGTGATACAGAAACTCAAATAATGTCTCTTGGCAGCAACATGTATCGCAAAGATAACAATCAAACAGACTTTTTGGACAATATTTAGACAAAAATGTATTCAACACATTTTATTTAAAAATTAATTTCTTACTGAATATATTTTCATCTCTTTGTTTCAAAAATAAATGTACAGCCATGTAAAACTGTGTCTGTGGCTTCACCCTGTGGAAAATTTGTGTTATTGCACGTTTCAGCCTTCCTCACTACAAAGCTGTCAAGTTCAACATTTTAGCTCCAGTGAATAAAGTGATTTTTTTTTTAATAATTGAATGGTTTTCACAACTTCCATCCATCCGTTATCTTTACCCACCTCTTCCTGTTTGGGTTGCAGGGGTTCTCACAACTTAACTGTATAATTTTAGACAAAGAAAAATAACATGCATGCAAAGGATTGGACACCTTGTATTTCTATTATTTGTTTAATATTACAGATTTAAGTAGTTTATCCAAGCCAAGGTCTGGTGCAAATTTAAAAAAAAATCATAAATATACTGACTAAAAGAAAGAGGGGAAAAAATCCTACACCAACAAGCAGTCATGGGTTTAACAAGAAGAAAAGTGATGCCCATAAAGCTGAAAAAGGAAGAACTGAAAAGCATTACAAGCAGATATTATTTCAGTTTGTCCTGTAATTAATAAACAGCTGTAAATTTTAATTAAAAAAATTAAGCTGAAGTCGAGAACACTAAGAAGCTTCACAGGGACTTGCAACTAAGATTTGGAAAGAAAAAGAAAACTCTACAAAAACTGAGCAGACTCTGGAGTGACTGTGCGTATCTCCTAATACAAACACCAATATGGTCTTTAGTATACAAATAAATCCATCCTCCCAGCTTAAGTAAAAACTCAGAAAAGTTCATTTGTTAATAAGAGATGTATTTTAGCAGCCAGTACAGTTTGGTTCACAAAAAAATACAACCAAAAAGACAAATGTTTTGAATGTGTTTAATAAAAATAACTCAATGACCAAGCTGCAATTCAAAAACTAACTTTGTGGTCATCAACTCTTAAAACATGTTACTGGGTGGGCTAGCGATAAGCAAAATACATTAAAAGTAACATTTGGAACACAACATTGAACTTGTTATGGAGACAAACATTCCCAACACTTTTCAAAATAAGATGTTTTATTAGAAAACGTCAAGTTAAATGTTTTGTCATGGAGGTATGTAATGAAGAGCACCCCAGAAATGCACAAAGCAAAAGCATTTTTGCAGGAAGAATGAAGTTAAAACCTCAAATTGTAACAAAGTTGGTTAGAAAATGTGTTTATAACAGTTTGATGAAACAGAACAGACTCCACAAGGGGTTTTTACACTTGCTTTGGGTCCTATCTTTCATTTTGAAACCATAAAATATTTAGATAAAAATCCATTTTGATCAACCCCGCAGCAAAGTTATGGTTACTTTATTCTGTCTTTGGTTCCATGTACTGTAAACTGTTTACAATTTTCTTCTTCCTTGATTTTTTTGGGCTGCCTCATTCTTCAGCAAGCAGATGATTTCTTCAAAATGGGGCGTATCAAAAAATAAAATTTAAACTGACTTAAAAAGAGTCTCCCAGAGAAAATCTATTTGTAACCCTGGATTCAGTCAAATGAACAATAACCAGTACAAATAAACACGTCACTTCTTATAAACGCACAATAACAAACTTTGAAGGGAGTTTTGCAAACAGTAGCCCCCACTGGAAAATCCCCCACACTGAAAAACACAAGTAATGCACACTCACAGACCCCAACAACACAAACACATGTTGAAGCAAATTATGTACAAAAAAAAAAAAAAGAATACTCGCTTAAACAAAAAGATGTGATGGATCAGACAGGAACAAAATCTGATCTGTTTCAGGACAAGCAGAACCACACAGTTACACACCGACACATCAGGCAGTGACTTATCACCATTCAATTTCAATTCAATTCATTTCAGTTTATTTATATAGTGCCAAGTTACAACAGAAGTCGTCTCAGGGCACTGAACAGAAACATTCATATATATATAAAAAGTACATTAATAACATTATTTATCTGAGGAGCAGAGTGCTTTGAGTTTAACTCCATCACAGACTCTCATTTTAAGCAAGCATGAAGGCGACAGTGGAAAGGAAAAACTCCCTCAAGAGGAAGAAACCTTTAGCAGAACTAGGCTCAGGACAAGCAGCCATCTGCTTCGACCAGCTGGGTTTGAGAGGAATAGGAAGGAGGAACAGATGCACAATGGCAGGTTGAGAATCAAATGTTAAGATAGAAATAAATTCAAATGAAAACTATTCAGTTTTAGCAAATCATTTAATGAAATGAGGTCAGTTTGTCCTCCAGTAGTCTAAGCCGATGGCAGCATAACAAGCCAACCCTAACTAGGGGATTTATCAAAAAGGAAAATCTTAAGCCCAGTCTTAAAACTGGACAATGTGTCAGCCCCACGGAGACAAACTGGAAGTTGGTTCCACAAGAGAGGAGCCTGAGAACTGAAAGATCTCCCTCCCATTCTGATTTTGTAAACTCTAGGAACCATAAGTACGCCTGCAGTCTGAGAGGGAAGTGCTCTGTTGGGAAAATATGGAACAATTAGATCTCTAATACAAGATGGAGCTAGGTTGTTGAGGGCTTTGTAGGTTAGACGTATGGTTTTGAATTAAATTCTGAATTTTACAGGGAGCCAGTGGCGAGAAGCTAAAACTGGAGAGATATGATCTCTCCTGCCAACTCCCATTTAAAGCCAGCTGAAGACACCAAGAGGCTACATCAAATTATAAAAAGTTGTCTGCCTGTTCAAACAGAAATCAACACAATCCCGAGTCCACTGAACCAAGGCTGTGGGGATGTAAGGGTGCAGAGGGTGCTGCAGCACCATTCTGTTGAATTCCAGAGAACATCCATGTCCTAAAACATAATCAAATAGTTTCTGAAAAATAAGTTTTTTAGTGGTAAATATGTTTACATTTTCATAACTTTTAAGAAATATATAAAATTTGTTATATAAACCAGGTATTGCATATCTGTGCTTTACAACTTTTAAACACAGTGCTTCAACAAACTTAAATAAAATAAATAATTAAAAATGTATTTGTTTTGGGCAGAAGTGATGTGTTACTTTGATTAATAACTTTTGATTATTCAATACATGTATCTGAATGATAACTGATAAATGTGGTTCTGTAAAACCATGTAACAACTGATTTACCAAGTTTTACTATTGTTCTTTAGTAGCGAGGATGTGAACACTGAACACGTTATTATTGTGGGCAAAGTGAAAAGTAAACATCAAAAGGTCATTTTAAAGTTATTACAAAAATAATCTGTATTAGAATAGATAACTTGGACAGTCTGTGCATTTCATTGCATATAGCACTATAAGTTTTTAACATCATACAGATTTTCTAATACAAATCTCCATTCACTCACAGCCCACCCATATTAAAACTAGTTCCCATGGCAATGCACTGAACATACAGTCTATCATAGTTTGGGAAGTTGTCAAAATCATCACCAATTTGTACTTTTCTTAAAAGCGTCCAACACTCAAATTAAAAATAAGTTTAATTATTATTTATTTTCATAAAAACTTTTTTTTTTTTTTTTTTTTTTTAGTCATTCTGTGATCCGTCTTTCTGTCTGAATTCAGCTTTTTTAGGTGCAATATTAAAAGTCATAAAAAACACTGATCACATAGTCGTGTGTCCGCTCACTCTCAAGCTCTGGTAAATAGTTGTTTTAAAAAGAAATGTAGGAGTTTATTTACATTTGGTGTGTTAATAATCGTTGTCATGCCTAATGAATTTTATGTCACGTTATTTACAATGTGTAATGCAAAAAAATGAAAATCCTGCAGAAGGATAGCAAAAGATTGAAAAAAAGTGCGAGTGGGTCTTGACTGTGCTTGTGTGCAAAATGGAAATAGAAGCAGGAAGAATCCCAAACCTTCAAAAATTCCTCCCTACCATGTTAACTCAAATAAAGCAAAAAAAAAATATGGAGCTTTGACGTTAGACTGGACCAGCTGAACTCCACTTCTGAGTAAACCCAACCTCACAGTTGAACCACTGGAATGAAGGTCAAGGTAGAAACAGCTGAAATGTTTTTTCCCCTCCATTTTTCTGACCTTTGGGGTCACGTTGAGGAATGCTACGCAGCTACCTGAGTTCGAAGTGCTCAGGAGCAGGATGGGAGAGGAGAGACGAGCAGGAGAAGGGATCAGAGAAGAAGGAACAAGCTGGAAGATGTTCATGACAGACTGAAAAACTATTTGTTACATAAAAATCTAGCATTCCTTAAATGAATGGATGTCACTCACAGACAAGACAGAGTTGTAGCCGTTTTGGTCCAACCATGAAAACACCGTTATGCAAATTTCACAAACTATTGAGAAATATCAGGCTCAGAGAAGTTCAAGGTCAAGGTTTCTTTATTTGACATTCTCATCATATGTGGTACATGTGGTAGAACGAAATTGTGTATTTACAGGGTCCCAGTTACAGCCAGCAAAAGTATAACTTGTAAAGAAAAACAGTAGTAAGATCTAAAATATGAAGTGAGAAATATGCTAAACTAAGAATACACTAAGCACTAGTAGTACAAAAACAACTTGAATGAAATGTTCAACATCAGCAGCAGGAACATGAGTTGTGATAACTCCAACAACGTTCAGTCAGGTCTTCTGGACAGTTTCTTTCTTTCTTTTTTTTAATTTTTATTTATTTTTTTTATTTATTTATTTATTTTTTTTGTTAAGACATTTCATCCTTTATCCAAAGGACTTCATCAGTCTAAGGAGCCACAAACAAATCCAGTCCCACAAACAGCACATTCACATAGTGGACCAACCTGTTTGCTGGTGATACGATGATTTCTGGGGCCTGCCCTCTCCCCCATCGACTCCTCTGAAGTAGCCATAGCCAAAGTGGTTCAAAGCATCAAAGTTCATGCTCAATACTCCAGGTAAAATAACCAATAAATTTCAGTCAGGTCAGCTGGATGGTTGCTTTTTTTGTTGAGATGTTTCATCTTTCATCCAAAGGACTTCATCAGTCCGAGGAGCCACAACAAACTGAGTCAGACAAGCAGCACATTCACATAGTGGACCAAACAGTTTACTGGTGGTAAGGTGGTTACTGGGGGGTCCCCTCCTCCGCCCTCTCCCCTGTCTCCCCCGTTTTGATGTTTTGAACCACTTTGGCTATGGTTGCCTCAGAGGAGTCGATAGGGAAGAGGGCGGGTCCTAGAAACCATCTTATCACCAGCAAACTGATTGGTCCACTAAGTGTGCTGCATGTGGAACTTAGTTTGTTATGGCTCCTCAGACTGATGAAGTCCTTTGGATGAAGGACAAAACCTCTCAACAAAAACAATAAAAAGTCCAGATGATCTGACTGAACTTTGTTAGATTTTTTTTAACCTGGATTATTGAGGATTATATCAAGGATTCAAGGTTGTTTATTGTCATTCACAGTACATGTGGTACATGAGGTAGAGATGCATACAATGAATATTGCACCCAGTGGTTCATGATATATTTTGTTAACTGTCAGACAAAGTTGACTTCAAATGGTTCATGGCAAAAAGTTAAAGATTCCTCTTGCACAGACTGTTAGAGCTCAGACTCTGTGTTGAGAATCAATCTACTTATTCCCTCAATATATCTAAAATTCACTGAGGTATAGCCATTTTGTTTCTGTTATTTCAGGTCAGTTGGTTGTGTTAACCATCTTGAACTGGGTTTACTTCAAAAGGTACCGTAATTAGTTGTAGGTACTGATGGTTACCTTTTAAAATACCATTAACATTTGTTCACGGATTAATGAGACATCTTGCTAATGGTGTATAAAAACTAGCACACAAAGGCAAAGACATAACTGGTCCACCTTCGCCTTCAGCAGCAAGAAAAATGCAAGCAGAAACAACAAGAGCTAAAATAAGATGCATACCTACTGTTCACTTAGAAACAAAACTGAGATTTTGCATCACTTCATTTGAAAGACAGTCTTAGACGAAATCTTCACAGATGGGAGGCAGAGCAACAAAAAAAAGATATCAAAACGTGTGTTCTGACTCCAACTGCTGAGGCTAATGGTTTATGGCTGGCTTGAGGCAGGAACACCACAACAGCTGTACACTGCTGTTTTAAACACAACGGTGGTCTGAGTTGTTAGAAAATGACTCATCTTAAGAACCTTCATGAGGAGGACGTTGCATTTGATTCTCCAAGGTACACATAAAACAAATGAGTTAGACTCTACCAAGAGAATGTGCAAATGCAAATCTTGTATTAAATGTGATACTGTATTTCTAAAAGACACCCAGACAGAGTTCAACATACCAATTCACTGTCGTCACAAAATTAAAGTTCTGCAAGTGAAGAAAGCGATAATCTGATTTTAAAGTTGGACACCGGAGAAGATAACTCGATCTGCCTTCGGTTCTGTATCCAGCAAAGCTTTTGTTCTTTATTTGCATATAAGACAAGATGAAAGCTGCAAGGTTTTTGATTACACAGAAAGAAACCACAGAGTGAGAGAACTGTCTGCACTTCAACCTCTTTTATCCACAAGTCTTCTATGCACAAGCTGGCCGCCATCATAACACATATGCCTCACATATTCCCCTCCTCTCCGTGTAAAATCATTCTCACGGTATCTGAATGAATATCCATTATGCTACATCTGTGTCTGGACAGCTACCAAATCTTCCACTACAAGTCAGACTGGAATTAATTTGGACAGTCGTGTGATATGAAGCCCTTTGAGACGCAGACACTTTATCCTGCAGACAGAGCTGCAATCCATCTCTGCCTCCAGAGAGCCTCCGTCAGATTAAAGAAATTTCTCCTTCATAAAGACTCGGCCCTTAAACAAATCGATTATCCATCAGCAGACTCTGTCTCTGAGGTGTTCCCATCTCTCACTCTATTTCATTTTATTTTTTTATGGTATTGCTGACACAATGACTCACAGCTTTCTGTTGTAACTGAACCAAAAGTTCTGTCGTTTACCAGTGGGAGGAATGAAAAACATCTAGTCCCATGAGTGAACTTCCATTATGTCACATTACTTTCATCTGTTTTATGTGTTATCATATATTCTATCCACGAGTTGTTTTGTTCCTCTGAGCAAATTCCAGTATATTATCCTGACAGGAAGTGTACGAGGTTCGTGAGTGTCTGGGATGTTTGCAGCATACCATCCACTGCTGTGGACCCAACATGAACTCACTTCTGCTTCAAAATACCAGACGAGATCTAACTCACATTCTTGTTCCTGTTGTAAAGGTGATAGTTCCTGAAGACTGAAAGTTATTTACATGGAGTTGCCAAAGTATTCATTCTCTTTGATGTATGCTTGTCTTGTAAAGAACCAATCAAAAACTTTAAATGTTTAGTATGACCAAGTTAAAAGCTCCAGTCTCATAAAAACTTAATTTTATCCAACCCATGCACTCATCCGTGCGGTCTCTACCACTGTCCTCTCCCACTATCTCTACCCCCACCCCTCCTTCTGCTCTCTCTTTTCTCTGTCTTTTGTGTAAGAGAAGCCAGGGCCTCCCGGTGACATTAGCCCGGCTCCTGTAAAACTAATAATAACTGAGATTTGTGCAGGCTTAGCATTCTTTCCCTCCGTTCAGAGCAAGACGTTGGGTAGAATCTGAGGGATGGTGGTGGTGGAGGTGTGTGGAAGGTGCCCCAGTTTAAAGAAAAAGCAACTTTGCAGATATGTGAGAAGGGAAGCCCAGTGAAGCACAAGATGACGAAAAAGACAGAGAGAGGCCCCTCTTCCCTGAAACACACCACATACCATCAGTTTCTATGGGTCAGCGCCACTAAAATCCCACTGCATCCTCTCAAAACACATCATTGCTGTTGGTACTGAAACAATGCTTCATTTCTTGTGAAAAGTGATTCAGTTAAAAGCAATTGTTTAATGTATACGTGCATGCCCTTTGTTAAAATAAAATAATTTTACAATGTGTTTTTACAAAGATGTGTTAAAATATCATGGACAGATCTGTTTTAGTGGACTATTAATGCTTGTTTTTAAACTTTAATGACCTTTTTTGACCTTAATTAGTATCACAGGTGCCTTCAAGCTTTTCATCAGACATTCTTGAAGAGAAACATGTGGACATAATGTATAAGGTTCATGGGATTGTAGCCAAGCTTTCAGACGGTGAATATAAGGCCTCGTTTACATGAAAACAATTTCTGGTGAAAATGGAAGAGTTTCGTTGTGTTTGTACTGTTCATTTACACAAAAATAGCAAATGTTTTCTCTGACAACGGCACAACGCAATGTTTCAAAAACGTCCCCGTGTCCGTTATTGTGTAAACAGCAAAAATGGATCTTTTCTGTCAGAGAATCCCTGGCGCCAATATGACGTAAAACATAACGTTTTCTACAATCCACCGAAGAAGAAACCATCAAGACTGGCACATACCAGAGTAGTTTCTGCTTCTGAGTCTGATAAATCTAAATACGGCTCTCCAACACAGTGCTCATTTTTTATCTCGTTATTTAAATAATTGAAAATTAAATAAAGTTTTTTTTTTGTTTTTTTTTTTTTTTTTTACGCATATGCGCAATTGAGTTTCATATTTCAAAGAACATAACATCAACTAGTGGCATGGCAGATGAATTACACCTTTTCCACGTCTACCGTTGCTATAAGAGATTGTAATTAAAATGTTTTTATATAAATGTGTTAATAGAAATGGGAGGGGGGACATTTTCATTGAATTGTTGTCATGTAAACAGGATCCAAGAGGAAATGTTGATCCAGCGTGTATCAAATTAATGATGTAGACAGTAAACAAAGAACCAAGTTAAACATCCAAAACATCACTTTTAGAGTCATAATGGGCTTCATGGTAGAAGACACAGGAGGGCTCCATTATTCTGAGAAAAATACACAAAAGAAAAATGCATGTTGATGAGGCTGAAAATTTCTGGGAGACATTTCTATAATTACTGAGACAAAACTGAAACTTTTTGGACCAGTCGCATCGGTTGTGCTTTGTAATTATTATGGAAGTGTAGCAACAAATACCCTGATGCATCCAGGTAGAAAAATCTAAAAAAAGCTAAGTCTGGTCCTCTGGACATTCAAAAATTTGTTTTGTTTTGTTTTTTGAATGTCCAGAGGACCAGACTTAGCTTTTTTAGATGTAGCAACAAATGCATTTGTGTCCACATGCCAGGTGCATTCACAGATTCAGAGATGTAAGCATGCCTTGTTATAAAGAAAACCCTGTGATGTAGTCACGAGTGTTTCACTGTTAATAGTTAAAACACGTCTTTGAACACGACTTCCAGAGTTTTCACATCCCACTGAAAGGCAGCGGATTTTCTTTTTTCTCTCCGCTCACGACAGCCACAGAATATGAAACATGTTCCATCTGTACAACTATGAGGAGGTGTTTTAAGATGCAACAAGAGGACGAAAGGGGTGGTCTCACCCCAAAGAACCTGCCCTCACTAACCCCTCTGCCTTCCCTGCTTTCACCTCCCCTCCTCTTCCTCAGAGACATGTGCACACATTGAGCTGATGCACAGGCAGCTGCTCTGTTTCCCTTCCTTTTTGCTCTCCTTTCTTTCTTCTTTCGTTTTGTTCAAGCAACTCCCTCTTCTCATTTTCCTGCACTTTTCTCTTTCTTCTTTCGACTCTGTACTCCTGCTTTACACTTTTCTGCAGGCGGATGTGAAGCCAGGACTGGTTGGAAGGAGAGAACTTGTGTAATCTCTGCACACGAGCACCGGAGAGTCACACAGTGCACCAGAGGACCAATAAACACTTAAAAGGACAAACTTTGAAACAGCAGGAAAAGGAGGAAAGAAAAGAGGATTTCCACAACCAGAGAAAGTGGAAGATGCAGACCATGCTGGGCTGCTTGGTGCTCCTGCTGTCCCTGTTGGTTCTGTCTACAGGAAGAAATGCTAGAAGAATAAGGAAAAGAGGGATCAATCATAAGGTGGGGCTACTAATTCTACTAATATGAGTCATATGAGTATGTGGATTTCTGTCAAGCTGGAAGTAGGTGAAAGCTCACAGCACCACAGGACAGAGTCCACTCTCTTTCTTGCTTCACGCATTAAGTTTTCAGGATGAGGGGAGGGTTGATGAAGTGAACCGGAGACAGGGAGGAAAAATAAATCACAGATTAAAAAAGAAAAAAGACTGAATTCTTGTGTTCTGATATTGTAGTTGCAAGAACAATACATGTTTTTATATATTCTTTCAAAAAGCTATACAATTTTTTATATTTACTGTGTGACAATGAATATCAGATTAAACTGGATAACATGCCACATAGATCAAATCAATAATAGCTTCAAATGTTTCAGTACTTTTTAGCATTTATGGGAAATGGGATTACCTTATTTTTAGATTACAATGTTTGAAAACAAAAAGATCCAGTGATACGGACCCGAAAATCTACTCTAGTGTAATTTAACCTAGAACTATAAGTGTATATGTTTGTGCTTTAATGGATGTCAAACTATGGCCTGATGGGCAGTGGCAGCCAGTCCATAAAGGCAGGTGGGGCAGAGGTTCACCTAAATAAATCATTCTCCCACAAATTAGTTCTTCCTAATAAATAATATAAATTAAAGACTTAGTTGATGAGCTTGCTGTGTATTGTTTAGTTCCATCATGGGCAGTACTGTTCAACGGCCCACATTCATCAAGCGGATCGGAATGTGCAGCCAATGATCCGAACAGGCAGGTCCAATAAAGTTTAATTTGGGGAATCTGATTTTCGGCCCTGTGGACACATTTGGCTGGTTTTAACGCACTGATACGACCTCTACCCAAACCTGACAAGAGCTAAAACCCAGGAACAGCTGCAGTGAAACCTGCTGGGACCAACAGTGGAGATATTCTGTTTTTAAATCTATTTGAAGCAGACGGAGGGGGCCAGAAGAGAAAAGTGAGAACAGAGGAAAGTCAATGAAAGGAACCTTCCACCAGTGTGGTGGGATGTTATTTAAACAATGGTTTAAATGGTCAGTAACAACAGTCAGTGGTTTTGTAACTGCGTGTTTGTGGGTTCAGCCCCCACTTGAATCTTCTATTTGAATTGGCAATGATGTATCTTTTTTTTTTTCCACTTTTCTACGTTTTTAGAGCAACTTCACCAAACCTATTTTGCCCATTTGACCGTTAATCTGAGGATTTTTTCTAGATTATTATTTTGATTCAAATTACAAATCCAGTTCAGAAAGCTGTGCACCTGTCAGCTGGGGGTAGGAGGTGTCTCTGATTTATTAGACCAGACTGTTTTGTCATGAGACACAACCTTGAACTGCAGGGAGGGAGACAAAAGGCAATGGACACACAAACAAAACACAACAATAATATATTAAATATTAAGCAACATACATCCATTTTTCTTTAACAGAAAATGTAAAGCAATTAGTAAAACTTTCTGTGGTTTGTGATTCAGGAAATTAATATCCGCCCTACGATTTTTGCTTTGGAGCCGCCACTGTTATCAGCAAAAATCTACATGGAGACATGACAAATACAGTGCATGATCAGTATTAACTCGATTATTATGATTTTGTACATTTTACCTTTGATTTTTTGAGGAGAGAGTTTAATGTTCCTTTCAACAATGGAAAGAGAGCAGAAATGCTTTGATTCTGAATAATAAAAAAACTTACAGCCAAGTTTTTTTTTTTTTTTTGTGTGTGTTTTGATCAGGAGCATTAAGCAGAACGAGCAACAGGGTGGAAAAGCTGCTAATTTTCAGGTTTCCATATGAGTAACTGAAGGGCACATGGGGTGTTCGGCATGAGTCTGTGTGTGTGTGAGTGGCTGTGAGTGCGAGTGTGTGTGTGTAAAGGATTATTAGGGCAGGAACTGAACTTGCAGACCAGGCCCCTGCTTGTTAACTCGGCTCAGTGTGTCTGACTGATCATCTCCAACAAGAGCTCAGTCTACTGCTTTCTTTCCTCTTTCTTTTCCTCTATGCAACCTTTCATGTCTCAATGTTCTCACTCTCTGACCTCTTCCTGCCCTCGCTAGACTTCTTTCTACTCCTCTCAGAATCAAATGCACTGCTCCTCCTCTCTTTTTCCTTCGTCCGTGTGTTTTTCTCCCTCTCACGTCTTCCACGTCTCCTGCTGCTTTCAGAATGAGCCAAAAGCTCAGTCCTGCTGGCTTCTGCTTCTGAAGTCCTGCAACTAAAACACGCTGAGACAGATGTGGGAATGTAACATCAGGGATGTGCAGAAAGACAAATTATAGTCGGAATAATTTGCATAAAAATGTGTCTTGGAAGAAAAAATGTCTAATTTAACAAACCCAAGACCACCAACAGGCTCAGTATTTGTCATGCTTGGAACATTTTTAGAGGATTTCAACCAGATTTGAGTCTCAAAAGCAAATTTCAAATGTTTGAAAACTCATAGTATAACGTTTAAACCACAGAGTGCTATTACAAATGTTTTCATTAATATGTTGACAACATCATAATTCTCTACAGACTTTAATGGACTCATTCTAATAGTAAAATGTTTTGTGAAACTATGAAAAATATTCACTTTAAGTTTTTTTTTTTTCCCAGTTTCAGAAAAAAAAAAGTCTCATGAAACATCTGAATAACTGGAAGTGCACTTTCTACCAGTGGTGGCTATTTTATATTCAATTCAACACTTGCTCTTCTCAATGGCGGACGTCTCCTCTCGGTCTCCGCTTTGCTTTTGCTTTGTCTTGTCTGTGAAACTGTCTGAGAGCCTCTCTTCTA
>JARVGS010000002.1:15058993-15070457 GCA_031762315.1 Hypsolebias antenori
GAAAACCCACGCATGCACGGAGAGAACATGCAAACTCCACCCAGAAAGGCCCCTGGACCGGGATTTGAACCAAGGACCTGCTCGCTGAGAGGCAGCAGCTCTACCAGTTGTGCCACCGTGCTGCCCCAGTTGTAAATCATAATTTAGAAATGTTGAAATCTTTATCTGAGGCTTCAGAGGGAAAAAAGTGCATTCATTTAGTTTTCTTAATTTTATTTTCGCGTTTTATCCGTTTTATAATCAATACCTTAAATATAACACTATGCACAGTCTCATATAATATCGCAAGATTTCACTCTCAAAGTATTTGTTGTAAGTGACTCACCATGTTATCTGAATATTTGTAAAACTGATTGAATTGGAGCTGTTTTTGTGTTTTAAAATGTCAGTCCATTGTGGCAGCCGCCTCAGTTGCTGTTGGCTCTAAAAGTTAACCAGAGGTAGACGTATATTTAATCATTATTTCACCAAGTTTCAATGAAATCTGTTCAGTGGTTCATGAGAAACGCTAACTATATTTTATTTTAATTTTTAATTTTGCTCAGTGACGGCAAGTATTTAATGACACATGTTTAAAGAATCTTGTGCAACCTCTTAGTGCTCAGAATGAATGTTAGGAATCAGTCTCAGCTACCACAACACCAAGTTCTAGCTCATTATCTGTAAGTTACTGAGCTCGGTGTAGCTCGGTGGTCTGTGGTTGTGTCAGGAAGGGCATCCGGCGTAAAAACAAATGCCATGTCTTTGTGCGACTAGTTCGCTGTGGTGACCCCTAACGAAGGGAGAGGCCGAAAGAAGAAAAAATAAATAAATAAAATAAAACCTGTAAGTTACTGAGCTATAGCTGCTTTGTTGTTGGCTAAAGTTGATTAGCTGTGGTGAGCCTATTGATCTATGTTGACTTTGAAAGTTAATTAGTCATCGATGTACAGCCAAGGATTACTTTTTGCAAGTTTCATTCAATTTTATGCAGCGCTTCAGAAGGTAAAAAGAAAATAGACAGACACACTCGTCCACACACACAGACAGGGGCAAAAATGACCCACCACTTTTGCCTTTAGATGGCAGGTAAGGCTGGATGATATGGACCAAAATTAACATCTCAATACTTTAAGATGAATTGCAATATACAATATATATCTCTATATTTTTTGTCCTTTCCAAAAAGTAATAACAAAAATATATTTCTGAGTCAAAGCTTTGTCCCAATTGTCACACAGGCACATTTATTAACGCACCGCTGTAACTGTACAAAATAAATGTCTAAAAAATAAACTAGTTACATATACAGTATTAAATAATAATCTTCTTCAGCTGTGCCACCTTCACGGCGTTAGTAAGCATGTGTGAACTGCAGTTGCCTCTCAGACTGTTGACTTAAGCCTCCTTCCCTGAGACAAACCACGGTACAAAACTAATTTAGCCGTGCTGTGCCCCATGACAGGAAAATTTGTGAGGTGGCGCAACATTAATAAACCAGTGGGTTATATCGCTAAAGACAGTCCCAGTCTCAACTGTGGAACAAGACGGCTAACTTTAGGCGTCTTGTTCCACATTTGAGACTGGGACTGTGTCTTTAGCGATATGATAAGCTGCTGCTTTATTAATGTCGCTCGACCTCTCACTGTTCCTCTCATAAGTCGCAGCACGGCTAAATTAGTTTTGTACCCTGGTTTGTCTCAGGGAAGGAGGCTGAAGTCCAGTCTGAGCAGCAGTTTTAAATGGTGAAAAAGATTCGTAGTGCCGGCCTTTTGTCGGGACTTGTTTTCGGCATTGTCTACAGAAAACATTTTTCTGCTGCTCATCTGACTATTTAAATCCAAACCATCTCCAAATAACAGCCGCTGGTTTCCTTTTTGCTCACGAGCTAAACAGCTCCTCGATACCTGTGTTTACTTGTGCTAAACTCCCGCCCACCTGGAGAAGCAGGAAGCAGGGGGAGCAAGCGGGTGAGGGGATGGGTTTGTATTCATTGAGGGAGAAGGAGGGTCCACGTGCAGTTGGCGGCGCAGATAGGCAGAAAAAGAAGAACTACATGGATTTTCAAGTTTAATTATAACTCAATGTAGAAATATTGATATACTGTAGACGATATAGTCCCATCTTATATTGTGTATGAAATTATCTCGATATTTTAAAAATGTCGAGATATCACCCACCCTTAGTGGCAGGCAATAATAATTTTCCCACCTCTTGGTCATGTACACTTCTAGTCGCATTACATAATCTGAACGAATAATTAGAGTAAACATTTAACATGTAAGCTAAGTGCTGTAGCAAGCAGAAGTTCATTAACATATTCCTGCAGCATTATTCAAGGATTCAAGGTTCTTCATTTGTCATACACACTACATGTGGAGCATCTGGTGGAATGAAATTGTGTACACAAGGTCTCAGTTACATCCAAAAAAAGTATAAAATGTAAAATAAAAACAATAATAAGAACTAAGATATGAGGTGAGAGATCTGAATGTGGCTTTTTCTGTCTTACATTTGAGTCTTGGATATGTAATAAAGCCATTACAAGCTGAAATGGGCTTTTCTGTACAAACTCTGCGTTACACTAAGCATCAAGGGAATTTAGGTCAAGGTTATGGATGTTTATCAGTAACGAATGTTAAATTAATGTGTACGAGTTAGAGAGTTGTTTTGCCTCCTCAGAGAGGAGACGGCAGGCAAACGGAGGCGCACCTGATAAACTCCAAGACTTCTCTGAGTCTGTAAGCTGGAAAGCCGAGGTCGTCTTGACCTCACCTCTGTCTGATAAGCGTGTATTAAAGCATTTCCTGCCTCACTGTCCCACGCAGATTCTCACTGATGAGGCTCATGTAACTTTGTACGCATGTGAAATCCCATAGGTGAACTCTGTCCTTGTAAGTAAACTGGGTTGAAAAATCTTCTCCTGACGTCGTGTGTGAACTCTTTTATTTAAGTAGATGATGAAGGGATATTTATTTTATCCAGCGTTTGGTCCTTCGAGCCGGAGCTCCTTCAAGCTTCTTGCATTTGGCAGCCAAAGAAGAGTTTCTCGTCATCACTGTTGATGTTCGCCATGTGTGTCATGAGATTAAATCTATTTGAACTAATTGTTACAATCTGAAGATGAATCAGACATTAGACCTTTTGTATCCAGGTGGTGACTAAAGAGTGTTACAGTACAAAATGTGCAGTGGAAAGTGACAAAGAAAGTTCTTGGGCTTCAAAATTGGGTTCATAATGCTAATTTTACCTGGGTGATGTGCTCAGAGGTCATGGTCACTGTACGTTAAGACTAAAAAAGGAAGTCTTGGTGACCTACAGTAACCTTCACTTTTCAAGAGTTGGTGTAAGACAAAAAAAAATCAACAAGATGGATGGGATGGATACTAGGAAAGCTTAAATGTTGAATACAGTGAGGTGGCCAATACGGTGCTATCTAGATATTTGGATTCACTTGCAAAATGAATGCCTTTTGTTGATAAGCTTGACCTCACAGACATGCCGGGCCATCATCACTCTCACGGGCCTGTTGAAGCCTGCACGTCACCTCCATCCTCGGGTTCTTAAACCTGGCAGGGCAGAGTCTGGGGCATTTAGGTCAACACCCGGACCGCACATGATAGGTCCTAAATCTCTCACTGTCAGATGCACGGAAACCTGTGTGACACGCTTTTCACTTTAGAGGTTACCCTCAAACACATGACGTGTTGCAGTTTTCATCTAAACCTGCTCCAGCTGTCCCGTGAGCGCACAGATCACTTAATTTAAGCAAATTTATTGAAATAATTGAAACGTTTTGTGGGGCCGGTTGAACCAGACATGGGGCCTTGGATCCGGTCTCGTTCCAGGAATGGAAAGCAGCGCATCTTAGATGAAAGAATGATTAATGAGGTAAGACTGACGACTCAGTGGCAGTTTAAGGAGAGAAACAGCTGAACAACCTGTTCACAAAATAAAAGTTATATTGCTGTAAAACTTCCATTGGAGGTGTATGCATGTTGAACATCTTATGAACAATTTTGCATGAGATTTTATTTCACTTTAAACTGCATTATCATTTGTTGTGAAATATTTACATCTCATTAGGTATTAACTGAGTCTGATGTAATTTTTGGAAATGTAAAATAAATAAATCCAGAAGCAAATTTCCATAGTTAAAAAAAATAAATGGCAACACATATTAGTGTAACAAATTATTAAATAAACTTGGAATGTGTAATATTATGTTTTATTATTACAAGATTATAAACTATTTATGGTAAACCCATATTTTCCTCATTTTCTTTTCTGTCATTAACCTCACCTAAATTAGGTGGGGGCAAAGTCTGTTGGATTGACCCAGACAAATTATCTTAAATATGAATGTATATTTCTTAAAATATATTATAGTATAATTTGTATAATTTATTAGAATAATTCACACAATATAACCCAAGAAATCCTTTGTAGTGTTGATATTTGTATTGTGCTCACTTATATTGTGCTGATGATAAATTGCTGTACTGATAAATGTGTTTAATTTACATTAAAATATTTCCAGCTTGCATTCTTGAAATGTTCTATATCCCTGCATTGAAACAGCACAATCAAACATCCGAGAAACTTGTGAAAAAAATCTGCCTTTTAAAACGAATCAAACGGGTTAGATGGATGTTTTCTGCCAATGGACAAAGAATATTTTAAAAGGAGAACTGATCACTCAAAATTCTCATCCTTTATTGAAGTGATCAACAAAACACAGCTTTTCTGCCTCTTGACCTGGAACTCCCATCACCGACAAAGAATAAATTCAGATATACAAAAATAAGTTATGAATTTTTTTAACACTATAATTGTTCTATTAAAATAAAATAAAAATTATCAAATGTGTTAAATAAAACTGAAGGTGGTGGTTTTTGAAGAGCCAAAACATCACAGAATTTTCTTGCATGTAATGCATGTAAAAATAAATAAATAAAATCACAAGATATCCAAATTTTAAAAGAGCACTTTTTATTAAAACATATAAAAGATTTGTGTTGAGTTACCGTCATCTTGGAATATGAGCCATAGCCTTTACTTTCTAATAACACACAATGTTCCTACAGGAGACATTTGACAGAGAACAGACACAAATGTGTGGCCATGATTAAATAGTTTCTGCTCTAACTCTTTTTAGACACATTAGCCTCAAATCTTAAAGGTAAAGCAAATATTTAAACAAATCAAGTTGTGTTTTTGGCAAACAGCAAAGATCCTCATAATGACCTGATACAAACATCCTCAAACTCACACTGTCAGCTTTCAGACCTGTTATGTTTAAAGTAGAGTCAATGATTATGACTGATGCAAAGAAAAGCACTGTCATTTCCCTTATTCATGGGCGAAATGATGATTTAAGAAGTTGTTTCTCATCAACTCCTTCCTGACAGAGAGCACCTGATGTGGCTGACCAGATTAGTCGTGGCCTTACGGCTGCCTGTTTAAGCTGTATCCAAAGCTGCAGGCACACACAAACATGAATGTGTGCTTCATTACCCGGTCATTCGGATACAGAATGAAGATAATAAGGTCAACATTCTCAACTTGTCTTCATCTGAATACTTTTTACCAGCTTCATGGATGTCCTTTCAGTACATAACTGCATTAGGGAGGTTCAGTATTAACCATTTTTACAGAAAATATTTGGGTCTGTTTCTTCTGAATGAACTAACCCTAAGCCCTTCTTAGTTTTAATAAACTTCATTAACAAAAACTGCTTAATTTTAAATTAATTTTAAATTAATTTAAAAATCACAAGGATAGCTGTCATTAAAACACAAACACTTTGTCATCCTGGCTTCATCGCACACCAAGCACCAACATCTAATGTGTACGGCACAATTGAGCCTATAATCACCTGTTTGTCTTGGCATGTGCACGAGTGCGTGTTTGTGTCAATTTGTGAGCTTGACCTATATCTCGTGGTGACACGCTGTAACTAAGAAGCCTGCTGTGCCTCTAAAACTGCAGATGGTGCAGCACGGCTTCCAGCCAGGTCAAACTGCCTACACTCTGATAAAAGACCCGGACATTGTCTGTTTGGGCTGCCAGCTCACCTTTCCTCCATTAGCCTCGTGTGACACCTGCCACAGGCCCAGCAGAAGGCTTATCCAAGCTGATATAGCATGTCCAAACACATCTGCCTGGTGGCTCTTAGAGAAAAGACTGAATGGGCATCTGCTGTGAGATGATTCTTTGAATGGGACATGTTAATTGTTTTATAAGGTAAAAACTCAAGGCAAAGAATACAGAATAGCCACTGTACTTCTGCTGCTCACAGAGTGTCCAAACTGGCTGACAGGGCAGTAATGAAATACAGTACCCTGGTGCTTTAAGCTACAGAAATAGCAACATTTTTCCTGTCACTGAAACACGGTGATTTACAGATTGTATTTTTGGTCTGGTGGGGTGGAACCTGTGTGACTAAAGGCGCTTGTGCTTGTTGCTAAAGTTTCATTTGCTGTGAAAACAACATAATGTGCTGTAATCTTCCTAATAGCCTGAGGTGAAATAGATGAAAGGTATTTAGTCATCTTCTAGTCAACGTGCAAAGAAGAAACCAGAGAAGTATTTAAAAGACTTTGCTCCCTGCGGTGTGAACCTTAGCGTCAGCTCCTGCCTTTCTGTTTTCTGCTGCTGTGTGCAGCAGGCAGGAAGCCAGCGCTAGGATGGGGCGAGCTATTTGTCAGCAAGTCCGAAGCATCCCATGGGGAGCTGTGGCAGCCCTAAAGTATGAGGAGAAGGGCAAAAAGGATGGTGAGAGCAGATAAGGAGAAGAAAGTGGAGGATATTACATCCTGGTGGCTTTGTCTCTAGGATACAGTGGCAAGTGTGGAACGTTGCAGGTGTCTGCTGAACCCCATGGGAGGCCTATTAGTGCAGAAACCCCCCACCCTGTCTGACTTCCTCAGCCCCATAAAGAGCTCACCTGGAAGCATCTGTATAGACGGTGCCTTTCTCTCATTGTCTGTTTAGTCATCCTCCTATCCCGTGCTCCTTGAGGTATTTTTTACAGGAAACTAAATGTAAGACTTCTGCTGTGTTGCCTCCAGCTCAGGATGGGTCCCTAGTTGAGTCTCATCCATACATCACCAGCAGAGCACTGCCTCATACCAATTACAGCAAAAGCATCGTCTCGCTGTCTGTCGGCGGCGTGCCATATATCCTGGAGCAGAGAAGAAAAATTTTGCAGGAAGAGCACAGAGCTGAATAAACAGAGGCACTGGGATGTAGCCTTATATTAGTAAATGATGCGAACAGTCCTGAGCACAGAGGAGAGATGCGAGGAATCCCAGAAAGTACTGTCTTCAGAACCTGAAACTCAGCAGACCGATGAGCGAAGTTCCTGGCCTCGAGGTTTTGTGAGGACGAAGGACTGAACCACATCGAGTGGAATCGAGGAGCAAAACTTCTGCAAACCTGGCATCTTTCATTTTTCAACCCAAACCAGAGGGTGTCGATTTGAGCTGCTGAACAATCCCCTCCCCTCTGGATGAAAATGGTTCCCAGAGGTTGAGATGGTCTTCGGGGTGTGGTCGTGACAGCATGGGGAAGATGTGCAATGTGGGAAGACGGGACCTCACCTGGCTGCTGTGATATTAGCTTCCTCCAGGGCTGCTGCTGGGGCAGAAACAGGAGGGTCCAACCTGAGGTACGTTCACAGGCAGCACAGACCTGATCATGGGTTTTTCATCTTTCCATTTCATAATCATTTTTATGGCATTTTATTTATCTTTTGTTCACTTCCTGTATTGAATACTGGACATTGTTTAGCAGAATTGTTCACAAGTCACCCACCTTTCGTATTACGTCAGCCATAATGTTGTTTTGTTCTATACCTCCTTGGTTGCCAAGGTTGTCTCCTGGGTTATAAATGTACAAAGCAATAATGACTGTCCCTTGTGAACTGTGCAACTATACATGTTTTTGTTTTTACGCTTTGCTATTTTTATATAATGTGAATAGTTAAGAAAGTGTTGTTCACATGTTCATCTTACTTCAACTTATTCAATGCTGCAGATGCAAACTAACTTTGACATTGCAAGAAGCAAGTGTTCAAACTACAGCTATAATCAAGATTTTATATGAATATTTTCCACATTTCCATCTTTGATCAGATCCAGATCCACTTTTTAGAGAACGTTGTTCTCTGATTTCTCTGACTGTCTATCTAATGCAACAATGACTGTTTTGCATATTTTACACTTACATGAATTAAAATAACTGATCGATAAACATAAACTCTAAGTTTGTGAATTGTTTTGAATTGCAAAGGAATAATGTAATATATAATTGTAGTGCAATATAAAAGGCAAAAGAAGTTCCATAGTTGCTTGTCTCTAAAGCTGAAGCTGATTAGTGAGCTGGCCTCATCTGTTACATAACTGCATCATCTTATCATATTTATCTCCTGTTGTGGGATAATCATCACATGGAGCCAGGCCAGTAAGTTGTTGTCCTCCTGTGATGGGGATTAGTCACTGGAAAACTAATTGCCTCTTCATTTACTTGCATAACAGCGTTAGAGCAGCTTCCTCTAGGTCCATCAAAGCAACTAATAAAAATTGATTATGTCCAACTAAGAGGATAAAGTATTCAACTTCTGCAGCTTTAAATGCTTTTGTTTATGCTGAATCACCATTAACATGACTGTGTTCTTGTTTTGATTTTGCTGTTTTTTTTTTTTTTTACATTAACTACTTCTGTATACTTTGTGCTATTTTAGCCATTCATAAACCAGAACGCTCCACTCATTCAGAAGAGGAATGCAGTGATGTGGTTGTTGCAACTTTTATACTTTTCGAAATATTCAACTTCATTTATAAATGTTTTTTTTTCTCCAGAGAAACACACTAAGGTATCTTTATCTCCTTCAAATAGATTATTCTCTTAGAAACTTGCTTCAGATTTGCCCTCGTTTATATCGTCTTATCTACGTTTAGCTTTCAGCTATCATGCTTTTAACTAGCCTTTTGATACTTTTAACTCCTAGCCTAACTTTGAACAATTAGCTAACCCTTTTGTTGGATAAAATCGCTCTCATTAAAATTGTTTACCCAAAAGAACCACACTCAATGGCAGGAGAAGATTTTTCACTAGTATTTTATACTTGCAAGGTCTGATTTCAGGACAAGTTACATACATAACATATAGCCTATATATAAATATACATAGATGTATATGCATGAAAACCAGTCAGAAAAAAGCCCTGGCTGTGTTATCTGATTGCTTTGATACTCCTCTCATCTCAGCTGAGCTCACAGAGTTCAGGATGTGTTCTTGCAGCCAGCTGCAGCCTTCTAGCACTCTCCATTTACACAAACATATGGTTCATGGGCAGACATAAGATTGTGTCTTGGGAGATGGTTTTGATTATGGTTTGGGCTTTTTGTTCCCTGGGCAGAGGGGAAGAATGTTCTCAGCCATAGTAATAAAAACATTACTTGACCCAAAAAAAAAAATCCCTGACGTGGCATTTTAGTACTTTTAGCTAGCATGTTGCTATATTTAACGTTTAGTAAGCATTTTGATTCTTTTAGCTTTTTTGCCACATTAAACATTTAGTTGCAATTTTTCTACTTGTAGCCAGCCTTTTGTTACTTTAAGCGTTTAGTTGACATTTTGGGTTTTAGCTTGAGCCACTTCTTGAAGCTTTAACACAGTTTCAAATTTTAGCAGCCATTCAGTGCATTTTCACAGAAAACGCTATTTCTCTCATTTTTCTCATGCATCTATTTTAAAACGTTCTACAGGTGGTCCCCGGTTTATGACCTACCCGGTTTACGAATTTCTGCACTTACGTTCGACCCCCGTTGAAAACAATGAAGTCGGTTTACCGTCTAAATGCGTCATTACGTTTTTACGCACGCGCTTGGAACTTGACAGAGACAATGGAAAATTCCCGCTTTTGCCAGAGGGGGTCCCCAGCGGAAGCATACAGTAAGGCGTACTGTAACTCTGAGGGACAAAGGCGGAGTGATACAGATTGTAAAGGTATTTAAGGGAGCGGCACTAGCTTAGCCGCGTGGTGAGTTTGGCGATCGATTGAAGCGAGTGTTTTCTTCTGCGAGTGGTGGTTTTGAGCTAGCGAGTTACTATCTTTTAAAATGGCCCCAAAGAGAGCTGCTGGTGAGTCCGTTGGGAGCGCTGCAGGTAAGAGACAGCGCAAAGCTATATCTATGGAGACGAAGGTGGAAATCATTAAATTGGCCGATCAGGGAGTACGGCAAAAAGATATAGCCGTGAAACTGCAGTTACCGCGTTCGACCGTTTGCACAATATTAGGGGACAGAAATAGGATTTTGGAGCATGTCCGTGGGTCTGTACTGATGAGGTCAACGGTAATCACAAAGCAGAGGAGCAGCGAGGTGATTCGTATGGAGCAACTGCTGATTCTGTGGATCGAAGATCAGCACCAACGACATGTCCCTCTAAGTTTGTCCGTCATTCAAGAGAAGGCCCGAAAGATTTATGCAGCACTGAAGGCAGAAAAGAGGGATGAGTCCGCCGGCGAGGGGCCATCTACATCAACACACACATCAACACACACAACAACACACACAGCTCAGGTGGGTGTTGCATTCAGTTTTTTATTCACAATTTGTTTATTGTCCCAACTTTTTAGTAATTCGGTTTGTATCTTTAATATGTAATTCACTCAGGTGTGGGAGGGCACTGCAGCAGAGGATTTTGTAGCTTCGAAAGGCTGGTTCCAGCGCTTCAAAGACAGAGCCGATCTGCACAACATTAAAGTCCAAGGTGAGCATGTTTGTATTTTTTTTTATTTTTTTTATTTTATTTCACTGTTTTTTGTTTTTATTTATTTCATTTTTCTGTTTTTATTACAGTACAGTACAGTGTAACATCAGCTTTAAAACAGTGTTTTCACAGCTGTGTCACAGTGTAACATCAGCTTTAAACAGTGTTTTAACAGCTGTATCACAGTGTAACATCAGCTTTAAAACAGTGTTTTCCCAGCTGAATCACAGTGTAACATCAGCTTTAAAACAGTGTTTTAACAGCTGTATCACAGTGCAACATCAGCTTTATACCAGTTTCACAGCTGTATCACAGTGCAACATCAGCTTTAAAACTGTTTTAACAGCTGCATTACAGTGTAACATCAGCTTTAAAACAGTGTTTTCACATCTGTATCACAGTGTAACATCAGCTTTAAAACAGTGTTTTCACAGCTGTATCACAGTGTAACATCAGCTTTATAACAGTGTTTTAACAGCTGTATTACAGTGTAACATCAGCTTATGTTGTGTGTGTGTGTGTATGTCAACAGGAGAGGCTGCCAGCGGAGACGTGCAGGCTGCTGAGGCGTTTCCTGAGAGGCTGGCTGGGATCATCGGGGAGGGGGGGTACACGGCCCAGCAGGTCTTCAATGTGGACGAGACCGGCGTGTTCTGGAAGTGGTTGCTCGAGCGCACCTACATCAGCCAAGACGAGCGAGTTCGTC
>JARVGS010000002.1:15118254-15130967 GCA_031762315.1 Hypsolebias antenori
TTCTACAATTTTTTTGCTTTGTTTTGTTTTGTTTTTTGAATGTCCAGAGGACCAGACTTAGCTTTTTTAGATAATAAGTATACAAATATTAATTATTCAAGTAATTAGCTGGATAAGCAAATGTAATAAACAAGCGCTGCATACCGATAGATTTTTACGGAAATGTTTAACTGCCGTTTAACTTATCAATGACACATGTCTAATGATGTGTCATGTATCATTGGGCACTTTTAAGTGGGTAAACTGACATTCTTAAGCTTTTCTATGCCCACGTATCACATAGACTACACCACTGGTTCAGTGTTTGTAATGGGAAGTTGTAATCTCATACTATAAAAGTTGTTGTGATGTCTGATTGAAATCCTGACAACAGCACTAGAAGTCCAAACAAAGCTTGGGAGCCTTAAAGGTGAGTATGTGAGTGTAAAAGGGAAGGAGACTGGAGCCCACGCTTTCCTTGGTGTCCCCTTTGCCAAGCCCCCTGTCGGCCCCTTGAGACTGGCTGCACCTCAACCTGTGGAGAGATGGGAAGGACTGAGAGACGCCACCAAGCAGCCCAACATGTAAGAGATGCACCTTCCAGTTTTAGCACACGCACTGGGAGGAACCTGCCACACTGAAACCATGTCTCATCTTCAGGTGCATTCAGTATCTGGAGCTTTTAACAGAATTGTTTGGAAAACTTGGAGGCATTGCAGCAAATGTTCCTGGAACTTCAGAGGACTGTCTTTACCTGAACATCTACACTCCTGCAAACAGAGCCCCTGATGCCAAGCTTCCAGTAAGAATCTTTCCTATATGTTATATTTTCCAGCTGAGTTTCAGACTTGTGTCAAACTGGTCTAATTTATACAAAAATTGGTGACATCTTTATTTTTGTTGCCAACTCATTTACTTGAGGATTAGTCATTGTTTGGTGAGTGCAGTGGGGAAAAAAAAAAGTTTGAAAGATACTTACCGTAAATACCTTTTCAGGTCATGATGTGGATCCACGGTGGAGGCTTAACTCTTGGATCTGCATCGATGTACGATGGTTCTGCTCTGGCTGCCTACCAGGATGTGGTTGTGGTTCTGGTCCAGTATCGACTGGGATTTCTGGGCTTTTTCAGGTAAATGGGTTACTGACACAGAACGTGTTGCGATCATATTCCAGATCTGTGCCACACGTCAGCAGTTACTCTGTAACTTTGTGTTTTATGCAGCACTGAAGATGACCAGATTTCTGGGAACTTTGGCTTTTTGGACCAGATCCAAGCCCTGAAGTGGATCCAGGCGCACATTCACAACTTTGGAGGCGATCCTGATTCAGTCACCATATTTGGGGAGTCTGCCGGAGGAGTGAGCGTGTCCCTTTTGGTATGAATTGATCTGGGGATTAAGCTATTTTTTTAGAAAAATAACCTCTGCTGTTATTGCAAACACACATTTAAAATTGTCTCAATTTTTGAATGCACAGCTTCTCTCACCGTTGTCCGACGGGCTGTTCCATCGTGCAATCGCTGAGAGTGGAACCGCTGCTTTAGAGACACTTCTTTTGAATGATCCTGCACCAGCAAGGCAGGTTAGTTGTTAAAGGTTTGGTGATTTCTTTTCGAGTAAATATCATAGCACATTTTTAACAAGTCTAAATGAACGAGACTATCTATCATCAGATGGTTGCAAACGTATCTGGCTGTAGCCTTGAAAATCCAGAGATTGGTGACTGCTTGAGAAACCTCGATATTGATACCATAGAGGAATTTGGAAAGGTGAGATGCTTCATTAAACTTTATTTATTACCTAACAGACAATTTTCTTTTGATAACACCTGTTGTTTTATTTTATTTTATTTTTTTGCCTCTCCAGGAGCTACTTCTGAAATTTCCTATAAATATTAATGGGCATTTCCTGAAAAAACCCATGAATGAGCTGTACCGTAAACATGAACTCCTCACTGTACCATTTATGACTGGCATAAATAATCATGAAGGTGGATTTCTTCTTGGTGATGTAAGTGCTGAATCAAGAAGTCATTTATTTTCAGTTGCGCACAGAGGAGACTATAACTTTTTGTTAAAATCTTGTGTTTTGTCTTTTGTTGGGTCTTTTTTTTTGTAGGCCTTTGCACCTCCAAACTGGACTGAAGGAATGGACCAAGAGGCAATTTTGAACATGGTGTCCATATTTTACTCAGATGTAAGACACTCAGTATCTGTCAGTTTTGTTTTTTTTTTAATGTGCATGATCTGTCACCATTAACATGTTATTTCCACTCTGTTCTCCAAAGCCCAAAGACGCACTGATCAGAGATCTGATTGTAAATAAATATATCGGAACTGGCACAGACCGTGAGAAAAACAGAGATGCATTCACTGAGCTGCTTGGAGATTTACTGTTTTTAATTCCAGCAATCAAAACTGTTAATGCTCACAGAGGTAATTCTTGGGAAGGACTTTGGAAATCAGTTTAGTGTTTGATAAATACTTTCACATACTGTACGTCATTCCTTTCTTTGTCCCACCAGACGCAGGCGCTGCGGTATATTTGTACGAGTACCAGCATCCTCCCATATTCCTGCAGAAGAAAAGGCCTAGCTTTGTTAGAAGTGACCATGGAGATGAAATCTTTACGGTGTTTGGATTTTGCTTCACAACTACCCATATTAAATTAGCTCGTAAGTGTGATTTCCACAAACCCACAGATATGCACACTGGCAATAAACAAATCACTCAAAAGCTAAGGGTATAAATAAGCTGATTTGCAATGGGCGGGCATGGTGGAATGGACTTTAAAGGGAAAAAGTAGTAGCATCAGAAGTGGGGTGTTAGTGTTGTTAGGCAGTTATCAAAATCTCCAACAGTCACTCAAAACGGTGTGAGAAAGTCACACAAAGGATAAACCATGTCTTGTAGACATGTTAAGAGTATTACCAGTGTTTGATGAAATTGACAGGGGTCACATGGTGGGCTTGCGTATCACCAGGTATCCTATCATGCAACTGCCTGTCGTGTGGGGCATGAGGATTGTTCTAGTAGCCCAGTTTTGGAACCAGTGGATGCATGATGGCACTCAAGTGTTGTGAAGGGTCTGGTCTACTAAAATACACCACTCAGTTGTGTGCCTAAGTATTACAGAACAGGTCAGACTCATTACAACACCCAGTGTCATCTCACACTGTGTCGAAATATAGTGTAAATATAGTGGCACCAAGGGTAGAGGACCAAACCTACCAATGTTGTGGAGGCACAGCATTAGTTCTGGCATCATAGTGTGGGGAGTCATAGGGTTTGACCTCAGATCACCTCTCGAAATTCAGGGGGACCTTGATGGCACAGCATTTTAACATTAAAACCTTGCATTTGTCTTACCCCTTCTGTAACAGCACCTTGCTAGTCTTTAAGACAACACCCATCTACATAGAGTATGTCTGTAGATTGCCTGTCATTGTTCCATGGCCAGACATCCCCAATCTTTTTCTAATCTAACATGTATGGAATCAGCTCTTTTAAATGCCAGTGCCCGCTTGCTAGCACTTGAGGGCTGGCTCTAACAACTGTTGGTCATCTGATCACAGGAGAGGACTGTGTCACTTTTCTGCACTGAATTGCAGCTTGTATCCAGGTCTGTGGGAAAGCCACACCCTACTAATATGGAACAAGCAGTGTTCCCATACTGCCAACTCTTATTAACTGTTTGATCTGATACTATAATCACTTCAGTAGTCAACACATACAGTTTTATGGCATTTCCACTAATCTGTCTGGGTGATCCATTTTAATCATTGATTGTATCTGAGTTCCCCCCCCCCCTTTCTGAAATATAAAGCGTTTCATTAGATCTTTTTCAATTTAGATGCATGTACGGAGGAAGAGGAAGAGCTGAGCCAAATCATGATGAGCTACTGGGGCAACTTTGCTCGCACAGGGTAGGAATTTCTGCCAATTGAACGTTAACAGTATTCATACCGATGATGAAATGTTAAGAACTTTTGTGTGTCTAGGTCTCCCAATGGAGACGGCCTTGTCCATTGGCCAAAGTATGGAGCAGAGGAGGAATACCTGGCAATTGATTTGAAGAAGCAGGTAACTGGTCATCATTTGAAGAAGGACCAGTTCATCTTTGTGACTCAGACTCTTCCAGAGAAGAGGAAGCAGCATGAGGAGAATATGGATCACATTGAGCTGTAATAAACTCCTGTCTAGATGGTGGAATAAATACACCTGTGTCCAGGTCCATCATTTATTTATAGGCAGATAACTTCAAGGCACTGCTGTTCTTATTTGAATGTTTAGTCACTTCCAGCCTGGCTTATCATTCAAAAATAATTTGCATTTATGTATGTTCAGTATGTACAAACATATTGAATCGAGTGAAGAAATGATAAGATTCCAGTTGTTTCTGAACGCCTAGAACATCTAAACCACTAAAAATTAATTTCTGTTATAATAATTTCAATAGTAGCACTTAAGTAAAGTGAAAAATAAACCTTTAAGGTGACGCGTAACAACTCTCGTGTGATAATGTGAAACAAACCTTCAAAAATAAACTGAAGTGACAAGAAGATTTATTGATTTTCTTACTTTTATTACTGAGAAGAGTGCTTAAGCTGAAAAGCTCCCTGAAGTCTGATGTGAGCAGTTCAAAAAGACAAAATCGTTTGTTTTTTTCCATAAAGTCAGCCGTATAGCATTGTTAACAATACAAAGCAACACTTCAAAGGCAAATTATTTAAAGAGCTGGGTTTACAAGAGAAATTTAAATAAAAGATGAGATGACGTTAATGAAGGTGACAAATCAAGGACGTTTTAGCAGACACTTACTTTGCAAATGTTAATAGGTCTGATTAAAAATAAAATAAGTGCTGGCCACTGGTTTTCGAAAGATTTAATAGACTGCCCAGAAAAGTGCACTTGGAGTAGAAAAGCTACTGGGCAACACCATCGAGCCGTGATGAGACATACAGACATTTACTTGAAACTTGAAGATGCACTTTGAGCAGTTGGTTTGAATTATGACCTGCTTGTCTTGTCACTGGTTGGGAATCATTAAGGGGAAAATGGAGGTTAAAGTTTTGCATGACTAAGCCATGCAAACACCGTCAGGCATTAAAATGAACAACACATCCACTACATTTGAAAAATGTGAGGAAACATTTTGACAGAAGCAGACGTTTGATTAATGGCAACTCTTGCAAAGGTTACTTTTTCCAGCACATCACTGCATCTTACATAATAGGCTACTATATTGGGTGTGGTGATATTATGCATTTCACTGCAAAATTCAACAGATAACAATGTATCAGTCGGGTCAAAATTAAGTGGTGTAACTAGTGTTAAATGAAATTGCTCAAAAAGTTAGAAAACTGACCAGATGAAAACATTTTTAGTTAAATATTTGATGTAAATTAGTTTTGTAATACATGTACTTTTGTCTCGCTTTGCAGTCCATAAAAGCACCTGAGATGTCTCTTATGTGTCTACAGGCTAAACAAAAAGGAAAAGCAAGGCATGCTGCTTAATTAAAACAAGCATTCAGATAGTGGTTATGAGTGCAATACGAATAAATAAACGCAGCATGCACTTGAACATGTTGGGCACTAAAATTGGTGTAATACTTTTATGTAGCAGAATACATTGGCCACCCTCATTCTGTTTCAAGCGCAGTCAAGTACAGACTTTTTTGGAATCGCAGGCACATAGTTTGCTCCATAACATTTGACAGAAGAGATAAGATTGCTTTTTTTTTCCTGCAGGGAATAAATTTTATATGACCTGTTATCATGCTGCACTAGAGGATGAAGGTCACAACAGGTTGAGGTGATAAAACAGTTACCTGGAGGCCCTTCAGTGTCCATGTACAAGAGCAGACACGCAAGTGTGCAATGTCAAGATTAATCAGGAAAATAAATACCTTTTACAGACAGAACCTGGAGAGTTAAGGTCATGAAATATCAGCAGAGGTGATTCACATGTAATGGTTACTTTGCCTTGCAATGAGGACGGGACTTAAAGCTTAATGTATCAGGATGTCCAAGACTGCATGTTGCGCAGCATGGCCTCAAATCGCTCCATGCTCGGGGCATGGGCGTGTTCTAGGTGGTCCGTCAGCCGACTGTACAGACTGAAAGACTTCAACTCCAGCCAGATGAAACCAAAACGGTCCTCATCAAATAGCACAAAGAGCCCCGGGGTGCGCTCTGGACTTGTGAAGCCGTGGCCAGCAATCAGGCCAGTTCCATAGAAGCTGAAACAAACACATCAATGAACATCAATTAGTTTTGTTCCACTAACAAGTCGGCAATAGCAGAAATTGATGTGACAAACTAGCGTGTGTTCATTCTGTCTCACTCGTGATTCAATAAAATTGGAAAATTAAAAGTTTGTAGAATGTTTCTTTAATCTTCTGCATGGAAAATACAGTAAAACTTTTAGACTTCAACACTAAGTATTTTCAACAAACTAAGTGTTTGAAGGGCCTCACCATTTCCTGCAGGTGCGAGGGTACACCTCATTGCGAGCCATGACCCCCAGAGGCAGGACGAAGGGCAGGGCTTCAGAGCAATGACTGCTCCCGCTGGGGCCTGACTGGCAGCTGTCAGAAGAGGCACTGTGGTCGTCCTCCATAGATCCTGCTTCACTTGAACCACTACAGGCTCCCTCTGCTGCACATCTGACTGTTGAAAAGGCACCGTTGGCCTGCTGTTCTGCCTCCCTCTGTATTTCGTCGTGTATCCTCATTATAATCCGTGACAGCTCTTCAATTTTGCGCTGTTGCTCCAAGTCTGGGAGGACCACAGGTTGATTCAAGTCAATATCCAGAGTGAGTTGCCCTGCAGGGACATTCGGATCTCCCTGTATGAAGGATTAAAATAAAACTCACTGCTCACGTGCACTGTGCAATAAAAAAAGCATGCTCTTAAGTGATTGTTCACAAACTTACAGTGAGTTTAGTGGCTCTCGCAGAAGTCCCATGGAAACTGAGCATGACAATCTCCAAGCCGTGACTACCATATGTACCTTTAAATAAGCCGGGCTCCAGCAGATCGGAGGGCATCGCAGGAGGCAGGTAAATCCGCCGGTATGTCAAGCAGTTACTGAGACAAGAACGCACAACAAAGCTACAGGTCAGCTCAAACTCGATTGTTGAAACACAAAAGCATTAAACAAAGTTCAACTTATCAGCCACAGAAAACATGATTTCAGGAAAGAAAGCCATACTCGTATTGACTGGTATAAATAAACTTCATCAGGATGAGCTCCTGCATGTGTTCGTGAAAGATGTCTTCCAGTGTACGACCCCACTCCTCCTCCAACCAAGTTCTAAATTCCTGCACAGATATACATACAATAAAGTGCTTAAAATACAGCATTATAGTACAAATGTTAGAAAAACAAAAATAGCAGACCCACCTCCTGTCTGCCTCCTGGCATCCGGTGATAATCAGTTTGATTACATTTTGTTGAAAACTCATCCTTCTTTACCGTCTAAAATAATTGGAAGAAGAAAAAAAAATGACAGTAAAACAAGGCATCTGTTTGTGTGCTACTAAATTCAAACTAAACATAATGATTAGGGATGTACAATATTATCGGTATAGTATCAGTATCGGCCGATAATAGCGATAAAGTTAAATATCGGACATTTCATCAAAATAACTCAAAGGCGCTGCAACACCGCCTCCTATTGTCACAATATACTGTAGTGGTTACGGGGGAGTGGACTATGTGTTATGTCTTTCCCATAATGCTTAGCGGTATGCTAGTGTTCCGGCCGCACCATGAGTGAGATGGAAGTCTGTGATATAGACCTGCCTCTTGCGTGCTCTTAAAGCTTAAATGTCACCTGTTGTTCTGCTACAAGGCTACAGTAAGGTGGCCAAAGAAATTGGTGAAACACCAGGTCGTAGTGTGATGATGTCACTACGAGTACTCGATGTGAAATAAAAAACCTTGACAGAGGCCATAGTGAAACTTATAAGTTTGCACTGTTCAAGTGTTGTTATTGTGTTAAAGACAGTAAATGTCATAAATAAATTTGACATTAAACATCCCGGTAATCCCACTTGAAGTTTTACATCATTTTCAGACCCTTTTTGGTATCTACATTTGGTAGCAGGCCAAATTGACAAATATCATGCAGAGTAATGTAGTATTTCAATTCCACAACAGATAAAGCTATGTAGTCTCTGCAAGAAGGTCTATGAAAAAAATATATTGGTATTGGTATCGGTTATTGCCAAATAAGTTTGAACATATCGACATACTGTATTGGATATCGGCCAAAAATCCAATATCGTGCATCCCTCTTCAAATCCTTTAGAGCTTATCTTGAAACATTTTGTGTCCTCACCTGTATATCTCCTTTGTGAGGGCCCCTGTGTCCATACATGCACTCCACAGTGGCCTTTTTATTGTCCAACAAATGAATTCGGAACAGTGGCCTCCTTCTCATGGGATCTTCCACTCGGGGATCGTGAGGTGGCAAATACATCCAGCCAATGATGAACAACCCATCCACCTGAGTAAAATATTTGAATTATTTATCCCTGATCATATGTTTTATTTGCCAAGCTTTTAAGTCATAAATGACCATTTGACTTTTATATGTTTTTATACAAACAAGATCAACAAAACAGTTGCAGTCAGTGTCCTTTATCTTTCTTAAGTGAAACACTTACCACAACATTAAGCAATCCACCGTAGGGGCCAATGTCAGGCTGCCAAAGCCCCAAAATATGCCTGTAAGGGTGAAGCACTGCAACACAAGGTCACAGCAGTGCTCGTCAGTTTCTGCAGGGTTATTACACTCAGTGTTTTTAGGAATTACTGTATTTTCCAGCGTATAAGTCGCACCGACGTATATGTTGCATCAGTCAAAAAATGCATCATGAAGAGGAAAAAAAAAACATATAAGTTGCTTTGGCGTATATGTCGCATTCATTATGCATCACCGCTGACCCATCATGTTTATTATGTGTTTATTTAATGGTCAAAACAGCTTTGTTTTGCCTGAGCGGTGTGGCACCATCCATCCATCCATCACAGCCGGCGCCGCGTTCCTCCGCCTGCACCAGCTGTGTGAAGCGCGCGCGCGCGGGAGGACTCGCTGTTGCAGTTCTTAGAAATTTAAAGAATCAGTCAAAAATCGAGTTATGCGTATGGAAAAAAAAAAACATAAGTCACTTCAGTGTATAAGGCGCAGGACTGACATATATATACTGTATATGCAAAAAACTGTGACTTATACGTTGGAAAATACGGTACTTGTGCAAAGTCAAACTTGCAACATATGAGGTTAAAACCACTGTGAGGTGTGATAAAGAGATGAAAGCAAAAACTGGATTTGTTCCCATCAGCCAAGTTATGTAACAGCACACCAAAGGACCTCCCTTCCTAATTCAGAGTTAATATGCAAGCAAATAATGCAGAATAAATGTACTAACACATGAACCATTAACACAGAAAGTGGAAAACTGCCAGACTGCCCCGCACACACAACCCATCATGCTGCAGCATGTACATACAGTGCGTGTACACGTCTTTATAGTCCATGTTCTCATAGTCTGGGAGGAGCTTCATAAAGCGCCCCGACTTCACCCTCGGACTCACACCTGCACAGGCACAATACAGGTGTGTGTAGAGCCGCCATGGACCAAGGTGAGCTCAGTCCAATGCAGCACACTGATAAATACCTAATGTGTCAAAATACCGGTACCTAATTTAAAATAGCCACCAGTTGTTGAAACCACTTGGCTCTGTGCATTTGTTAAAAAGTAAACATGCTTGACATTATTGCTGATAAATGAGGATCAGATGGGAAGAAACACAGCTATTTTTTTTATCTTACACCAACAGCAGACAGTTTAATTACAACAGTGTTTTCCATCTGCTGTGTATTAAAGTCCACCTTTTCATTCTTATTTGACACACAAAGACAGTAATTAATATGTGCCAGTAACCCATGGAAGTAGAAATGAACTAAATGCATGATGATGTGTGGTGGGAAAGATGCAATACAGACGTTTGACGTAAAGGTCTTGGCTGGAGACGCCTCCTGCTTCCATCTTCCTCAGATCCTCATTCATGCCAAACTCTGGGTAGCAAAAACAGGAGACGGAATTATAGTTTTTTCTATAACTTGTATAATAAAAGCAACTATGGAAACTTGCATAGAGTTTCAGTTATATTGAGGTATGTATTCAAAGATCTTTGTATGTAACAAACGTGGATTTCACAAGTTAGAAAGCGTTGATCCAAAAAGCAATCAACAGACATACTGTGTGAACATTGTAGGTTTCCTGTTTTCACGTGGACTTTTTCTTTGTGTTTTTATAGGAACTACAAGTTATGACTGAAAAACAAATGCACCAGCATATTTTTTGATCTTGCTTAAAATATGAAGTAAACAAAGTGTTTTTCGGAGTACAGTACACAAATAGAAGTGTTGTAAAGTGGTTTAATACTCATAAGTTGATTTTTTATGCCATTAATGACTCCGTTTTGTTTTATCACTCCATTTATGTTGCAATGAGCCACATCATTTGCAAAAACTCTTAGGGATTTCTCAAGGTCTTATCATTTTTATTATTGTACAGTAATTAATTTCACTTGAGTTCTGTATCTGACAAATTCCCAAGATTTTTCATTGTTAAGCTAAAAAAAAAAAAAAAAAAAAAAAAAAGTTTTTTGTTATGATGTTGATTTTTAAGAACTGAAGTCAATGCTCATGGAAGACAAATGCTCAGCTTAAGTAAATGCACACAGACAGATGTGAGGCAGAACTGAGTTGTATTCAGGGCTGCAGGCAGGCCTGACCCCACTAAAACCAGCATCAAGGAAGTTTTCCATGGAGGTCGATGCATGAGCTTGTGACATTTAATTGAACTAACATCACATAAAGCTTTAGCAGACTATCACTACAGCCAGGCCAAAATAACTACAAAGAAACGAAAGCGTGGACAAAAGGGTTTTGTGATGTTATAATGTATTGTTATATTTTATTCAGATCATCACACCTCAGTCAGACAATTTAACTCCATCACACCAGAAAGACCCAGAACTCTGCTTATTGTGTTTTTTGGAATTCATCGCTCATTCTGCATGCAACGATTACTTTTATTTTTAATTATTACAACAACCTTGCCACAAACTGGAGAAAAAAAATCAAATTAAATTAAAAACTCAAACTATGACTGCAATGGAATAAAAGGACTCTTTCAAAATTGGATTGAATAGGCTCATTGTGAGTTACTTGATAAATGATTTTCATAGAGCTGGTAAACAAGACCAGATAAATTTGTCCACTAAGATTATGAAATTTGCAAATGATTCAACAGTGCAAATTTAAAGAAAACCAGAAAGTTATTTAGATACTTGTTGCGAGGAATTTGAGTTTAGTGATGCTAAAAACTATGGTCTGGATTTTTAAAGGGAAACGATTATAATACGAGCTCAGAAACCCAAAATCATACAGCCAGGCCTGCAACAACTGGCTGTAAAGAATAAATAGAAGTGAAAGTCACCAGATGTTGCTGATGACGTAATGATACTCCCCCCTCCATGTTTTCATACAGATCGGGTTCATATAAAATGCAACACACGCAGGCCTACGTGACACTTTGACATCCAAGGCATTATTCGACCAAAACAGCGTCCGTACCTTCCGTACATCTCCTTCTCCAGATGGTTTCCGTGTTGAGGATCTGTCTGAATTTCCTGCACACGAGTGCAACATTTGGCAGGACTGTTCCGGGAAGCAGAGAGAATATTTCTACTAAAAGCTCCGGCGGTAGTTCCACCAAACACTCGGGGTGTTGAGGTCCGGAGCCGGTTCGATCCCGACAGCGAGCGTCACCTCCCGGCCCTGCAGTGGCGACGACGCCCCCCGGGCCTCCGCGGCGTCCACCGCCTGCGTCGCTTTTCCGACTGCCCACGATCTGCTCGCCCTCTTCCTCGTCCATGTCGGAATCGCTCCCTCCCTTGTCCGGCTGGTTGCTCCGCTGTCGCCTCCGGCAGCTCCGGGACTGACCCACTCCGCAGAGCCTGGCACAAACAGCCATCCGTAGCCGCAAAACAGGCTATTACATCACTACGACGCTTTCCGTCAGCTGAGGCCTGTAGCCTCGCGAGCTCGAGGAGAGACGTCGCTTCTGACGTCACGTTGTGAGCGCGAGGAGCGGTTCCATTTGAACTGCGCTGAATGTTTAGACTCGAGTCGATACACTTTTCTCTGCGGCAGCAAAGTACAAGTAAATTTAAAGTCTTTGAAAAACAAAACTTCATACCTTATCTTAAGATTTAAAACTTTTTATTATTATTATTATTATTATTATTTTGTGGAGAGCAGAGGTCTGACACCTGGACTCGAACATGCAGCCTCGAGATTACAAGACTGCGTCGTTTTAAAAATATAGGCTACTAATAACTAATAACAAAAGGGGAAAAAACTATAATAGGAAGGAAAAAAAAAACATGTTCAAAATTTGGCTGCAGTTAACTGAGGTGCTCATTACAAAGCCATGACGCTGCTAAAGAACAACAAAAATAAAGAAATAGTACAGTGGCGCAGGTGGTAGAACTGCTGCCTCCTTGATTAAAGTCAGTGGTGGAGAAAGTACTCAAATACTGTACTTAAGTAAAAGTACAAATAAACAGACAAAAATGTACCCTAGTAAAATAGAAGTACCACATTAATGTTTTACTTAAGTAAAAGTAAATAAGTACTTGATTTTAAAA
>JARVGS010000002.1:15198524-15213540 GCA_031762315.1 Hypsolebias antenori
CCTTTCCACTGTCGCCTTTATGCTTGCTCAAGATGAGAGTTCTGTGATGGAGTTAAATTCAACGCAGTCTGCTCCTCAGAAAAAATATTGTTAAATTTTTATTTTTATATGAATGTTTCTGTTCAGTGCCCTGAGATGACTTCTGTTGTGACTTGGAGCTATATAAATAAACTGAACTGAATACAATCAAAGGTTTGGACACACCTGTCTTTGCATTTTGAATTACAATAAAAGTTAATGTTTTATTTACAAAAAGGAAACAATCCTAAAACTAAAACTTTTTTTTTTTTTTTTAGTGGGTAACAATGGAAAGAACAAGCCTGACAGTCCAAAAGTAACAAAATCCGACTAAGACACCACAACGTTTTAAGATCCAAAAATAAAATAAAGTTTAAGTAAATTTAAAAAGACATCAGTGCAGTTACCAACCAAACATAAAATTAATTATAACATAATGAGGTTAAAAATGGAAACTTAAAGGATTTGATTACTTTATCTCAAGAAGGATAAAGGTAATCTGAATAAGAGAAGAATACTGTACAAACCTCCCACACCCATTTAGCCTTACATAAGTCTTTACAATGACTCTTTGATCTTCTGTCCTTTTTTTTTGTTTGTTTGTTTAACAGTAAGTTTTGAAGCTAAATTTAGTTTAATTTCAAGTTATAAATGTAATCAGCTAAACCAAGGCCATTGCTCAATGTTGGTCAGCAGCCACAGCGTTTACATTCAAACGTGTTTCACTCCTAATTAAAAAAACCTAAGCACTAATCAGTTTTCAGCTGATGATTTTAAAAGTCTCACCCACTGCAGCTGGTATTTTTAGGAATATTAACTATTTAAAAAATTAATCTGACCAGGTTGGGAGAGTCTGCATGTATCTGATCTACTCAAGATGCTCTGAAGTTATAGGACATCCTATACTGTTGTGTTTTTCCTTTTTTTTTTTTTTTTTTTTTGTTGGTACATGGCATCTGCAGAGTCTGCAATGAAACATTTCAGCACATCCTGATCCCACTGGTTCAGGTGTCCCTGTTTTCTCACGGTGCTGCATTGTACCTCCAAGTTTACACTGCATAGGTCTTAATGTATGGACTGAAGTAGTGTCACTTCAGCAAGTCATGCTTTGAATATCGTGCCAGGAAAATCAGCTACACGAGACCTGGGTAAACACACCAGCTCGCAGACGGTCCAGCGTTTGTTTTGCTTGGGTTTTCATGTCACTGTGACAACAAAAACAAAAACTGCCAGAAATGGATGGGATTTAGAGGAAAGGCTATGTTTTTTTCTAAAAGACAACCAATGGAAGATCACAAGTGACATCGTTTGTCCTGTTCTTTAAAGCGTATCAGGAGAAATATGAATGTAGGAAAGCTGAATGTATAGTTAATGCTCTCCCTGATGAAGACACTAATTAAAATGGATGAACAGGTATTTGCTCAATGATCGTACACAGCCTGCTGCTACCCTGGCGATGGTAGTCTGCCAGATGATGTGCTCTTCTGGGATGATTAATTCACCTTTATTTAAGCTCGGTTACCAGACTTAGTAAAAGAACCAGATGAAAAATCTGCCTCATATATTTTGGTACAAAAAAGCATGTAAGTGAGCTATTCTTGACCAAACTTTGAATTATTCTCAGTTTTTTTTTCATCAGTAATTAATTGGCATTGCAACTTAAAAGAAAAAACTTTTGGTCAAGCTCACATCTCTGTTGGGATCAGATTCTCAGTTTACATATCCTTTCACATGTTTCTCATAGTCACAAAGGAAGAGACTAAACAACGTCATAAGATTTCATTTAATGGAAAACCTCGCACCTCCATGAACATTTTTAAACGGTACACTGATCTCAGAGTTGACTGTAAATATATACTAAAACTCAATGAACTTACTCCTCACAAGAGATCACTTGGAGAATTAAACCGACAGGTTCCATATGTTAATTGTCAATAAACACCATGGGTCTTCTTGTAAGTAGATATTTTGACTAAACAAAAGTTTCTCAAAGTTTGCAACACCAAAGGTGGCTCGGTTTAGACCCATTTTACTTGTTTCTTGTAATACGTCTGTTTATAAAGGAAAGATTAAAATATATTTTGATTAGGAATTTTAACCAATAAAAAATATAATGTATTCAGTTAGGAATGTCTGTTTGTGTTTCACCTGGCAGAAAGTCAGACATTTAACCTTAAAAAACAGAAATGGCTACAACTCTCAACTCAGCTAACATTTGGTGTAATATACGAGAGGGCTCACTTACACATATTCTAAGAGCTAACAGATTTTCCAGGACCTTTGAATAAAGTTTTGCTGTTAAAGTTGTAGTGTCAGCTCTGCCTGTTGGCTAAGAACATCATAAACCATTGGACGGATTTTAAAGAAACGTAAGAAATAATCACTGGATGTGCGTCTACAACTGATATCCTTTTGGAGTTAGCTCAATTCAAGATGGCCTCCACAGCTAACTGCCCTTAGAAAATAACTATAATTCAATTAATTTCACAGATAAAGCTAAATCTGCTGTGACTGTAGCTGAAAGTCAGTCAAAACAATACACACGATCCTTGCTAATAACTTTAGCATAAACTGTCTGTTAGCAAAAGAGCTCATGCATAACTGGACAGGTTTTAATGACTTTAAGAAAACATGTTAGACGCACACCTACAGCTCAATAACGTTTGGAGTCGCCTCAACAAGAGACGACCGCCACAGCTAACCCAAATCAGCAACACAAAAATGGCTATAAATCAATGTTTTACAGATTTTGAGCTAAGCCTGGATGTGTGACTGTGAGTCATCCACAACATACACCCTGAGCTCAACACCTTGTAATGTTGCATAAACTGTGCACGTTTTCAAGCTTTTTAAAACACCCATTTCTTGACCAACTGGACAAGGCTAGACTAAAACTGGTATGAACTGTGGCTTTGACAAAAGTTTTACATTACAATTTTTAGTAAATTAAAACAAACAGTAATCAGGTTAGTTTGAATAAATGTATTTGTGACCTTTATTGCATAGTTCAGGAAGGCTGTGAAACGTTCAGTACATGGAGGTGTAAACATTTCACAACATTAAAAGCACTCGACAGGAGATTTGGTCACAAACTGCAGCTCAGTGTGAAGATCATTGTGGCAAGAAAAAGACTGGTTGAACACGTTAAAGTGACTTCCAGAAGTGTGTGAAAGAGTTCATCAGGTCATGTACAGCATGTACTGCAATGCTTCAGATTTGTCCAATACTACACTGGTTTAAATCTGGACACCCCAAAACATCTGAAACTTGCAGCTTTCTATTCAGTTTCTCTAAGCTGTCAAGCTTTTTAAACTCGCATGAAGACTTGACAATTGTTACGCGGGATGCCCTCCCTGACGCAACCACTGAGCTACACAACCATCTGTGTGGAGCAGAGCTGTCATCTAAGACGCCTAGGGCCTTGCTCAAGGGCCCAGAGTGGGGCGAATGTGGGTGGAGACACGGTGTGGACTTTTCCACCCACATTTTGATGTTATTGGTCCAGGTAGTCAAACCGGCAACTTTCCAATCACAGGCACTACCTTTTCTAACCTCTGTGCCACCACTCCCCTTATAATCACAATTATTTTTTAAATAAAATAATGAACTCTGACTATTATGACTGAAAAAGAAGCAAAATGGTCCAATCCAGTGGTTTGTCCCTTCAAGGATCTGTAGTAACAAGAATATTCATGCAAATAACTTGTTAGATACAAGCTCATTAACAGTGCTTTGGTTTTACACTCATGGACACAGTTATGAAACTGGACATCTCTGATGTTAACAGTTCAACAAAAAATGCCACACACTGAAAGATCAGAGCTTTAAATTGTCTCGGCTGTCAAACCTTGTCCCAGTTATTAGAGGTTTACAGCAAAGAGAGTCAATAAAAAAAGTTTCTCACATAACTTTTGCCTCAGGTGTGCAACACTTTGCAGATCTAGCAGTTGCTCCAAATGATAATTAAAAAAAAAGACTGAGGTTGGACAGTTGGAAAAGCAAATTTCAGCTGAATGCAAAATATCTGAGGCAGATTCATCAGACTCTCTTTGAGCAAGACATCAAAAGAAAACTTTCTCTTGTCCTTGCAAATTTCAACATCATATAGCAAGTAAAAATAGCATAGTCATACACGTACAATATCCATAAGCACAAGGAGTTCAACATCCAGATCGTTCATCGTGTGTGCACAGATAGGTGTCATTCCTTGTCTTTTAAACCACAATATTTAGCAAAATGTGTTTTTAATCGTGTATATCAAAGCACTTTGTGATTTCTTTGTTTGTAAACGAGAAAAAAAAAAAAGCATTAAATACAGCATCATTTTAAACTGCATACGTTTCGTTGATTGTTTTGAACTGTTTCCATAGAAATCACAATAACTGAATTTATTTTACTAAGACTTGTACACCTTAAATACTTTGAAACTTTTTGCCACCGAAGTTGGAGGATACTGAAACTAAAATTAAATTTCTAGTTTGGAAAGAAAATAAATACATGCACTGAAAGTGTTCTTTTTAAAATTCCTTTCCATGCATTATGATGCCAATAAATGATTAGAGAGCTGTCGCTCCAATGTGTCCAACTCATCATCGGGTAGGAGATAACTCTGTACTATCTTCATGACATCTTGTTCAGTGGCACACTCATACTCCTTTTTGCTTTTAAATGGTAAATGTCCTCCCAGCTCACAAAGAGCAACACACATGTCAGTTTCCTCTTTTGTACCAAAGCAGGCTTTTCTGGGCCAGATGGCAATCCGGACACCATTTCTTAAACTGCAATCCTTTGTGCCCTTTATGTGATCACATGGTGGACATCCTCTTGTGAAGAACAGATTGTGAGTAATGTTTTCACTCACAAGAAAGTCTGTGACTTGACAGATGCTTCTTGCTACGTTCTCCACCTCCTCAGATTCGGCGTAAAACATAAATCCTGGCGGGAAGTCTTGCATGCGATAAAATCTTTTTTCAGGTACCAAAGGCTTCACTGGGCTAGATTCTATCTTAAGCTTGTGGTCTAAGTAATACCCATGAAGGTGTAAATGATTGACAGATGCAAAGGCTCCAAGACTGTTGAACCCTGCACAAAAACTGGGGTCGGAGCTCAAGAGCACAGACTCAATACCGACCTGGACTGCGGTTCTTGTCAGGATCTGTGGGAAACAGCATGAGGGATCGGGTACAAAGAGACAATGTCCAAACTCCAACGGACTCACATTGATCAGTACAACTGTCCTGCAGGGTTGCGGCACCTGTCCGTCAGACATCGCTAAGTCTGCATCTGTGGTTCTTATCATCTCAAATATAATTTCATCAGGATTGATTTTGTTAAAGTTAAACTGACTTGGAATAAACTCCTGCTTAATGTTCAGTATCTCCTGAGGTTTTCTTCTCTCTTTTCCTCGCTGAATATTTAGCTGAGCCACATAGCCACAAGAGCCTGGCAGGATGCGTGTTTCTACGTCACTCAGATGATAGCGGAAAAGCCCTCTGGCCATCCTGTCTGTCCAGCCATCTTGGATGGCTGTGTCAAACCTTGTAGGCGGTGGCACCATTTCGTGACAATTTTCACTCCTTCGTCTAACATCTGTGACAAAGTCCTGGCGGCTGTACGTAAACTGCAGCGTCATGGCTGGATCTGTTCAGGACCAGTAAAAACAAGGAAATGTGAGATTTGCCAAATCACAGTATTGTCTTAAAATGATTCAGTCCTTAGTTTTACTCATAGATTGTGGAATACTGTACTTATTATTGAACAAACAGTTGTGAAAATGGTTTTCATAAATGATCAAACATAATTTATCACATGTTTATACTGTAAAAGTCAGCCACAGTAATGTTTTTTGATTAACAATAGAATTAAACTAGAAAACACTAAAACTTAAAACATAAATAATTGCAATTTTAACTTTTTTTTTTACAACTTAGAAACTACATTTTAAAATTTGGCATAACTGATAAATGGAGACATGGTCAAATATCAAAAATTACTAGCTCTGAAATCAGGATTGTGGTGTGTGGCAAAAGTAAAGAGCTTCTAATTAGATTGTTTGAATGAAAATGCGTTAAAAACGTTGCAACATTTTCAGAAACCTCACCTTTTAATTAAACGTCGAGTTAAGGTCAACGTCTTCAAACTGAGAGCAAATTTATTTCATTCAAAACAGATAACTCTCTCTCCCGTTGATTCTGAATCATTGAAGTCTTGTTGCTAACACCGGCTAGCTGATTACGCTAACTTCCGCGTTGACGTCATGTTTACGGCATGTTTCCGGTTTACTCTACCAAAACAAAAGCATAAACAATTTTCATAAACAATGTTTCCAAAAGCTATTCTGAAACGGTTTAGCACTCGTTCTACTTTTTTTTGGGTGGGTTAGATGAACTTACAAACTTTTGCTCATTAGATTTAAGTTTTATAAAAAAAAAAAAGAAATATTATTTATTCTATACAGTAGTTTGAAACTGATGATTTGTTTATGTCAAGACAACATACTCTCTTGAAACTCACCCACCATTCAATAAAGGCAAAAGTTTATTTATTTATTGATGAAGTCATTTGGTAACTCAGTGCAATATTTACCTGCTGAGTAACGTTCACATTTTTCATAGCTGACTTGTACTCTAAACTGAGTTTGAAAGAATGACCAGCTGTCCAAAGTGACTCAGATTATTTTTAGTCTCTACATAGTTTTGGAGCTAAAGCAGGCAGTGACTGGCAGAACTGAGTGTCTGCCGAGAGGTTTGGAGGTTCTTCACACTCACAGTTGCTGATCTGTCTGAGCAAGCTGAATTTAAGTTCACTTTTGCCTTCTACATTTCAGCCCTAATTAAAACAAAGTGAAAAATATGGAAACAACTGAAAATGAAGTAAGTACAGCTGCTTTTTTGTTTGTTTTTAATTTTTAAACAAAAATTATTAATACTGTCTGTAATTTAACCCAGTATGGATGTGGGTAACATGATAAGAATTAATTTTCATTTAGATAATGTTGATAGTAACTCTCGTTGGAGTTCTTCTGAAATCAGATGTTTTAAAGCTAGATAATGTTAGGCAGAGCAAATGATTTTTTTCCCCCCACTGCAATGCAGTTATTTTTTTTACTCAATCAAGTGTTTTTGTTACTAACACACTGACCAGAAGATATCAGTAATTCAAGGGGTTACTTACAACAAAATGTATGCAGTTTAAGCTATATATTACAACAGAGTACAGTAAACAGTTTTCAAAAATTGGGGGGAAATCATGCTTTATGTCAGTGTTGTATTTGTCTTTTTTAAATCAAAACTTTTCTTAAATCAAAACTTTTCTAGCAGTTTGTTCTTTCACTGCTTGTAGATGAAAAAGAAAGCTGAAGAAAAACCTCAGACTCCCAAATTAAATGGTACTGAGGATTCCAATGCAATGGTTTCACTGGCCTCCCAGGTTTTTGCCCAAGGTATTGTATTTTGTATTTTTATCCTTTATTGTAGAGTCTAGATTGCATTGTTCTAATTTTTCATTACAACATTTAAAACAACAAAAATCATCAAATTGCAAGTGCAACAATTTCATTAAACTAAGACAACAGTTTAAATAAACTGTTGTATTCTAAAGACTTTTGCACTTTACCATTTATGTATGACGTCCATTATGCTCATATAGGTAGTAATATACAAGATCAAACTGCATTTTAAAGCAGTTTATCATGTTTTACAAAAATAAAAATTAACTGTTGTAACCTTCTTTATTACACGTTTGACATTTTATCTATTATTGATGGATAAATAGTTAAAGACAAGCAAGGTGTCAAATATTCTTCATTTGCATATTGCTGTGTATAAATATTATAATTTGTTCCATGACTGTAATTTCAGAAAAGAATATTCCCAATGTGCAGCACAATGTAGTGTTTATTTTTATATTTTAACCAAAAAAAAAAAAAAATTTTTAAAAACTGTTGTTCACTAAACTTATTTTTGTATGTGTTTACTCAACAAGTTAATTTTTGTGTTCAAGTAGACTTTTGTGTGTGCTAATTTTATGTAATAAATGCTACAGTTTGATTATTGCTTCTCTATCCTTACTCTAGGCCAGTCAGCTTCTTCTGCAGAAAATCAAGAAAACAATCCTCCGGTCCAAACTGCCTCTGTAACTGACAAAGAAAATGCTATTAGGCCAAGACTCCAGATAACTTTTAACACGTTCACAGTCAAGAATGGTGCAGAACTTAAAGTAGAAATCCCTGTGACTGGACAACCTGCGCCAAAAATTGAATGGCAAAAAGATGGCCAGGCAGTTAAGGAGACATCAAGGCTAGAGGTTTTAACTAAAGCATTATTGACTGTCCTACATATCAGACATGCTGCCAGGGAGCACTCTGGACAGTATTTTGTTACGGCCAGCAACAATGCTGGAAAAGACATGGGAGAAGTTACTGTGGTTGTTCTTGAGAGGCCAGATCCACCTGCAGGGCCTGTGAGGGTCGATGAGATCAGTTCCGACTACGCTGTTATCTCTTGGGAGCCACCTGAATATACAGGGGGTTGTCAGCTAGATAATTACATAGTGGAGAAACGGGAAACTACAAGTACAGAGTGGCAGACTGTGTCAGCAACAACAGTAAGAACCACAATCAAAGTTACAAAATTGAAAACAGGAAATGAATACCAGTTCAGAGTGTTTGCTGAAAATAGGCATGGGAAAAGCACTGCAATCACCTCTCCAGTTGTAATGGCACAGTATCCATTTAGTGTCCCTGCTGCTCCTGGCACTCCCTATGTCTCCTCTGTAACTAAGTACAACATGTTGGTTGAGTGGGAGTCTCCATCCAGTGATGGAGGCAACCCCATCACTGGCTATCACATAGAACGTAAAGAGAAGAACAGCATTTTATGGACCAAGCTCAACAAGTTTGTTATACCCGACAACCGCTTCAAAACAAGTGGGTTGGAGGAAAGCATTGAGTATGAATTCAGAGTCTTTGCTGAAAATATTGCTGGACTGAGTCCATGTAGTAATACATCTGAATGCTATGTAGCAAGAGACCCCTGTGATGCACCTGGAAAACCTGAAGCTGTTGTTGTGGCCAGAGACCGCATCACCCTTCAGTGGGACAAACCAAAGTATGATGGTGGAAGCACTATTACAGGATATGTGGTTGAAAAGAAGGAGCTGCCAGATGGCAGATGGATGAAGGCAAACTTCACTAATGTTATTGAGAATCTCTTCACGGTCACAGATCTGACAGGAGGTCAAAGTTACGAGTTTAGGGTAACTGCTAAGAACAGTGCTGGTGTTTGGAGTATGCCCTCAGAAAGCATCACCATTCTTGCTCAAGATGTTATTGAAGCACCCACTGCATCTATTGACCCCCATTTTAAGAGTACTACTGTTGTTCAAGCTGGGGAGGCATTTGTTATTGATGCAGATTACTTTGGAAAGCCCCTTCCTGAAGTTAGATGGTTGAAAGATGGAAAAGAAATTGACAAAAGTACACCAAGAATGGATATAAAAAACACCATCACCCATACAACTCTCACAGTCAGGGAATGCACACGTGTGGATGGAGGGCGATATGTCTTGAGCCTCAGTAACATTGGTGGAATGACATCCATTCCAGTTAATGTTAAAGTCTTAGATAGACCTGGTCCACCAGAAGCACCAATGAAGGTGAAAGTTGTGAGTGCGGAGAAGTGCAATCTTCACTGGAATCCCCCTCTAAATGATGGAGGTGCTACTGTCACCCATTACATCATTGAAAAAAGAGAGACTAGTCGAGTCACATGGACAGGGGTAGAACCTCATGTTGAAGCTATAAGTTACAAAGTGTCGAAACTGGTACCTGGCAAAGAGTACATATTCAGAATTGCTGGCGTGAACAAATTTGGTGCTGGTGAATTCCTCGAATCGGAACCTTTTATTGCACAAAATCCTTTTACGGCACCTAGTGCACCTTCTACCCCTATAAGCAGTGCTGTGACTGGTGACTCTGTATTACTAACATGGGAAAGGCCTGAGAGTGATGGAGGCTCAGAGATTGATGGCTACATTCTGGAGAAACGTGACAAAGAGGGTGTGCGGTGGACCAAATGCAACAAGAGAAGGCTAAATGATTTGCGTTTTCGATGCACAGGACTTACTGAAGGCCATTACTATCAGTTTAGAGTTCTTGCTGAAAATGCTGCTGGTGTGGGCGCACCAAGTGAACCAAGTGAGTATATTAAAGTATGTGAAGCTGTTTACCCTCCTGGTCCACCTAACAACCCAAAAGTGACAGATTATTCCAGAAGCACCGTGTCTCTGTTTTGGTCCAAACCCATATATGATGGTGGAGCAACCATCACTGGGTTTGTTGTTGAAATGAAAGAAGTAGCAGAGGATGAATGGATTACATGCACACCAAGCACAGGTGTACAGGACACAAGCTACACTGTGACAAGACTCAGAGAAAATTCAGAATACAATTTTCGCATACGTGCTATGAATTCTGCTGGTATTGGAGATCATGTGGATCTTCCTGGTTCTGTGGTTGCAGCTGAAAAAGTAGAAGCACCAGAGATAGAAATGGACAGTGCTTTGAGAAAAACTGTCAATGTCAAAGCCTGTTCCACCTTACGTCTTTATGTTACCATCAGAGGTAGACCACAGCCTGAAATTAAGTGGTCAAAGGAAGGCGGCACTCTGAGTGAGCATACTCAAATTGAGATAACAAACTCCTACACTGTTCTACTGTTAGAGAATGTCAACAGAAATGACAGTGGAAAGTATGCATTGACTGTTGAGAACTGCAGTGGCACTAAATCAGCATTCATAAATGTCAGAGTTTTGGACTCTCCCAGTGCACCAATACATTTAGAAGTAAAGGATATAAAAAGAGACTCTGTGTCCATCTCGTGGGAGCCTCCCCTTATTGATGGAGGAGCAAAAATTTCTCACTACATTGTAGAGAAGCGTGAGGAGGCAAGAAAGGCTTTCACAAGTGTCTGCAGCAACTGTGTAAGGAATTTCTGTAAAATTGACAATCTACAGGAAGGATCCTTCTATTTTTTCCGTGTCCTGGCAGTAAATGACTTTGGAACTGGACTGCCAGCAGAAACTCCCGAGGCAGTTAAAGTGTCTGAGGCTCCACTGCCTCCTGGCAAAATCACTCTCAGCGACGTCACTTGTAATAGTGCAAGACTGTCTTGGGAAAAGCCTGATCATGATGGAGGGAGTAAAATCACATGTTACATTGTAGAAATGCAAGCAGAGGGGGAACATACGTGGATAAAATATTCAGAGAGTAAAGCACAAGAAGTGGCCATAAATGGGCTGACAGAAGGAAAAGAGTATTTCTTCAGAGTGAGTGCTGTTAATGAAAAAGGAAGGAGTGAACCAAAATCTCTTTTGACACCTGTTATGGTAAAAGATACTAGTGCTGAACCTGTTATTAATCTGCTGACTAACACATTTAGTGTAAAGGCAGGAAATGATTTGAAGATTGATGTTCCATTCATGGGTGTACCACCACCAATAGTAGTATGGAAAAAAGAGGGAAACACACTGAAAGGGACAAGTAGGGTAAATGTACACACATCTGACTCAACATCTCAGATTGTTATCAAAGATTCAACCAGGACTGATGCTGGTGTGTATGAAGTGATCTTGGCTAATTCAGTTGGAACCACATCAGCTGAAATCTTTGTGAATGTTTTTGAAAGACCTGGACCACCAAGTGACCTCAGCGTGGATGATGTGAGTGTTGACTTTGTGTCTCTGTCATGGCAGCCCCCAATTTACACTGGTGGGTGTGCGATAACTAACTACATTGTTGAGAAAAGAGACACAGGCAGCTCAGTATGGCAGACTGTGTCAGCAACAGTTGCAAGATCATCAATCAAAATTTCCCGTCTAACACAAAGCACTGAATATCAATTTCGTGTTGCTGCAGAGAATCGTTATGGAAAAAGCCAGTTCGTTGAAACAGAAACTATTGTTGCCCAGTATCCTTTCAAACCGCCTGGTCCACCAACCAGCCTCCATGTTCTACAGGCCTCAAAATCTGTAATGATCATTGCTTGGAGCAAACCAGACAATGACGGTGGCAGCCCTATTACAGGTTACCATGTTGAAAGCAAAGACCAAAGCAGTATTTTATGGACAAAACTAAACCGAAGCCCAGTGACAGAGAACCAATTCAAAGTGACAAGTGTTGAAGAAGGTCTAGTATATGAATTCAGGGTTTGTGCTGAAAATATGGCTGGTGTTGGACCTTGCAGTCAGACATCTGAACCTGTAGCAGCAAGAGACCCGTGCGAGCCTCCCTACAATCTCACAGCCACCAATGTGACAAACACATCAGTTTCACTCTCATGGGACAAACCAAAATACGATGGCGGGGCTAAAATAACTGGCTACATTGTTGAACGTAAAGAACTACCAGATAGTTGCTGGCTTAAGTGCAACTTCACAAATTTACTGGACACCTGTCTGGAAGTGACTGGGCTCACCGAGGGTGAACAATATGATTTTCGTGTCATTGCAAAGAATGCAGCTGATCTCTTCAGTGTACCATCTGAAACCACTGGACCTATTACAGTGCAGCATGATGTGGAGCCACCCAAAATTATCTTGGATGACCATTTTCGACAGGTGGTGGTACTGAAAGCTGGAGAGCTCCTAAGAATAGATGCTGACATCTCTGGTCGCCCTAATCCAACAGTGTTTTGGTTGAAAAATGGAAGAAATATTGGTACCAAAGGAAGAATTGAGATAATGGTGACAAAGACTCATGCGTCTCTCCTTATCAGAGAGTGTGTCAGGAAAGATTCTGGGCAATATACTCTGACCCTGCATAACACAGTTGGTACCACGTCTAAAGTTGTCACCTGCAAAGTGCTGGACAGGCCAGGCCCCCCTGCTGGCCCTCTGGAAGTATCTGGACTGTCAGCAGAAAAATGCACTTTGTCTTGGGGACCCCCTCATGAAACTGGTGGTGCAGAGATTTTACATTACATTGTTGAAAAGTGTGAAACTAGTCGTGTTTCCTGGATTATTTTGTATGGTGACATGATAGCAACATCATGTAAGGTAACCAAGCTCCTCAAAGGAAATGAGTACCTGTTCAGGGTGAGGGCAGTCAACAAATATGGGGAGGGTGAGATTTTGGAGAGTGCGCCAATAAAAGCTATGGATCCCTTCACTGTTCCATCCGCTCCAACAGATGTTGAGGTCACAAGTGCAACCAGGGACACTATGACTGTCTGCTGGAAGAGGCCTATCTCTGATGGTGGTAGCTGTATTAGTGGTTACATTATAGAGAAAAGAGAAAAGCATGGCGTCCGCTGGGTCAGGGTCAATAAAAAAGCAGTCTATGACCTACGAGTTAAGGCCTCTGGCCTACATGAAGGATGTGAGTATGAATTTAGAGTGTTTGCTGAAAATACTGCTGGTCTAAGTGAGCCTAGTTTACCATGCCCTCTTACTCTGGCAGAAGATCCAACATTTCTCCCCTCTCCTCCAGCAAAGCCCATTATAGTGGATTCATCCAGGTCATCCATCAGTCTGACATGGAATAAGCCATTGTTTGATGGGGGAGCATCAATTACTGGATACAGAGTTGAGTTTAGAAAATCAGCTGAGGAAGACTGGGCTGTTGGTGTTCACAACACAGATAAGACTGAATTTACAATAACTGGACTCACAGCAGGAGAAGAATATGTTTTTACAGTTAGATCTATTAATAAGATTGGTGTCAGTGAACCCAGCCCTGAAACAGATCCTGAAGTAGCCATTGACAGAGAGGAGGAACCCAGATTTAATATTAGCCCTGAGATGAGGAAGACCCTGCTTGTTAAATATGGCAGCTCCTTTACTTTGACTGTGCCTTTCACAGGCAAACCTACTCCTAGTGTGTCATGGGACAAAGCAGATGTAGATCTTAGGGTAAAAGGAATCATTAACACCAGCAGTTCTGCCACATCCATCACAGTGCAACAGGCAACACGTGATGATTCTGGCAAATACACAGTGAAACTCCAAAATATTTCTGGATCTGCAACTTTAACTTTGAATGTGAGGGTTCTGGATTCACCCGGTCCTCCTACCCACATAACAGTCAAAGATGTGACTAAGAACTCTGCTACTGTTACTTGGGACATCCCTGAGAACGAGGGAGGAGCCCCTGTGAAGAACTACCTTGTAGACATGAAAGAAATTAGTAGGAAGGGGTGGACAAGACTCACGGACAAATGTCGCCGACTGTCCTACAAGGTGTCCGATCTGGATGAGGGAGGAATCTACTTCTTCAGAGTCACTGGGGAAAATGAGTATGGCAGTGGGGTTCCAGCTGAGACCAAAGAAGGAACAAAAATAACAGGTACAATCTCAACAGTAGTTACGTTTAACCTCCCCTGTATAGTACAGTATTTGTAATTTTACTCTTGCTGTTATTGTTCTGTTTCAGATACAACAGACTGGGAAACAAACCAAGGAGCTTAGACGTTTTTTCCTGTCACTTGATCATCTGACAAGATTAACCCTTTTCAAACCTTCAGTACATTCAGTGTTTCTTTTCTTTTCTTTGTTTAGTTATACCCATATTCAGTTCAACTGAGCACATTTTGGTGACGTAGCAAATGATCTATAACGTGCTGTAGAACTAAAACCTCATTTAAGTTTTTTTAATATTTTAACTTCTTTTAGAACGTATAAAGACTGGTAGATTTTTTTTTTCATTTAAAATGTGTATTTTTTGCTGTTTTGTTTAGTGCAATAAAACTTTAAGACAATCCTGCGAGTTTTAAGTTTTACTCAGTAGACTATATAATCAGATCATTACTAAAGCACTAAAGAAAATTACCAAACTAAAGTAAAAGTATCAATATAACAATGTATAGTATTACATGTAAAGCAACATTTAGGATTCATAACTTCAAATTTTGACAAGATTACATTTCGTGATAGTAGGTCATTTTAAATTCAAGCCTTTTTACATACTGTATATATATACAGGTAGTCCTCGACTTACGTTCGA
>JARVGS010000002.1:15249065-15283973 GCA_031762315.1 Hypsolebias antenori
GAAGTGAAGTGAAGAGCACCGGAGTTGAGCCTTGTGCCATCCAGTGTCTTCAGTAGAAAGAGAGAGACACTAAGAAACGATAAAGCCGATAAATGAAAATGAGGTAGTTAATTTTCATTTAGCATATGATTAATTGATTTATTGTTTATCGCAACAGGCCTATTCGAAACAAAGATATTTTTAAAAAGCTACATTAAATCTGTCCTGTATGTATGTAGCTTAGAGCTGAATTTTCAGTTGCATTGTGGGAACTAAAGGATCCACCAGTTGTAGGGTTGAATTGATGGATATCTTCATGGGGTAAATTTGATAAAATGTCCAAATATTCAGGAATGCTTCAAGATGAGTTAAATATTTGCATAACACCAAATATCGGTGACACAGAAGTAAAGACATAATAAATACAGATAAATTAAAATAAATAAATACATGAAGGTTGAAAGAAGAGTAAGGCCTGTTTTTTTGTGTTTCAGTTCTGATGTCACTCATGACACCGTGGTGTCACCACAGCAGGTGAAGCAGCTTCGGCTATATCGAGCTCTGTGTTTTGATAAATGCTGTCCTCTCGCTGTGACCGTCCATGTCCTCTGATTCAGACTCGTAGACAATCGTGTCCTCGTCCGCCCACACAGTGGGGACCCCCTTGTAGCAGATCCGAGCCTTCCTCTCCCGTCTCCGGTGGAAGCTCAAACCAAAGCCAACACGCATCCCTCTCGTCTCTGAAAGAACAGAGGGCAGTTTGGTCTTCCAGGCCACAGAAGCGTCGCCTGAGCGTAACTGTAGCAAGAAGAAGACCCCAATAAAGGCAGCCAGGATGAAGGCACAGCTGAGAACTGCCACGACGACAGGCAGCTGAGTGGGCGGAGCCACACCGAGCCCTGGGAGCTCCTCGGTTTCTCCGTTTTTGTTGTGATTCGCTGCCGCCGAGCTTTTGGCCTCCAGCTCGTTTTCTTGATTCTGGAGTCCAACTGTGAGGGGGGACTTCCGCTGGACCTGGTTCTGGTGCAGACAGGAGGTGAGGACCAGGTGGCTGTGAGGCGGGCAGGACAGGCAGTCTGTGGGTCCGGTGCTGGAGCAGGTGAGGCAGGCCGGGTTGCAGGGCAGGCAGGCCTGCACCGAGGACAGGTCCACCCAGTTCTCAAGAGACAGGTTGAGGAGCTGCGGTCCTGACGTGAACCCTGGAGGACACAGCTTGACACAACCCTGAAGGAAGAGGGAGAAGCCAGGACTGCACTCTGAGAGGACAGGACGAGACAAAAAGTAAAGGATTAAAAGAAATGTGGTTGACTTAGGACTTATGCACAGTAAGCTGTATTTTTTAGATAACCCTCTAAAATCCCTGCGACTGCCATAAGAGAACCATTTAAACACTATAATGAAACACAATTTTGTTACAAACATCCATCACATGGCTTAATAACTTGATTACATGTTCTCACTGGAGTTTTCCGTCCACCCTGAAACACACAGGATTTTCTTCTTCTACACACTCTGAGAGACGGACCGCTCTTCTGGCAACGGACACCGCCAGTAATTGGAAGAGGCACTGATTGTATCAGATGAACGTCTTGTCCTCTTTCATCCTTTTCACAAACCTTCAGTTCAAACGCTCAGTTTATGTAATATCTGTTAAATCTTATTTAACTTGTTTTCAGTGACAACATGCAACAGCAGACTAGACGTGAAAATGAGGATTTCTTTTTTTTAAAAATTTGGTTCAAATGTAAAGTTCATGCTCAATAATCCAAGTAAAATAATCCAACAATGTTCAGTCAGGTCATCGGAATGGTCTCTTTCTATGCTGAGATGTTTTGTCCTTCATCCCAAGGACTTCATCAGTCCCAGGAACCACAACAGACTCAGTCCCACAAGCAGCACACTCCTATAGTGGATCAACCAGTTTGCTGGTTATAAAATGACTTTTGGGGCCCACTATGGTTCAACTTCCTGGTTGGTCCACTATGTGAGTGTGCTGCCCGTGGGACTGAGTTTGTTTGCACCTCCTCGGACTGATGAAGTCCTTTGGATGAAGGACGAAACGTCTCAACAAAAAAAGAAACTGTCCAGATGACCTAACTTAACTTGGGTGTACATTAAATATGTTATTATAATGACAATCCAAGTTTAATTATAACAAAATAAAATCTGTGCAAGTGAATCCACCGTTAATAAATTTTCTCTCTTCACATTGTTCAGTAGATTTTACCAGACATTTTTCTGATTTTTAACAATTCTGCCCAAGAGTAATTATCTTTCTGCACTGGCAAATAATTTCACTAGTTTCTACTTTTCATCCTCTTTATGTTTTTTTTTTTTTTTGTGTGTATTGAGCTAACTTTTTATTACAGTAGTCCCTCACTACCTCGAGGTTCATTTTTCATGGATTCGCTCTATTGTGGTTTTTCAAAATAAGATTGGACATGACACACATTTGGCTGATTGATGGATGAGCCGCATGATAGGCACAATATTTTTATTTAAAATAATTTAGCACCTGTGTGCAGCCCATAGTTGTGGGAGAAGCTCCTCCTGCAGCTGAGCAGCTGATCTCCATACACAGTGGAGAAGTGGGCGTGGCCGAGAGTGCAGCCAGAGGCAGGGAGCTGAAATCATGATATTTATGTGCTCTTTTAGAGCATTTAGAGTTTAGAAACATTGTTTAGAATATTGCAAGAGTGTGGGAAGGGTTTAAAAAACCTTAATATGTAAATACTAAATAAACTACTACTTACTACTTGTACTTCTATTCCTACTTTGCCGTTTTTCACTTATCACAGGGCTTCAGGGTATGGATCCCCTGCAATAAACGAAGGACTACTGTATTATTATTATTATTATTATTATTACCAGTAATATTATTACAGTGCAGTGTTGGGAGTTCATTTCTGGGAAGTCATTAAGGATTTGTGGTTGTGTAAATGAAAGGATTAGCAGTAACTATAACATAGGTTTAATCTGAATGATAAAGAAGTAAACCTGACTGGCAGGGAGAGATGCGTCCGATCTGCTCTGGCTCTGTGTGGAGACTCTTGGCAGTAGGCACCTCTTGCACTATTGCAGTTTTAATCTTGCCTGCTGCTCCCAACACACCCCGCACTCTCAGACGACATGTTAACATGCTAATTTATTGTGCATGTGTAAACACACGCAGAACAGGCTTGTGAATAAGTCATCTGCATTCACGTTTGATTTCACGCGTCGACACCCAACACGAGCTGACCTGACGTCTGGTTTGTAGCAAGAGCCAAGCGTCAAAACAAAGAATTAAACTTGGTCTCACCGATACAAATCTGCTGAGCGTCGAACGTCTTGCAGCTGTTATTGGAAGGTCGAGGGAAGTCGGGTGAAGAGGGGTTGACGACGCTCGGCCCGGTGCCCCACAGGATGAGAGTGAACTGACTCAAAACACCTAAAAGAATAAATAAAGAAAAGTCAGCAGAGCACGGGGAGGCAAAGACGTGGAGGGAAATATCAATTTATCCCTTCTCAGTGAGAGAAAAACTGGCTGAGCAGCTTTAAAGATGTAACAGAGGAAACAAGAGATGCGAGCATGCCAACATAACTGAAGGACACCAGCAGAGGACAAAAAGTTCACTCATCTGATCACTTTCTGCATCTCTAAGCAGATTAAGTTACAGCAAACTTCATGACCAATTTTTTTCCTCTTGAGCAAAAATGCAGCACAAAACTTTGAAGAAAAAAAGAACACTTTAAAGCCCACGACCAAAAAGATTGGTGGATATACTGTATATTTTTCTTGCAGCAGGAGCCAAGTGTTAATCTAGTTGTGCCTGTAGAAGCTTCTCCCCTGGGTGGTGAAAATATTACAAACTGTGCCATTAGAGGAGGAATGAGAGAGAAACTGAAAAGAGGCTATCTGGTGAAGCGTGAAAGTACGCACAAAGACTCAGAGAGGGGGCAGTTGATAGCACCACCAATGTGGTTTCAACATAATCTGCCCAGAATGAACAATTAACGGCGATGAGCGGGGGGTTTACCGTAGTCTCGTTCATTCGCTGCCACATTTTCTACTTCTAGTGTCCACTCTCCCCGAGGATCCTCGTCCCATGAGTGGGTGGTCATAAAGGCCCAGTCATTGAACCCTTCTGAGGAATAGTCATTGGGTCTAAAGAGAAGAGAAGAGCAGAAGAAACTGCATGTCTGTCGTTTTCTTTGTGTGCTTTTCTCAGAGAGGATGCCTGTGGGAGCATCTGTGTACAAAAAGAATTGAAGAGCACACATATCGTTTGTCTCTGTGTGCCACAAAGACACAGAAAAGGGGGGGTTTACATTAAGGGCTCGGCTGCTGGCTTGGCTTGTTTTATTGTGTACCTTGGGAACAGCAGGGTGGAACGTGTGCCCAGTGGGCTGATGAGATGAATGGCCAATTTTCCTCTCTGGTTGTGGGAAAGAGTGAGGCGAGCCTGAACGTGCTCCAGAGATCTGACATACTCCGGTTGTCCCCAGCAGGCATCCACGCTTTTGCTGAACACCAGCTTGTTTCCGATGTCTCTGCAGTTTTGACGAGCGGAAGGGAGAGTGGTTAATGTTGTGTGGCTGCAGAAATAGACAAACAATCGCGCTGTGCTAAGATTCAAAGCGACCTCCCTGGCCTCGAGAACTATTCTCTGATATGCTATCAGGCTTAGAGGAGGGGGGTGGGAATTACGGAGGAGCTAGTGCTAGTAATAAAACCAAAACCCGCTGCTATTTACACACAAACACAGATTCAAGACGTCCTCCTAACCTGGATTCTGTAAGCATGGTGTGAACGCACTGGTGCTGCGGCCCCACTGTTGTCCAGTTCTGTGCCAGCACCACCATGGCGCCTGCATCCAGGAGCCCATACCCGTACGAATGACTCACTGAGGAAGAAAAAAAAAAACAAGTTGGAGTGACGAGGAGATAAATGCAAGTTGTTAGAAGCTAACCACAGACAATCTTCTCTACTTTAACCTGAGCGTTCAGTCATAAATCTTTCTAAAGCACTCCGCTCTGCAGCCTCTCCTAAAGTCAAACTAAATTCACTTTTTCTGCTGCCATCATAAACATTTAGTGCTTTTTTTAAGGATCAAGATTATGATGAAAGATGTTTACAGCGATCTGAACTGCTTCCTTCTGTCTCAGCGTGCTGATGGGTGTGTGCGTTTGATTGACAGCTGCTGGCAGGAGAATAAGAGACAAAGTAAACAAACTTCTCCCGGAGCTCTAGAAGACACGGGCAGACAGTGTGTTGCAGGCACACCACATTGAAAGTCATTTGTAAGGCCTGTAAGTGTACACGCAGTTGAAAGTGTTGGAGCTGAGCTGTAAATCTGCCACAGAGCCTGACACAGGCAGCACCGTTTACTTGGGCTTGTTTGGTGAATTCTTCCACAAAGTACACAGGGAAACATTACAGGTGTTTATATGGCTGTAAATTCCACAGGGAGCAAAGCATGTGTGGAAGTTGATCCAGGTGGTTTCTGGGACTTGAAGTCATTTTTAAATTGACAAAAAACTGACAGGTGACTTTTTAGGTATTTATAAAACTGTTTAATGACTGCATTCTTAAAGCATTTAGTCCTATACGCAAACAGGAGTAAGACATTTGCAATGAAGGACGTCTGCACAGTTGCAGAACTGTTCATTTGTGCATTTTCTAAATGCAAAGAACATCTCTGTACTATTGACTGTGAGAAAATACTTTAATGGCTCTGCTGTTTAACTGTTAGCGTAAGTAATGCTATTACAGGTTTATTCAAGTACAGTTTAGCCAACCATATTATTTTCTGAAAGGCAGTATTGAAATAAATTCTCTGGCAAAGCAAGAGTCTGTGATATGAAGCCGTTCACTACAAGCTAGCATTGGTTTCTGATTGAGAACAGAAAATGTGATTGGAGAGCTCCTTTTATTTTAAGGAAGGTTCTGCAAAGCCTTTTCTAACAATTCTTTTTAATTCATCCATTTGCACACACACACGCACACTGATTTTTGTGGAGCTGCCAAAACGAAGTACTGGGTTGCACAGGAACACTTTGGCGTAAAGAGAGGCTGCAGATTGAACTGACAAACTTGGCTCTACCTCCCGAGACACAGCTGACACAGATCTGAAAAAAAAAATCTGTCACTTATTATCAGATGGGATGAAATAACTAATGTGCTGGCTTTGCAGATGGTAATTACTGTATGAAGTCAACCAGCTTGTTGGGGTAATGCTAAACAAAACAATGAATTTTTCTTTGTAAAGAAATGACATTCATATGATATAAAACTTGGTGGAGTAATAAAATCACTTTGTACTCAGACTTGAGATATACACATAATACCCTACTTTATGATACCATCTGGGATTGATTTTGATCAGTGAGGACACGCTGTCGCTACCTCTGCGCCCCACTCCGTTAGTCTTCCAGTCTCCGGCGACAAGGTGCCTGGGTTGGGACTTTCTCACCACCAGGTGCTGCATGTCCCTCCAGGTTAGATTCATACTGGACAAACATAAGAAGCAGAGCAATATAACTGCATTGATTTTCTGTCATGTAATGGCTGAAGGTAATAATTTCTACATTATGCACATTATGAGGAAAGTCAGGTTTCGCTGACCTCGATGATACAATAATACAGCTGAGGAAATCTGAGGAGCTGTGGGACATGGAAAAGGTCACAAGACTGTAGACACACCTGAAATGTAATCAATCTCAGTATATGCACTGAGGATGACTATACACTTATTATACTGAGGCATAGAGGAGGCGTGCCAGGCAATCATAACAAAGCAAGGGACTCACAAAGGTTTCAACATCGACCTAAAATACCAGCATTAAAAGAAACAGCATAACCTACTGTGCTCAGAGGTCAAAGGAAATGATAACTCCAGAGAATGGTGTCCATTCTTTGCTGCAAAGCAAGTTTCTAATAAGGTCTGAGACTTGGGGGTTAGGGTCACTTTCCACAAAGTTAGAGAACTTGTAAAAATACTTTTCCTCATTAGAAATTATCAAGAGACTCAGTTGAGAGCTTCCATTAGCATAAAAGGTGCAGCTTTAGAATCACTCCAGCCAGCACCTCAGAGGAGGTTTTTTTCTTCTTCTTCCCATTAACTCTTTAACTGTGTCTCCTTAGTTGTGAGGTCCCTCAAGGCTCAGTTTTAGAACCCATTCTTAGCATTTTTCTTATCATCTTTCAATCTATTTGCTCAGTGTGGAGGTCTTGTAATCCTGAGGTTGTGAGTTCAAGCTCAGGTTGCGAAAAACTTGCCAAATTGTTAAAAACTTTCCTATTTTCCTGAAGAAGGGAGCAGCTTCTGTTCAGGTCTTGTCTAAGTGTCCACAAGATTTAAAAACATGAACTTTCATAAACGTACTAAACCTGAACAAAAAACAGCTTTTCATAATGTTTGTTTTCGGCTGCTTCCTTCTTCAAGGGTTGCCACAGCGAGCAAACTCGTATGAAATATTTGACAATTTGTTTTACGCCAGATGCCCTTCCTGACGCAAGCTGGGCTTGAACGTGCAACCTCAGGATTACAAGACCACGGCACTGACCACCGAGCTACCACAGCCCTATTTTTTTGATAATGTAAACTACCATTTTGTTTAAGCTCCATTGCATTCTTGGTGTCACCCATTTGTCAGGAACCTTTGTGTGATTTTTCACTGTGCCTTGGACTTTCATAGCAATTGGTTCTATTGTTAATGGTAAATGGACTGTACGTATATATCACATCACCTGATCAAGATACTCAACGCGCTTTACAACACAATCTGTGCCCTCATTTACCCATTCATACAGCACTCTTCTAGATCTGTACAAATAATAATCAGTGCTTTATCACAAGCATACACTGATGGGACACACATCAGAGGCAATGAGTGGTTCAGTGTCTTACCTAGGAACACTTAAGTATGTGACTGCTGGTGGAATTGAACCCCCAACTCTCCACTGGAGGACAATGCCCCTGTCATCCTGACACACTTTTTCAAACTATGGTCAAACTACCATTACATGACTGAGACAGAATTTAGGAGCCAGTTTAAAACTGTATTTCTTATTTTTAAGAGTCCTCATGATACGACACCAGATTTTTGCCCAAACGTTTGCACGCTCCTCCTCCAACCAGAAAGGTCCACATATTAACTTCTCTCTGATATAGGATCAAAAAACAGGAGGCGGCAGAACCTCTTCTGTAGTGACACCTAAATTGTGGAGTTGCCCATCTTTGAAAATTAGAACTGCACGGCACTTTGATCATTTTAAATCACTGCTGTAGTTTAACTGGGTTTTAGTCCTAGTTGAACAGAATATATTGCTTTTATTGTACAACCTATTTATTAAAAAAAGTTGTATTTGATGATATTTTTAATATTGCACTTTATACTCATTGATAATACCCTGTGACCACTATGTTCACACTTTGTACAGCACTTCAGTCACCTAAAGCTGTTCTTTAGTGTGACCATGTTGTTATGACGCTGCTAGAAAAATTCTTCAGTGGGCTTAAATAATCAAACCACGAACCATAGAGAGCGCAAACACCAGTCGACGGAAATAGAAATGCAGAATTTCACCGAGGCGCATCACCTCCACCCCCCTCCGCATTCTCGTCTCACATCCTCTCATGTGTTATTAATGCACAAGATCCCACCGATCCACTCGATGTCACATCAGCCAAGAGTGAGGGGGAGGGGGGGATGATAGAATGGTAAAACAGCAAAAAGTCAAAACCTTTTACCTATTAAACAAATCCGTCTCTGTGAGTTTCACTGTAATCTCACCGTCTGATAAACTAGCTGCTGTATTACTGCTGCCTGTCAGGATAGGTGCCTGCTGAGATGCTGCTCGCTGAAAAATACTGACTGATAACTGATAGTCTACTGTGAAAACCTGAGCTCTGCTAGTTACTGCCCATCTCTTATGATATCAGAGCTGACAGAGCTGAGATAAGCTGAGGAGGCCGGGGATACATACCTGCACTGTAAAGCACTGCAGGACAGGATTTGACACCTGTCATAACAAATATGGACATGAGAATTATGCAAAGTGGAGCACAGCTGACTGATGAGACCGACTTAACACATGCGAGACAGCAAGTGAAGATACCTAAATGATGGGAACACATTAGAGTCGTAGACACCTGGAGTCCTGTGCGAGCGATAATGAGAGCGGTTCTGGAGTAAGAAATCTTCACTGCCAGCCCTACAGGTATTCAAATACAGTATCTGTTTGGGCTGCAGCTGCTGATTTATCTTGCTAATTGTGTGATTATCAAAAGCTTAATTTGCTGTAGAAAGAATTTCTGCAGGGATTTAGTCCAACGTTGTTTCCCAGAGGTGTCTGTATATTTTCAGATGTGAGTGCGTGCACCTCCCAGGAGCGCACAGTGAAGCACGATAATAAATATTACAATATTGATAGTAAAAAAAAAAAAAAAATACATTCCAACTTTTAAATGGTTGTAAGGGATAACTTGACATTGGTTGAAAAAAAAAGAACAACAACTAATTAAATAAATAATTGCATTTATTATGGAAAAGCGCTTTATTGATATAAATCCAATGGGCAATTAAAAAAAAAAGTTAAATTGTTAAAAGTGTCATTCGCACTCACTTTGCCTCCAGAGCCAGAGCGATGATCCCAGCAGCCAGCGGGGCAGAAGCAGATGTCCCTGTGTGAGAATCAGTGCATTTCTGTCTCAGGTCTGTGGTCACCTTCAAGACAAGGAAAGAAGACAGAAATGGACATAAATAAAGAAGGAGACATGCAGTTAATATGACACATGGAGTTTTCCATTTGAACACGATTTCATGCAGAGAAGGGCTGCGTCTTAAGACAGGAGACAAATGTGAGCTTTCCCTGCAGCTATCTGAGCAGGAAGAAGAACGAGGAGGAGGGAATCACTTGGTGGTTTCAGCCTCAGGTCTGTGGACGCCTGCCAAAGGGTCACAAGCAGGACAGTGAAAGTCAGCCAAGTCGTCCCAACCGGGTCAGATGGTGTTGAGATGGAGGATGTTAGTTCTCCGTGTACGTCTCTGCTCCTGTTGCCTGTCAGTGTCGGGAAGCTAATGAGGCCTGTCTGGGTCATGATGAGGACACATCAGAGATGACAGAGGGGCCCAAAGCAAGGCAGGCTGTGAAGGTTAGGGATGCAGCCTCTGTTTGCAACTTCATGCCCTGACAGACTGGGGTGCTAATGATTTCCAGCTAAACATGTCCGAGTGTCAGAGTCGTAAACAAAAGGGGAGAGGAGGCGTCTGAACAGAGCTGGCTTTTAGTTCACATCTATTTAATGCTCTCATAACAAATTGGTTTATGTAATTAAAAAAAAGTTTTTTGATGTGTTGCTGTGATTTTTGGATTTGTTTATATGTGTAGAGGTTTGATTTAGACTGCTCAATAAAGTTTATTTATTATGTATTTTTTATGTATTTTGAGAATTTATAAAAGGAATACAGTAGTCCCTCGTTTATTGCGGGGATCCGTACACCGAAGCCTCGCAATAAGTGAAAAACTGCAAAGTGGGAATAGTATTTCAAGTAGTAAGTAGTAGTTTATTTTAGTATTTATATACTAAGGTGTTTTAAACCCTTCTCACGCTCTTGCAATATTCTAAACAATGTTTCTAAACTCTAAGCGCTCTAAAAGAGCACAGAGCGTCATGATTTCAGCTCCCTGCCTCCTCTGCTCTTTGCCACCTGCAAGTGTTCTTGGTCACGCCCACTTCTCCGCTCTACACGCTGAACAGCTGATCAGCTGCAGCAGGAAGTTTATCCTGCAGTGTGGGCAGCACAAATGTGCAGCGGGTGCTCAATAATTTTAAATAATTTATTTTAAATAAAAATCAATGCCGATCTTGTGGCTCATCCATCAATCAGCCAATTGTGTGTCATGTCCAATTTAATTTTGAAAAACCGCGATAGAACTAAGCTGCGATAAACGAACCGCAAAGTAGTGAAGGATTACTGTACAATTTAAGAAGAAAATATCTAAACTGTTCAAATGAATATTAGCTACAGTATAATATTTATAATGTGTTTTCCATTTGGAAATAATTGCTAAAGCACTTTGTTTCATATTTTTGTTTTTGGACAATAAAAATTTTCCTAATTTTAAATGTTTTAATTGCCTTTTATTCTGGTAACAAAAAAAAAAAAAAAAAAAAAAAAAAAAAAAAAAAAACGAGCAATTAGTGAATGTTGTATTTTTTTTAGTATCTTAATGGTAATGCATTAATTTTAGAAAGCAACATTTTATTATTCCCATGTTCAGATATCACATTTTTAAAACAGCAGAGGTCAACCAGAGCAACTCTGCTTAATTAGAGAAAGTGGTATTTATTTAATGAGGGTTTCCTACAGCTTCCAGCTGCAAAAATCCGTTTTCTCAAGCGACAACGGGTCAAAATCTCTACACTAAATCATCTATTTCTGAATTCATGCTGATTTTTTTTTTCACAAATCCTGGACTTTAACTGTAGCAATCATCACAAAACCTCACAGTGATTGTAAATACTAGTGTTGAACAAAGACGAAACGGGATGAAATCAATATTCTTACAAATAACCGCCTTCTACTGCTACAGCAACAATACTAATTTGGTGCTGCTTTATTAAAAAAAAAAAAAAAAAAAAAAAAAAAAAAACTTAAATTTTACTTGCTTTGATGAAGTGAATTTGTTTGCCTGCAGCATTGCTCTGGTGTATTTCCTTCAGAACAGCAGATTCATGGTTGTTTTGTGTTTTTTGTGTCCCTGAGGCGAGGCTTTCATCAGCTGACAACCAGCTTAGAAGAGGCATGAGGCATTTTCGTTGTTTGTCCGCTTCCCTTGTTGCACACATCACACACTTTGATATTTTGAAAGTTTCATGCTTATTTTTGACATGACAGACAAAAGACTAATTTAACGATACACTAGAAAAAGCTATAACGATGTACAACTACTGACGTTTTGTACTCTGACATACTGATGCACAGTGTGTAAAAATACAGTTGCGATCTTATAGATCAACAGCAGTTTTATACATTATGAGAATGTCTGCACTCACTATCTGTTTCTCTCCTGGGTTTCCAGAGCTGAATGTGGTGGCGAGAGTAGAGGAGCAGGGCTCGCTGTACCACGGCACGTTGCCCGACTCCGTGGTGCTGCTGATGGACAGGGTGTAAATGCTGTTGGTGTAGCCGTCACAGTTGCAGCTGTCCTGTTCTCGGCCACCGTTGCCCGAGGCCCAGACAAAAATAGAGCCCAGTCCGCTGCGTCCCTGTGCAATAACATGAATATCTTCACGTAAGACCAGACGAAGCAGAGAAAGAGTCTGACTGATGCTCACTGATGCGTGAGGACCCGCTTTTGACAAAGATGTTCGTCTCACTGCTTAGACGACTTATTTATGCACTTTCTTTCAGAAACACTGAACCGCTGTAACCACAGATCTTGTTAATACATCACTGTGTCGGGAGGGACATAAGACAGCAAATGTAATTACCATAATTATTCAAACTGAATTATGTGGGCAAATAAATGACGAGATGATGTTGGACAGTGAAAATACAAACACACGCATGCCTGTTTCACATGCAACATATATTTAGTCAGTTGTCAACAACAGGTTATGATCCTGTGGGAGGGTTACCACATGTCAGATGGATTTTCACCTATCACTTCTGTACCAAAAATCCTACGTTGTCTCAGAAACACCACTATGATTAGATAGCTGTAGTTGTTGCGAGCCATGCAAACACTTGTTTCGTGCATTAGTCTCCAGATGATTGAATTAATACAAGTCTTTATTTGCAAGAGAGCCCAGAAATCAATGGACTGCTTTTACTTGGTACAAAACAAAAGCCATCATATTGAATTAATTTTAAATTTTGTTTCATCCTCTCATGTTTCTGTACTGAAGGTAAAGGATTTTTTCCTACACTTTTCGACTTTCCTGCATCCTAAAATACTGCTGATTGTAGCCTGAAGACTGCTGCCCCTGAGGCTGTGCTGAAGACAAACACAGAAGACATCAGGGCATCTGCTGTCCAGGCTCTGCAGCTCAGAAGCTTCAGGGGTTGAAGAACACCGTCAGCTTCTTTTTGTGAAGGTTGCACAGGCTTAGGTTCTTCCTGTAAAGATTATCTTTTTTTTTTCCTTTGTCAGACACCGTCATCTCTCTATTTTTAATCTTAATTTACAGTTTAAATTTCTGTTGATTATTTATTACGTCTTGTCAGTCCCAAATCAATGGAGCAATTAAAGTTAAATCTTCCATCAATGTGTGAACAGAGCGACTGGAGCAGGGTAATTTTCACAGTATTAAAGATTAATACCAAAATGATCTTCTTCCAAATGCAATTTAGTCTAAAAGCTCGGAAAACATATTTCTTTCAATGGACAAAAATACAACGGACAAGCACAATCTATCAAAAACAAAAATAGGGGGATTGATGATGAGTCATAAAATTTTACTCAAAACACACAAACAAGCCAACAAAAAAACAAACCTATCATTAGAATATATCATTTCTGTCTTATTATTGGGATATTTACAACCTTATCACTGTTGTTGTGATGCTGTTTTCTCTGGCACACTTAATCAGTGAAATGTTAAGCTCGTAAGTCTTCAAAGGGACCTTAATTGGACCCTAAAGACGGATTTTAAATGAGCTGGTACAGAGTGTTTTATACAGATTATCTGTTCAATTTTCCTAATTGATTCTTACACCCCTGTCTCACAAAATGATCTTGTTTTAGATGAGGGGATAAATGTGTTTTTGCTGAGCGTGTGATGTTGTCTGAATCGAACCTGAAGCTGTACACAACACTCCTAAACCGTCCGGCTCAATTTATGACCTGGTGCTGCCGTTGCTGTGGGTTTACAGAAGAACACTTCAGTGCCAAGCGTTATCTCGCTGCTGGGAGAACACACGGCAAACCAGAAAGGTCCTGTTGTCTCGCTGTCAGGCAATTCTTCTTCACTATCACACCATGATATGTGGAGCAGATCACATTTGGGGATGTGGTATATGAGTCATTCTGTGGCACAGAAAATTTGCAGTTTCATTCATTTACATGCCAATTACCGCTGCCTTCTGCATCAGACTGCTTCTCCTTTTCTATTTTTTTAATCTCATTTTTATCATTTATCTTTATCTATCTAAGGTCCCTTTGATGCAGAATGCTGACACATGAGGGATGGCAGCATTAAACTTCGGGAATATGCCAGAAATCTTTTAGGTCTATTTTTACTTGAGCTTAAAGAAAAAAGTTAATTGGCAAAAAAATAAATAAAAAATCACCTTGAGTTTGTCCTTTTCCACTGGACTTCTTAAACAGTATTCATTACATGCATCCACGAAATGATTCATGAGAGAAAAATGAGCTGGTCCTAACTTATATAACAAGAATACTTGAATATACCTTAACACCAAACTTTTTAACCGCCTCTTTTTGCTGACGGGAGTAACTTTTCTCTGTGTTTACTTAGTTTCAAAGCAATATCTATAAACACTTATTTGCTTTAAGAGGCTGCTGCTAAAGTCTGCTCCTCCTAGCAGATGTTTGTCTTCTATCCTAGCGCATGCACAAATTCAACATTTCAATTCTCCAACCAGACATTTCAATAATTTATCTTTCCAGAAAGTAATTGCACAGGGATCACCAAGGGGACCGACGTTAACATATTTACTCAAAATAACTTGCATTTTAAACTTCACTTTGATTTCTTTTTTAAATTATTGAGCTTTAAGCAGTTTCCATGCCATCTCCATTTATTTTTAGCACAGCTAAATAGCAAAATTATTATTTATTTAACATTTAGGTAGTTAAAAAAGTGACTAAGCATCCCTCAGTGTGATTCATTACTTGAACTTAATGGTGTCTGTTAGCTGCTAATATTTTAAATCTAAAACAGAGGATTAGTTTCCAAGAAAAATGGAATGCCCTGTGAAAAATGTACCATACTAAAACCAGAATGCTTTGCAAGTCATAAAGCCCAGCTGTAAGCAACATGATGAAACATCTGTAAAGGGTCTTCTATATTTTTTAAAAGAAAAACCAGAGTTTCATGAGGTGAAAACAGATCAGCCAGTATCCTCCTGTTGATTTATTCTAAGCCTCGCAAACCAACACTAACATAGAACATGTTTACTACCGTGTTACATCACCTTTTATTTTAATGACACCCTGTGAGCTTCAGGGAGCTGAGAAGACCAAATGCTGCATGTCACAGCCTCTGCAGCTTCTTCACCTGCCTCAGCACTGAATAAATGTGTAGTTCACAATGCAAATTAGGCTGTTTAAAAGCACGTTTAGATGGATTCCTTTACAAGTCTTCCCTTCAGGACTCCCTTGCCCTGCCCTGACTTGTTGGACAAGTGTGTTAGAGCCGTGGCCAAATTCAGCATGCCAGCTGATAATCTTGCTGCCTTTACAAACATGTTCAAATGGTCATTCAGCTGCGACTGTGATTTAACATGAACAGTAGTTCCCCCTCTACACTTAGAGGTGCATCTAGCTTGTAGCTTGTGCTCATAATTGGTTGTTTTTTTGTCCAGCGTTGTGTAAGGGCTCCGTGATGGGACTATTTGTCATGTGAGACCTAATTGCCTTTTAATCATGCTTTGTTTGAAAAACACAAGGAAGTGTCAGGCATATTGTTCTTGCAAGCAATTATTACACTGCCTACACATAGACCTATTGCATTTGTGACATAAAGACCACTCTGTTTTATCTTGGTTACTGGTGGGCAAAACACCCAAACGCTGTACTGAAGTAGACCATGAAATGTTTTAATAATTGTCAAATGAATGCAAACAATCAAAATACTGCTGCGCACATGGGTGCACATCAAGGTTTGTTACAAACTTAGGGGGTGATATGTGCAGTTTTTTTTAATTTATTTAATGAAAATAAGTAAAAACTGAGCTGACAGAAAGTTCTTCAGTAAAGATATTGGCCTAGCAGCTCTAGTATATACCCTGAGACTAAGTTTTTATAAAATAATAGTCTGTATAAAGTCCAGAGTACCGGTAGTTTATAATATAAGTTTAACTGTGACAGGACAGAAAGCATTTGACAACTTCACCTATTGATTTTACTGTCTAAACACTTATTCACCTCCAGGTTGTTTCATACGTTTGTTCCTGTCCTGCTTGTCTTCTGCCAAAAAGTTAATGTGCATGCATGGAAATCCAAAATCCTGAACAAATTATGCAATTAGTCTATAGCGCCAATTGTGCAATGTCAACGTTTTTTAAAATGTTATTTTTAAAGAAACATAGATTTAGGGACCTGGTTCTGTATCTGTTTGTTTGGGTAGTGAAGTTAAAAAGGTTTTTCTGTTCTTTTATCTCTTCGTAAAATGAGATTTAGTATTTTATGCTAATCTTTTATTCAGGAATTTGTTGAATAAATTCATAACCTCTTGTATCTGTATCCTTATATCTTGTTTATTCAAGCAAGTTTTGCTTTTGAAAAAGAAAAATACCTCACTTCTGTTTTTCATCTGACTGACCATTATGGTCAGATTTTTAAGGCAAATGTCGTCACGTTCTTGCTTAAAATAAGACATTTCATCCACTTAACTGCCTACGTGTCCGTTGTCATTGTCATAGTTTTCTTTCAGTGTGCAAAGAATAATTTCAGTGGAGAACAGATCCAGCTTAAAGACAGAACAGTTTAGTACCTGGGATCTTAGTGGGCCAAGAAGTAAATGTATTTACTTTAATGTTTTAAATGTACTGTGTATGGTGGAGTTTTAACATTCTTTGGTGGATTCAGGGACAGCCTGTCTGACAGTGGTTGTTAAATAATCCCAAGATCATGTAGTGTTTTCATCAGCAGAACCGCGTTGGCCTCTACCTAAATACATGGAGAATTCAATGACTCAGTACTGTTTTTCTGCAATTTCACCAATTTCCCTAGACTTCTTTAATGATGTAAAGTACTAGAGATAAAATTAATACATTTTTTTTTTTGCCATTTTACATTTTTAAGCGTTGAACTAATTTCCATAATAATTACCTACTTTCCATTTTACTTCTTAAATTGATACTTTTTAGAACCTAATCACGGAACATACTTTCGGTCAACTGGCTTACATTAGTTTCTATATTTTATGAGACGTATATTTCCAAGTTATATCAGTATTTGTTGTCACGGTTTCAACTTAGAAAGAAACAACTTAATAAAGAAGCAATTATTTTAGTATAAAATAATGACAAAAAACGAAAAGGGGTTGTCAAAGTCAGAGTATATTTTCTAACTAACCTTGGTTATTCCTTGGAGAAAAGCTTCCTTGGCCAGTTTGGCAGGGCCGTCCAGAGACTTGCCATCGTCCTCTGGGCCCCAGCTGGCACTGTAAATGTGGATGTGCTGGGGGTTGAGACTAAGAGAATGAGCCTCCACAACATCCGTCACCTCCCCGTCCAGCATGCGAACTCCTGGTAAATGAAAAGAAAGCACGGAGCAGATAAAGTCACCAAACTGGAGCTTTGAATGAAGAATGACAGAATGAATGCGAGTGTGTTGACAGATAAAAACAAAAGGGACACAACAGAGAACAAAATCCAACAGCGAGATGACAAATAAAGAACTATAGAAAACAAGTTGAAAGAAATCGTTAAGAACAAATGTTCAAAATTATCAAGAAAACGAACTAGAAACCAGGAGACAAAAAGGATTTACTGGAAAAAACACTTCACAACATTCAGGTTTTAATGAACGAGTCAACAAAGTGTTCCCAGCAAATTCTACTTTAATGGACACAAACACAGCTTTGCCCTCACATGAACAAGAGCGCTGCTGTTTGCTAAACTAAAGAAGGTGGTTTCTTCCCCCCCCCCACAATGATACAGAGATACAGAAGGGATAAGCAGACAAATCCGACCAAACTGCATCCACACAGAAACAAGCTGGGGTTTTATAGAACCTCCAACAGAGCAGCGTGTCCACAGGGTAGCACTAAATGTCATTTTTCATGACACCTGAACGCAGCGCTGTCTGTGCCTTTGAAGTTTGCAGCCTCAGATCACTTCTCCGAACATTAATGGCTGCAGAAAGGCATGAAATACACCTCCCTCAAATAAAGGCCATTACTGGGAGAGAACCCGCGGACATCAGAGGTAACATTATGAACAACAGCGTTCACATTAGGACTTTTTTTTTTAAAGACAAAGTAAGCCGGCAGGGGATGCTGACAAGGCAGTAATTACTCTGTAAGAGAATCAGTGGAGCACGAACTTGAATACTGAACAGCCTGTAAAAAACTTAAATGGGAAACATAAAATGCAATGTTTGTTCAATGATCTTTATGCAAAAGCTTTAGCAGTAATGATGATTAGTGTCGTAACAATTCCCATCAACTTCCTGCAGCTTGACAATTTCTTATTAAGACGCAGTGGTGGGAGCTTCCTGCAGCTACGGTGAGTCACAGGTGACACTCTGAGGTGTGTGTGTGTGGGTGTGTGCAGATGGAAGCCATGTAGGGTTAGGTTTTCAACACACATCACTAATCATCATTACCCTGCAAGGACACACACATTTTAGTATTTGAGCCAATAAAACCACTTCTCTCACATGTACACACACACACCATGAGCATTTGGCAGGAAATCACAGCTGTTTATAAACAATCCACTGACCCCGTGACGCGAACAGATTCGCTGAGGAGTAATTTATGAGATCAGGGCCAACATGCGGCTCAGTCGGGAGATGAATGGTAATGAAGACAAAGAAAGGGAGTTATGAGTAACATCTGTGGACGGGACTGCTCAGGGCTCCACAGGCTCCACTGAGCCTTGTTGGCAGCCATCGCGGCATTGACAGATTGCTAGTTGACAAAAGTTACTAAAAGCCACCTTGGAATACTCAATAAGATGCTACATTTTACTGGTAAACAATTTTTAGGCATAACTTCTGATTGATATGAATCCTCTCACGCAGATCAGAGCCTGCTGACGGGTTTATCACTCTTTACACAAGAATCAGCTCTCGGAGTCTGAGGAACCTCTTAGGCAGGTAATTTGATAATGAGCACTGAACTGTGAAGTCTCTTTTCTTGACACCAGCCAAAATTTAGCATCCTGCATTTTGATGCGTGAGGAACTCAGCTAAACACTTAAAAAATTGAACTTGCTTTTAATCTAATTACTGAAATAAAAGGCTGAAGCGCCAAAAAGGCTGAGTCATACAAGGAACTGATTTAAAATAAATCAGATTCACCTTGTTGTTTGTAATACTGTGAAATCAACATGTTCCTCTGCACTGTTATTGATCAAACACCATATGTTTGAGTTAAAGTTTTCAGTAACACAGCATATATTTAGAACTAGAAAAATTAGCATTTCCTGTAAAAATGCAGTGTGAACGCTTCTTGCTGCATGATTTTGCGGAAAGCTACTGACGAAGCTGAAACTAAGCTGTAAATTTTCGATCGCTGACCTGTCGCTACTTGTTTAACAAGAACAGTTGAAAATGCAGCCAAAAATAGTTGAATGAGTGGCAGAAACACTAGCAAACAGCAAGGAAAATCTAGTTTAGAGCAAAAAGCAGTGAAATGTTAGCAAAAAAGCAGAAAATTGCTAGCTTAAAGTCAGAAGTTGTAAAATGCCAGCAAATAGGAGAAAACTACTTAAGAGTCAAAAGCATCTACCGTAAATGGCAACAAAAATGCAGAAAATGCTAGCTTAGAGCCAAAAGTGGCAAAGTATTAGCAGAAAACATGAAAGAGCTAGTTTAGTGCTAGAAGTAACAAAATGCTAAGCTATCTTAGAGGCAGACGTCTGGCAGGTGTTAAGGAGCACAAAAAAATGTAGTATTATCTGAAACAGCAAAAATTTACAGGAAAACAGCTAAACAGTAGCTGAAAGGGCAAAAAAGGCTGAAATAAGCTGAAACGAGCATTAAAAACTGAGATTAGCAAAAATATGTTAGAAGCACAAAAAAACTCAACTTAGCAGAAAGAAGCTGAAAGGAGCACAAAAATAGCAGGAAAAAAAACTTGAAATTAGCTGTAAGTAGCTGAAGAATGTTAAAATGAGCACAAATAAGCTGAAGAAAGCAGAAGCTTGTAAACAGATAAGTGTTTGAAGGACGTGAAGTGAGTTCAATTCATTTTCAATGAAAGTTGCACCACTACTAAAATTCATAGCAGGAATGTCCTGAATGAATTGAACGTTTAGAAATATGAAATGGAACAAAAACTACAGAATGAGTTAAGTGCAGAAAAATGTAAGGGATACTTCAAGTAATAACAATAAAGACCAACAGGAAAACAACAGTGAATGCTTAATAAGCAGTCACATAATTAAACTAAAGTAGAATGGTCTATAAAGTGAGTGTCTATTTACAGTCTTGGTTAATTCACAATTTACATAGTCTACAAAAAAAAAAAAAAAAAGAAGCAACAGCTCATCATTAGCTGGTCCTCTCAGCGGCTCCAAATCAAAGAATATTCACTGCAAACAACTGCAGAGATTCTGCAGAACAGTCACAAACACTCCCACAGTCAGTAAATGCTCACCTGTGGTGCATAAAGTCACATTAAGGATACTGGCTTCAAAAGCTATCACTGTGATTAATAAAATGTGAAGATAAAGCTACAGTAAAGCTGTCGTTATGACGCAAGAGTCAAATTAAATGAACCCAAGCAGAATGAAATTACCTTCCGTGTTAATTAATATAAATTTAAAGCTTATTGTGCATATTATTTCTAATTTATTCATATAAAACAAATTTAAATGAATTATATAGCAGCAATCATTCATTGTGCTTGATTAAAAATATAAATGGAATGCTTTCACTTGCCTCCAATTCTTGCATTATAGGCCACACCAACACCACACACTCCATTGTTGGCTGCGGCTGCGACTTCTCCTGCACACCGAGTCCCATGTCTGTAAAGAAGAATAATTGAAGTCCATGAAAAGAGAATAATAAAAGTAAAATCAAAATGATAAATGAATAAATCCCCACATAAATAAAAGGAATGCTAAATAGAGTCATTAAAAATGAATCGGTGTAAATCCCTGAACTGTGCAGTTTTCAGGCAGAACTGCAGCTGAAGTGGTGCTAAAAAGCCACCAGAGGTGAGAGACAAATATTGACCCATTGGTTCTTTTGTAACTACAGTCCTCTCATTTCTGCAGCAGTAACTATCGGGGGGTGGGGGGGAGGGCTTTGAACAGCACAGACAGCTACCACTTTTGTGTAGAACATAAGTATCAAGGCATGAAGGACACGAGGCTTTTCGTTTTCAGCCAACACAATGACACCAACGCTGCTCTGCAATAAACTGAAGAGGTTCTAGAAATGTCAACAAATGCCTCAATTATACGTATAAAAAGAAATTATTACAGGGCACAAGACAAACTGATTTGTTCATATACAGCAACTGTAAAACCTTTCTGATCAGTCTACACAGCTACAGCTTACTTTCTTTCTGTTTCTGAGTCAAACTCTTCTCCGCTGAATTCTTTCCTGCACATTGTTGATCCTGCTGCTCCAATCTCAATAAATTACGACTGCCTTCTCGTTTGTCCAACTAACGACAATTCACCCATCCATTTATGTATTTTATGAAAGTAAACTGGACTGTCTTTTTAACATTTTGATCACTGTTATTTTGCAAGTTAGCGCTGTTGTTTTGATGATTAATGTGAGTAATACACAAACATTTCTTTTGTTGTATTTTTTTTTTTTTACTGTACCTAAGCTTTTTTATTTATTATGTCTGCAACGTAAGCGTGAGTTTACAGCAGTTGTGCGCACTCTGTAGAGCTGTCTGGAGAAGTTCCTGTTGTTGCATGGCAAGCCAAGTGGCCCATTAATAGCCACTTTTACCACATGTCTGGCTATTAATGGGCCACTTGGCATTGAAGACATTTCAACTCCGCGAGACATGTCGTCTGCATCTCTGCTGGGCAGGAGTGTGTGCGCGAGCTGGTGCACCATGCTGCAGCCGTACTATCCACTCCACAGATCGGGCAACATCTCCTCGCTTTGTATTTTTTTTTTATAAATACAGTATTCATAATAAAAATGCGCAATGACTTAGGACATTTGGGGGCGGAGATTTGAGTTGCAGGATCCGAGCAAATAGTTGCCGGAACGCATACGGTCAAAATGAGAGAGTTCCCGGATCTTGTTCCGGCAGGATCCGGCTCAAATCAAGTGGATGCCCATATGCAGCAGTCACTGTGCGAGAGGTGGGGGACAAACTGGACATGTCTCCAATCCATCACAGGGACACACAGAGACAAATGAGACAACCATTCACTCTCTCACTCACATCTAGGGACAATTTATTTACCAATCAGCCTAACATGCATGTTTTTGGCCTGTGGGAGGAAACTGGAGTACATGGAGGAAACCCACGCATGCACGTAGAGAACATGCAAACTACCTAGAAAGATCCCTGGCTGGGATTCGATCCAGTGACCTTCTCGCTGAGAGGTGGCAGCTCCACCAACTGTACCACTGTGTCACCTAATTTCAACAACGACCGTCATTTAAACAAGTCTGCTCATGCACTAGTTCTTTTCTGAGAAGTAATTATGTTTGTTGTAAGTAATATGGTGAGACACTAAAACTAAAACATTTAAAAATCCCTTAAATTAAACACAAGTACTTTGTGTGTGTGTGTGTGTGTGTGGGGGGGGGTATTTTGTGTTCTGCTTGAGCGATGAGAGAAAATATAGTAAATCTTTTCTCTTGTGAGTCACATTTACAGGAGAAGCCCTCGTCTCATAAGAAATAACTGAAACAAACACATAAACTACCTGTCAAAAACTATTTTTTACCTTCACAAAGAGTGGCCACAGGCCAGCTGAAATGAAAAATGTATTATTGATGTACTTAAATTATTCACGGTCCTTCATTAAATCTTTCAACCTTGAGTTTCAGAGATCAAACAGTTTTTTCTATAGAGCATTATTCAGTTGTCAAGTTCACTGAGACTTCACAAACAAAAGCCCCTCTCCAATCCTAAAAACCTACAGCAGAACCTCTGCAACTCTGCGTGATTCTACAAACCCGCAGGGTCACTGGTGAAATGGATTTGTTCTGTTTCACTGGTGTTTGGGCTCGAAGGGGTGTGATCAAACTGCAAATGGATGAAGCACAATGAAAGTTTGGCATTTAACACAGGTCATTAAGATAACTTCCTGATTGCGGTGCAGATATCTGATTAGAGAGTGGGTTGCACATCCATTTCTGAGGTATGCTCTGTGAATGTTATCGGAACGAAGCAATTTACATCAACAGTACTGTTTCAGACGAGCCAAGAAATTACCTTCGTTTCAGACGAGCCAAAAAAAAAAATAATAAAATTACGCCCGTCTTTGTTCTCCAAACCTCCCTGATGATGAGGCTGAGGACACATTTTCACAGGGTCACAGAATTACCTCCAGCTGGAATCCTGATTAGATTGCTCGGCCCCGTGCTTTATTATCAACCTCTGAACTCTAAAATCTTTAAGCAGAGGATCTTTTGGTTTACTCCTAATTTCTTTTCAACCATTTTTGGGTTATAAATGCAAGAAGAAAATATGCATAAAGAAAGAAAATTTCAAAAGAACCTCCACCCACTTTTAAAACCTTTTGTATTATGACGTGGCCTGTCAACAAGAACAAGCACTAAAGTGGTTTTAAACAAGCGATCAACTTGTCTGACAAAGCTTATTTTTCACTGACACATATGTTCTTACACAAGGACCTCAGCACATTTGGCAGGGCACAATACATCACAGAAGCAATTAAAAGCTTAACACTTCTAACAAGAGGTCAAATGTTTTACTACTTGCTAATTTCATACTGCATTAATATCAGCATTTGATGGCGATTTGACATTGCTGCTGAAAAAAAAAATCTATGAGCTCGTGGGAAAAATTATGTTAGATGGAGAGGTCATTTCTTAGCAGCTCTTTTAAGAAGACGAAGCAGCAGGAGCAGGTATTTTTTTTTTTTAATGGCAGAATGGTGGCACAACTGGTAAAGCTGCTGCCTCTCAGTGAGCAGGTTACCCTGGTTCAAATCCTGGTCCGGGGGCCTTTCTGGGTGGAGTTTGCATGCTCTCTCCGTGCATGCGTGGGCTTTCTCTGGGTACAGTAGTCCCTCCTTTATCGCAGGGGATCTGTACCCTGAAGACCCACGATATGTGAAACACTGCAAAGTAGGAATAGTAGTATAAGTAGTAACTAGTAGTTTATTTTAGTATTTATATAGATATATATTAAAGCGTTTTAAACCCGCCCACTTCTCCGCTCTGCACGCTGAACATCTGATCAGCTGGTCAACTGCAGCCGGAAGTTTATCCTGCAGCAGTAAGGGCTGCACAAAGCTGTAGGTGCTAAATAATTTAACATATTTTATTTAAAATTAAAATTACATGCTGATCGTGTGGCTCATCCATCAGTCAGCCAATTGTGTGTCATATCCAAATTTATTTTGAAAAACCACGGTAGAGCAAATATGCGATAAATGAACCGCGAAGTAGCGAGGGACTACTGTATTCTGGTTTCTTCCACAGACCAAAAACATGCATGTTAGGCTGATTGGTAGCTCTAAATTGTCTCTAGGTGTGAGTGAGTGAATAGTTGTTTGTCTTGTTCGTCTCTGTGTCCCTGTGATGGACTGGAGACCTGTCCAGGGTGCACCCCACCTCTCGTACAGTGATGGTTGGACATGGGCACCAGTGACCCCCTCCATCCATCCATCCGCCCGTCCATCCATCCTCTTCTGCTTATCCAGGGTCGGGTCGTGGGGGTAGCAGCTTTAGTAGGGAGGCCCAGACTTCCCTCTCCCCAGTCACTTGGGCCAGTTCCTCTGGGGGAATCCCAAGGCGTTCCGAGGCCAGCCAAGAAACATTGTCCCTCCAGCGTGTCCTGGGTCTTCCCCTGGGTCTCCTCCCAGTTGGGCGTGTCTGGAACACCTCACCAGAGAGGCATCCAGAAGATCCAGAAGACATCCTAACCAGATGCCCGAGCCACCTCAACTGGCTCCTCTCGATGTGGAGAAGCAGCCGCTCTACTCTGAGTCCCTCCCAGATGACGAGTCATCCCCCCCGCAACCCAAAAAGGAAAAATCGGTTAAAAGATAATGGATGGATGATTGGATGGAAAACAAAAGAAGCCAAACAAATAGTTCAGAAAAAACATAAAAATTCAGATTGTGCACAAGGAAACATTAGTAAAACAACTAAATGTAGCAAACTCCTCAGATGTGGTTGGACAAGGTCTATACAAGTTGTTCTTTTGTCGTTTTTTTTTATTTTTATTTTTTTACCATGGGGCATTTCTGTGCATGTCAGGTGGTAATCAGACCTTTCAGTGGCTACCCATTGTTCACTGTTTAATCAAAGCCTCAATGAAGCACAGACCTGCCCACTCATTACGTCTTAGCTCACAACTGCACGTCTGACAAATGTCTGACTTGCTTTACAAGCTCGTCCTCACAAATCAGCCTTTATTATGTACGGAGCAGTCCAAAGTGGGCGTTAAATGGTGACTGCTGATCAGTTAAAGCATGAAACACCGAGTTGTAAATCCATTTGTATTACAGTCACTATGCACATTTCCACGTTACAAAAATTTAAAGAGAAAACCTAATATCTAAGATAGAGGCAAGGGTTATTGATGAGGAAATTGTTTTCTTGTGATAGTGTTTATATTATGCTTTCTCCTTTAATATAGGAGAGGACCACTTCTACACATCAGTCGCTGCTTTCATGCAAAAAGAGACAGCTTTCTTTGTTAGAACTGAGAGAATGACATAAAATGAATAAATTCAGTTTTCTCTTTTTCACTTGCAGTGCTGCAAATTTCATTGCAGGGTGAAACTACCAATAAAAATAAAGACCTATTTCAAAGGAGCACATACTGTTTTGGCATTATTTATTACAGGCCAAAGAGCCTGCAGCCTTCGACAAAATCCAGGATTGCACAGAGTCAGTAGTGCAACCAGCCAGGTAGCTTGGCCCAGAAAAACTGCAGGCTTGCAAAATCCATTCGAATTTATGATTTAATAGAACTGCAAATAGCAGCTTCATGTGTCAAATGTCAACAACTATTATAAAAAATAATAATACCATTGTTCATGTTATGAGAAAAATTGTGCAGTAGTTTCAGATCTAACTATGTGTTGTGAATGTCTCACAACTATGACCACGTCAAGTTTGAGCTCAATATTTCTGAAACTGACTGAGGTATCTAAAAAAGCTAAGTCTGGTCCTCTGGACATTCAAAGAAACAAAACAAAACAAAGCAAAAAACATTGTAGATCTACAATTTCTACAATTTTTTTTGCTTTGTTTTGTTTTGTTTTTTGAATGTCCAGAGGACCAGACTTAGCTTTTTTAGATTTTTCTACCTGGATTATTGAGCATGCATCAGGGTGACTGAGGTATGTGTTGCTGAGGTAAATTAGCTGTAGCAGCCATCTTGATTTTTTTTTTTTCCCCTTTAAAAGTTACTCGGCTGGAGATACGCAACACATTCAATAAATATTTTCTGGATTTTGATAAATTTCATCCAGTGATTCATGACACAGTTTGATAACAGACAAACAAGGCTGATAGTAACTAACGGCAAAGTTTTAGGCCAAGATCTTGTGCAATGACTCATCTATAACAAGTTTTGGCTCAATAACTAAAACATTGACTGAGAGCCATATATGTGTCTCTTACAATCAGTTGCGTGTGGTGGCCATCTTGAATTTGGTTGACTCCAAAAGGTGTAATCAGTTGGAGATGTGAATACAAACACATTCACACAAACACACACCAGAATTATTGTCAGCCTTGTTTTTTGGGACTGAGAAATAATCAAAATGTGTGGTATCCCAAAATTTCAAATGGGAGTAAACTGCAATCAGAACTCGTTTCTAAAGAACTGAAATTAATTCACACTGCACACATATGATTACTGTCATTAAACATCATAAAAATGCCTCCATGCTTCAGATCAAAGTGCCCCAGATGTGATGCCAGGCAGAGGATTCAGTCAGGATTGGCAAACTGAAAACAGAGCCAGAGGCCTGAGAAGACACAAGACATTTAGAAAGAGGCCACACATGCCAAGATTCAGCTGCTTTGAATATTATCTGCATGTTCGCATGTGGTTATTTGTATGAGTGTGTGTGTGTGTGAGCGAGAGAAAGAGAAAGTGAGTGATTGCTCTGAATTGAGTTCAGCTAAAACAGCCAGACAGTTTAATATATCCTGGGAGGAACAGACATGCCAGCGCAGACAAAAGGGTTTATGATAGATGCCACCATTTTTTCTTTCAAATGTCCGTGAAATTAAACGGTTTCCACAACACTTTACTGAATGCCTCCATTCTTAATGATGTCTGAAATCAGAGGCACAGCAAGACGTGAGGACGGACAGATGTGGAAAGATGATAAAGGGGCTTTAGAAAGAGTGGCCTAATCTCAGACCAAGACCTTTACAACAAACAAATCATTAGTATGTGAACTGGAAGTTGGTAACTGCAACATAATTCGTCTAAAGTACAAGCAGAGAACAGACCCAACAGAAACCAGACTTTAGATAAAAAGCTGCTGGGCTAATCACACAACCAATGTGACCCTCCTTATCGTATGAGTGGGAGCAAAGGGGACTCAGTGAGGTATGCTTTTATCTCTCCTTGCCAGAACAAGACAACATATACAATGGGACACTTATATTGAATACACTGAAGAATGCAGACATGGGATGCAAGAAAATCATTCTTGACACCATGTACTGGTAACTGAAATTGGGGATGCAGACAGATCAAATATTTATCTACTTAGAATAATCTTCATTAGTCTAATGTTAGTCTAAACATTAAGCTAAGACCAAAGTCCTCGTTTACATCAAACACATGATATGCATCTTTCATAAACTGGTCTGACCTGACACCATCATGTGTCAAATAAAACAAAGGAGACACTGCAGACAAATGCAAGGATGAATTTTAGTACTCACCCAGAGGAGTGCACTTGTGATTATACCACCAAGGTCTTACCAGCCTCTAAATACAGGAGTGAATGCACCTAAAATGCTCTTAGAGCACCACAACAAACAATGATAAACACATTTGGCAGAGGCTTAAACCTAGTTGGGTACTCATTAGCCATTTGTTTTGCATAATGTTATTGGCCAGTTGCACCAGGATAATAAAGCACTTCATTGTGAGTGGCTATACTACCAATTTAGGGCTATATGACTGGGTTGAGTTGGGCCCGAATGTAATAATAATAGGGCTGGCTCAGTTACTGAGTTTTATTGATTAATGTGGACACAGGTTTGCAAAATGTGCCTTGTGCAGGATTTAGCTGGCATTCACAAAGAGAATAATGAAGGCCATATGTTTTTGTCCTTTTCTACCTTTTGTTTGCTTTTACATTTAGTAAGCAACAGTCACCAGAGACGCACATGGAGACACATTCTAATATCAAGTCAAACCTAACAAGTTAAGATTTTTAATGCAATCCCCTAAAACACATTTCAGAGCTAAATGCATAAATTAACTCAGCTTCAAATGTTTAATCTCTTGTAATTATTTTTCATTAATGTACCAATAAATGGTTAAAAACATCACTGCTTACAGGTTCATGATTAATAATTATTTTCACTAGAATAATCTTCAATTAAAATTCCTTTTGCATTTGTTTACTTTTCTATTACAGAATGACACATTTTGATGACAGTGAATACCTAAAAATCAGAATAAATAATAACCTGAATTAATCTATCTTGAGACTTACTAGACTTACTTAGTACTAGACACGGTTAAGAGTTCAAGATGGACATTTACTTGTCTTAGCAGTGGTACATTGAGTAGCGTTCAATCTTAGTTAGTTAGATCTTTGTTTGATTCCAAAAATGGAAATGAAAATAGAAACATTAAACACATGCATTGTATTTGAATGGAGTATATCTGGCTGATAGGTCCAAAACAGCTCAGGAAATCCAGTGGTTGTTGCACTGAAGGAAAGAAAGGTTGTGATCAAGGCTCTATATTGGGCCATGAAAGTTAAGAGATCTTCAAGTGACCTTCAAAAACACAAGAAGTTAATACAAACAACAGTTTTCAGTATAATTGTTCCAAGAGATATAAATGGTCATAAATGATTAAAAATAGTACATTGGTTGTCATTAGCCATTGGTAACTGTGTATTTACATAGGCATAGTCTGGGCCACACATTTCTGTCACTGCTTTTTGTGGATCAGCAGTTGGGAACTTTTGGGAACCTGTGCACTACTAGAGCAGTAAATCTTTAGAATGAAGCTAATTTGGAGCTTTTCATTTGGAAGGGCTTATTATCATAAAGAGACCTGAACAGTGTGGACTCCTCTTTTATCCCTCTCCCTAAAGAACACCCATTAACTGAAGAACATGATTTTTTTTTTAGTGAAGAAAAATCTGGAAAATGTTATGCCTATTTTAGTATTTATGTTCTTTCAGATTCAAGTACCCTTCACACAAGACTCTCAAGCCTTTGCTGTGCATCAGTGTTATGTGTGATAATACAGATGTGGGATGAGGGAGTTAAAGTTGATCCACTGATGATGCATCTCTAAGCCAGAACTAAGGTGTTTTACAGCATCTGACTGCTGTGTGTGTATATGAGAGAGAGAGAAATGTGAGGTACCTGGGTGTGCAACACATTACTCTTTTCAATAATGTTGTTTTCACCAAGCTGATTTTATGATGCCCACTATTTGTGCAAACAGAGGTGGTGCTGAGACTACTGTGAAAAGGACTATTGTGGCATAGAGTCACATTTCTACAACACCGTGTTTGCACAAAAAAAACAAAACAAATAAGTGTTTTTCCTTTACATTTCTCCTTTTGCTCAAGCTGACCAATCAGTGTTTCCAGTTTCACTTAGTATCTAATTGACTGCAGAGACCCTGATGTTTTATTCCAGTTTTTGTGGCAGTTTACACCATTAACTCACAGCAATACTAATACAATCAGTAAAACAAACTAATAATTTTATTCACAATAAATTCAAGGAAGCAAAAGCTTTATTTTTAATCTTTTTTTGCTTTTAAATAATTTAGAATTACCGTAGCTTGAATTCTACAGAAGTAACCAATTCCCAATATGCAGGAAGCAGAATAATTCAGGTTTGACTTTGGTTTTGCTTAGTTTAGCCTGGTCACTGTGTCTTTCATCTTTTATTGAAAATGGCTTCCCAAAATATGGAGTGGAAGTAATTTAACAGAGCTCTACTGTTTCATTGAGAAATAATCAAGGTTAGATATCAGAGTCATTTTTTGATATAAATTCACAAACTCTTAAAGCTGTCCTCACTACAGGTTGCATCTTCTTAAATATAAGCGGCACATAGCCTCCAGGTCTAAAAAGCAACGACAATGTTAAATTGTGTTGAACTTGTACACTATTTTATGACCAGAAGGGGGCAACTCATGTCTTCTAAAATAATGGAGTTTTTTTTTAAGTCTAAGAGAAAATTATTCATGCTTTATGATCTTTTTCTGAACACCAGAAAATAAAACTCATGGCTTTATAACACAAATCACTAGTTTTAAGTATTCATTGAGCATTTTCTTTTTTCCAGTGAGTATGAGGATTACTGTTTAAATTTGAGTAGAAAAATGCATGAAGCTGGATATTATTCAAAGTGTAATTATTTCAACTGTAACACATGATAGTGCATTATTTCTAAACCGCCATTCCCTCAAAATGTCTGGTTTCAAAGAAACAGAGCTGGACAATTCAAGCCGTTTTGAAGCTTTAAATATTAAAATTCACCAATAACACAATACTGAACTATCAGTGAAACCATCTCAGCCGTATTGTTGAACATGTAAACGAATGATCCAAGTTTGAATCTGTGGGAAAAAATAAATAAATAAATCAATGGACCCAAATGACTCACTGGTGTTTCTAAAGTTCAGCTGATTTTACCTCCGGCATGTAACTCAGAATGACACATCAGCTCCCCATGCTGCCATGCCATACACTCTCATATAGTCCTTGGAACAAAAATATGTCTATTTGAGAACAAAGACTTTATGTCCATATTGTAAATAATAAACCAGTGCAACTTCACATAGCCATTAATGTAGTGTTTGGGTTATGCTGCAAGTAGCGTGTTAAAATATGCCTCACCAAGTGCAACTAATGTCTAACCAGTGCTTGGCTAAACTGTAGAATCTGTCTCCTGGCGTTGCTCTGTTGGTTTTATCTGTTTTAAAGGGACTGAATAGGGTCCGTTCGTTGAAGCTGCCAAAAGGATTAGGCTATTTTCTGCTCTGCTCAGCTCAGCTGTGTCCTTAGGCAGGTCTGTTCAAATGGTTACACTGAAGTGCCATGTGAAGATCTCTTTATTGCATGAACAAACACAGAAATGCCATGACAAAAATGATCAGATATGACTGTTAATTTAAAACTAAAATACAATTGATTTTAGTTCGGATAAAGGGGCTAAATCCTTGTCCTGTCCGCCACTGATGGTCTAATGATAGAGCTGAAAACAGCATTTCAGAGCTGTTGCTGGTCTATCATCAGGCGAGTATAGATTCTCATGGTGTCAGTAAGTAGTCATGAAATTCATACCTAGAGGCAATTCAGGCTCTACAGTCCATCTGATTTGCATGTTTTCTGAGGGAAGAAACTTATGTGGATCTGTTAGAATATTTTTTACCATATAAACTGGATTTTTCTCAACAGCAGTTGCACTACTAAATAAAATATTTAGAAAACGTTGTATGAAACACTGTCATATAGGTAGAAATAAACTCAGAGTTAATGTGCGCGCATTTAAATATTGGGAAAATGCTATTTAAGCAGCAAACCATGCTTAAATGACTTCAGTTGGACTCATACCAGTCAAAGCACCAAAGAAACAAATGACTAAACACAGCATCATGAGTAAACAGGGCCATCTTTACACCCTGCAGACACAAGTGGTCTAACATCCCATTCATCAGTATCTAGTCAACTGGGCAAGAGTTATATTGATTGACTCTGGGTGATCAGTAATGTTTGGTAGAATGGGGTTCGACTCACGGCTGTCACTTCCAATCACTACGGACCATTCATTGTTAAAATGTTCAGAAAACAGTTGCTTTAAATCATGCTGTTCTTCTCTCTGACAAAAAAAAAAAAAAAAGGCAGACAGAAAGCCAGAGGATTTTGGTTTAAGAAAGAAGTCCCTGCCAGCATCCCCTGCTTTTGCCTGGCAGTCTAGAAAACAAACAAGCTGTCCCAACCAGAATAAATAAGATCAGGGCAAACAGAATTACAGTGTTCATGCTAGACAGTGGCTGGCAGCTTCATAAATAATCATTTATAAATTATGTGTAAACATTAGGAGCATTTAAACGTGACATGCAATTGTTAAATTAAATAAAGAAAAAACTGCATTCTCTTTTCTTGTTATCGTCGTGTCCTTATCTCATTGGGATAAACAGTAACAGTATTTTGTCAAACTGACAGGAGTGGCTGCAAGTGACAAATGAGGTCTCATAAGATGGCAAACAAAATCATCCTGCTGGTTCTTAGTAAAAAACAAAAAACAAAAACAAAACTTGGCACTGAACCAAAATTGTCCCTTTAAAAATATTGTCAAAACACTAAAGAAAAATGATCTGATATGTACAGCCAAACAGACTCTTAATGTAAGTGCATGGGTGTGAATGCTTGAGGAATTCCAATTTCAGAAAATGTACAGTGTGCGTCAGAAGCAAAGCCAGGAGCACAGCGCAGGTGCAACCTGGAATCTTGAACGTCATAACCACTGTAACAGAGCTGTGAAAGCAGAAGACCTCCGAGGAACGCGTCTTGTTTGATTTGTGCACTCCTTCACTCTGATTTGTCCTTTTATCACCCCCTTGGTGACAGATTTATTGCCTCTGTGCAGACTTAAGATATGTATGCAGCTTATGTTCAGCAGAGATGTAGCGTTCCAGGGGACAGGCAATTTCATTTACATTTACACAAATAAAGCTGGTTCTAGGCCTTGGTTACTTGTCTTTGCCCAAGGACACAGTAGTTGAAGATAGTATTTAAATAAGGGTCAAATATTATCAAATTTTTTTCCAATCCTGCATTTGAAATTCAAATTTGACAGCCAAGAGTATTTTAAGGGCAGGTGACACATTAAAAATGACTACAGAAATGTTTTTTTTTTTTTTAAATATTGAAATCTCAGAGTTAATGACTTGTAATGACTTTGGGGTTTAATTGGGTCTTAAAATGTTCTGTCAACATGTCTCAACAGGAGGAAACTGCAGACACAGAAGGACGTGTTTCGTAAGATTTGTTTGTATATTTGAGTTGACTCATTATTTATACTCTATCTCCAGTGTAATATTTAAAAGGGTTTGGGAAATAATGTGAGACCCTCAGCACAAAAAGTTCAAGCTTAACTCTAAAGTGAAATCTCTTCTGGACACATATCTTCTGTACAGAAGGAAAAAGGAAGAAAATGGAAGGTGTCCTTTGAACCAATTAATTAACTTTACAAACTCATGTTGGAGACAAATGGATTACTGTACTATGCAAAATTCATGTTTGTCCTAATTGCATGCTAAGATTGGTATTCTTTTTCATATAGGAATAATAAATGCAATGCAAGCCAACTGTTTTGACATCTTTGGCACACCCAGTTTAAAAAAGAAGTTACATCCATCACTTAATGGGTAAAAAGAAGAATACTTATTTTATTTCAATTAACAGTTCCTTAAAATGCTCAAGAAGCATTTAGCATATACCAGAACTGTTTTATATTTACATTTAAAGTCATAGAAAGGCATAGCGATAGATCAGCGACAACTAGGACCAGAAATAATGATAGACTATAAGCTGCGCAAGCTTCTGAAAATAGCTTTGCTCTATTGGCAGCTTGTGGGCAGGAGGTAAAAATCAATCCTGGTTTCTACTTTTCCTAGCCTGGCCCCATACATCTGAATCAAGCTGACATGTGAGCAGAGAAAAAGACCTATGGAAAAACACAGAACAAACATTTTCATGATGAAGCACAGATGGATTACCTCCTCCATAATACTTCAACCTGCCTCCACTACGCCTAGCTGTCCTTTAACAATAACTGTCAACTGAAGACAATGCATCTCTCCAGAAAATGCCTGAGATGAAAATTCAAAAATCAGCATCGTGTGTCAGTAATATAAATGTACTGAGGAAACACTTTTTTATTGTTCTTAATTCATATAACCCTATTGTGGAGGATTTATGAGCCTTTCCCACTGATGACCTGGTTTTTCTCATATATTATTTAAATAACTCACCAGATATGAGATGTTTGGTCACTCCAGACATTGAACCTTCTCACTTTAGACACAGAAAGACACACCTGGTTTTCATTTCATGCCCACAAATGGATCAAGTCTAAAATAATAGCTTTGGCAGTTCCACTGAAAATTGTGGAAGAAAGTGTGTGAGCACAGACCTGTGTTTTTAGTATGTGTGTGGCTTGCAGTAATAACATGGTGCACTTTGGAAGCTTAAGCAAATCAGATTCAGGGAGTTATCCCTTTCGATAGTACTTTGTTCCATCAGCAGGACAGAGTAGTATCTACTACACTCTGACAGAAAGAGCTGAGGTTAGTCTGCATGGCTACTCAAGCTGTCGGCGAGGACTAGAAACAAGGCATATGCTTAAAACCTGCTGATGTTTAATTCTTTCAAGATGAACAAAGCACATTTTAAATCATGACAGAAAAAAAACCAACACAGCTTGAACAACAAAAAGGCTTAAATTTGACATCAATGCATGGATTAATATTGTAAAAGTTTAAACATGAATGATTCTATTTCCATCTAACACCCACTTGTGTGTGTGGGGAGCGGTGGCGCAGTGGTCAGACGGTGGGCTTGTGATCGGAAGATTGCTGGTTCAAACCCCGGTACCGACAACATCAAAAAATGTGGGTGGAAAAAGGTGAAACACCCACACCTGCCTCCACC
>JARVGS010000002.1:15353884-15364491 GCA_031762315.1 Hypsolebias antenori
ATATACAGTATATATATATGGCACTGTTTTTGTATGTCAACCCAGTGAAAAAATTTGACATTAAACATAATCCAATCATCATTTCCAGCCCCCTTTTTGGCATCTGCATTTGGTAGCAGGCCAATTTGACACAGCTCATGCAGAATAATGTATTTTAATTCCACAGAAAGAAAGCTTGTAGTCACTGTACGTGGGTCTAGAGGAAAAAAAAAAACTGTTTTGGTATTGGTTATCGGCCAAATAAGTTTTGACATATCGGCGTATCGGATATCGGCCAAAAATCCAATATTGTGCATCCCTAATTACTTTAGTTGTATACAGTTAATTTTATTAGATTATTTTCTGTGAGTTCATTAAACTGTGAATAAAGAGTCAAACTGCGCCTTTGCTTTATCAGTTACTTTGAGTTTTACAAATAAATGCAGCTGTCAGATCATTCGAGTGAATTTTTTTTAACCTTTCGGGTGGTCTGTGGGTGCTGTTCCGTTGCAACAAAGGAAACTGCGGAGGGTAGTTACATGACGAATCGAGAAGACATGAGGTTTATTACACCTTCACACATGGTTCAAAATAGGAAAGCGAGAGTGGGATTTCCTTCGTGTTTTGTCATGCATGTTGACCTGATATCCCCTCCTCCACACTTTTTTTTTTTTTTATACGAGATGAATGAGTGTTGATTTGCTGTTGCACCAACTCTCAACAACAGTTTCCTCCCACAGACCAAAAACATGCACGTTAGATTCTTTGGCAATTAAGTCATTGGATCCGAGTGAGAGTGAATACAGTAGTTTGTCTCTTTGTGGTCCTGTGATGACCTTGTGACCTGTCCAGGGTGTCCCCTGCCTCTCACATAATGACTTCTGCTGAACAGCACCAGCTCCACCACCAACCAAAAACAAAAAAGGTAAAGAAAATGGCTGGATAGTTCATGTTTCTTATGCGTTATAAGAATTTACACTTTCTAACTTCCCTCTTAACATTAAGTTCTGCTTTGTTAATATTTAAACAGCAGTTGATGCAGCTTTCACTTTCTCTACAGTCACAGTGGAGAATTCACGGGGAAATTTGTCCACTGGTGGGGGGGAGTTTCCACTGCAGCAGAGGTGGAGTTACATGAAGTGGGTTTGTTTGTCAGTGAGGGCTTGTAGCCACATGTAGTGGAAGAAACACTGCGGAAATAGAATTAATACAGTGGCAACTCTACTTGATTATTCATTTGTACACAGACTGAGATCCAGATACCACTTCACGGTTGTCCCTCATAAGTTTTGTTCTCATCAGTGACAGGTAAGACCTTTTTTAAAGCTGATCATCATTCAAATAAAATGTTTTCTTTTTGGTTGTATTTTATTTTCAGTACAGCTTTACATGACAATTTGTGTCTTCTGTTTTTCTTTCAGTGGTGTAGAAATGAAGTTTTTTGAGCTGGGAGACTCCATTGGTCGCTTCAGGTTTGCTCAGTCTTGTTTGGGATTAGCAGGCTGCCTTTGTGTGTCCTATGCTGTCTGGACACCCTTCTGGTTGACTAACAAGGGGCTGTGGACAACATGGAACGAGGACAGAAGTGACCAAACCAGTAGTAAAGATGTTGTCTTCAGTGGTGAGTAAAAAATCTGTGTTTACCGCTCACATCCTTTTTTTTTTTTTTTTTTGAGTCAACAGATCCAATTTGCCATCTGTCGATAGCTGTCACTTTGGGTTTAGGTAAAAAGACTGACTCAATAAAACGTGTTAGAGGAGAAGGCAAATTTAATGTTTGTCTTTGCTGCACTGATTTGAGAAGGCACTTGTTCTGCTGGAAGTCAGCCTTAGGGAGATTTATTTAGTTTATCTAAAAGTCGAACCACAATCAATATGAAGACAAAAGACTCAGGGGATCAAACTTCTGAACCGTCTTTAACAAGTTGAAACTTGCTCCTGTTTCAGCGAATGGCATTCTCTGCATCAGCTGAAACAGTTATGGTGCGGCAGAGAACATTTTACAAGGATCTTTCAAATTATGAGGCAAGCTCCAGACTTGGTATGAATACTCCTTAGGGATAGCGTCGTCAAAAAAAAAAAAAGAAATTGGCCACACAAAAATTCAAGATGGCAGCCATTTTTTTTTCAAGATCGTCACCACCCAAAGTGGAAATCATAGTTTTTTTTCCTGTATCTTCTACAGTATGTGTCCAGTTTCTAAGGTGTAGACTTCAAAACAGACATTTCTTGAATCACTGAGTTAAGTATATTTTTACCTTTTTTAACTCTCTATCTGATCCGATGCTTCCATGTTTGTTTGCAAATAGTAGTGCTAGTTGGAAAGTTTTCATTAAATTTAGTGGCGTGGTGCCACTTGTACAGGCCCTGTAGTCTGCAGTGCTCTAATATAGTGTGGTGTAGAGGCAGGGCAGCCGACTCAGGACCCGCAAGTCCCAGGTTGGATCCCCGGTCACTGCATACCTCGTGGTGTCACTTGGCAGCACACATCCCCAAAATGCCCCCTGGGAGCTTTCAATAGCTACCCACTGCACCACCTGGTGGATGGGTTAAATGCAGAGACCAGGGTAATTTCACCATTGTTTGGAAACACACAGTGATGACACTGTGATGACATTATTATTATTATTGTTTGCTTGTTGTTCTCATTCCAACTGCAGCTGCCGTCTTAGCTCTGGCGCAAAAAGAAGGGCAGAATGCGTAAGACCCTTACAGGCGGTCTCAGTTCTCCAGATCAAGACTTACCAAACACGGTGCATCCACGTGGTACACGGGCAACTGGATACTTTGCAGCTCCAAGGTAGACTGTGTGGGATCTTGGACCAGAATGGAGTCCCAGAGGTGCAGTGTGCAAGCCCACTGGCATGTGGATATGCCCTGGCGCTCACCATGCCAGTCACCTGCTGCCTTGTAGTTTGCACCTCTTTAGGCAAATACTAAATAAAACTGGGTACAAACCACAAGGGTTGTCTTTGTAGAGGAAGGCTAGGAGAAGGGGACTCCTAAATCTAATCCAGTGTATATTAATGGTGTTCATTCAACCTTTATTTAGGCAGGTTAATGCTATGCACAACCAGGGCACACTGGTAACTTCACTGCTGTGTAACTCAACATGGGGCTCACTGTCAGTTAATCTTACCTTGATAATAAACTCGCTGTAGCAGTAGTTAATAGTAGTGTCTAGTTTAGTGTCCCAAATGCTAACACGAGTCCCACTGGCTAGAAAATGCAGTTTAATTCCTTAGTTTCTGTTAGGTAGCTGCACCTGAATTGACAGGATGTTCTAGAGCAGGAACCCCCTGTATTATGTTCTTCACTTGCTCAGATGATGTACAGATCACATGGGACTTAAATGATACTGAATGAATGATCGAGCAAGATAAAGAAGATTACAGAAAGGCAGTAAAAAACAAAACATTGAACAAACTGTAATCATTGACTTGTTACCATTATATATAGCTCTTCTAATGTTGGTTACCAGTCTGATGACTGTGCAGCACATTTACCTCATACAGTTGGGGTAATATGTGTGTGTGTGATTATTACTAATAATCATTACACGTACATATTTTAAAGGCTGATCTGGCTGTGCTATTTGTGGCTGCCGTCAATAAGAAAAGACTCCAAACCAAGACTGTTGTTCTACATCGTTTAAAAAAAATCTCCTTTTACTGTTTTTCTCCCCAGTGAGTCGTAGAGAATACCTGCTGTAAAAGAACATCTGCATACACACAAATTAATTTAGAAAGTACATACACTGTTGGATTTTATTCTTTCAGTGGTTGGTGTTTGTCATGCTAAGGCATTACTGCAGTCAGTACCATGAACATTTCTGATGTCAGACTCCTGTGTTTGCTGTGTGTCTTCCAGCTTTGGAAGCAGAGAGAGTATTTGGCGTCATTTCATCCCTGATGGCTGTGAGCACCGGAGCTCTCTCGCTGGTGTTCGCACTCTGCTGGACGTCTCAGACCGTGCGTTCCTACTCCAACACCCGCTCGCTCCTCATGGCAGGACAGGCTCTCTACCCCACCACCCTGCTGCTGCTCACCATGGCCTCCACAGGTACGAAACAGAGGATGCAGTTGCGTGGGCATGTGCCTCGCACACACTGACTGTGTTAAAAGTTTCACTTAATTTAAAATGTTACAAAGCTCCAGTTAACCCTAAACTCTTTTCAGATGTTCTGGGCCTGTAATCTTTTTAATGATTTATTCTTTTAACAGCAACAATTGAACCAATATCTTTATTTTCCTGCAGGTTTCTTCTTCCTCCTAAGCTGGTCCTTTTTCACACATCATTACCGGGAGGAAATTCGTCAGGACTTTTCCAGGCTCGGATCCTCCTACTGGCTGGGAGCTGTAGGCTGGATCCTGCTGCTGGTTGTGGAGCCGATCGTTTTTATCGCCGAACAAGCTGTCGTGCCAGACATCATACCTGACCTGGAGAAGGCTGTGGAGTCATGGCATATTTCTTCTGCCAAACGGCTCTTCAGTGAGGGTTACTATCCTGCTGTCTGCAAAAGCGACATACCTCCAAAGAGGAACATGTCAGTGTTTTGAAAGAAACTTGTATCATGAACACACGGAGACTCGCTGTGATGATCTGAGCTCTGTCAGTCATTGGTACTGAACTCCTCCAGCAGGGCTGACAGCAGTTCTTCAGTGTGCTTTCAACACAGACTGAATTAAAATGCACTAAACATGATACTTTTGACTGCAAAACCCAGACACCTAACGAAAGACTGCAAAGTTCAAAGTTCATAAGGATATGTTCAGATTTGCTTATCTGCTTTCAAAAAATCCATATGTGTGGGGGGGGAGGGGGGTGCTAAAAAATAATAAATAAAACACTGTCCTTCACATTCAGTCAGGATCTTGAAAGTTTCTTGTTAAAATGTACTTAATAAATGTAAAGATTATGCTGTTTTATTACCATTTCTTGTTGAATGTAAGCTACTTTGACTTTATTATAAATAGCTCATAAACTCTGCAACATTGTTAAATACTGTACTGTAATGTTCTGATTCTTTTTATAAAAGAGGAACAAAATGAATACTTCCTTTTTTTTAACTGACAATAAAGAAAAGTAAAACAACACTGTGAATTTCTGTGATCATTTACTAATTAACATTTTCCATATTGGTAGTTTTGAAATAAAACTACAAATCCAGTCAAATATTTAGACACGTTACTTATTTATTAATTTTTTTCCCTTATAGATTGGATGACTGTTTCTGTTCAGCAATTTGATATTGAAGAATAATTTTTACAGTCTTCTGTGGACGATGGATGTGTCTTCTGAGGGTCATGCAAGGTGCTATCATGAGGCTTCTTTTGTCAGAATGGACTTCTCTGCAGCAGAGATGCAGTAACTCCTGGTCTTTCTGTCCTTTTTTTTTCCTCATGAGGACAAGATTCACCAAAGTGTTTCACATTCAGGTGCACTTTAAGAAACTTGCAGCGATCTGAGAAATCCCACTTGATTGCAGCTGCATTGTGTTGCACTACAGATACAAAATATTCTTACAGCAGCCAAATGCAATTTTAAAACAAACAGTTCAAAGAGCAAATAGATGTCTTTAAAGTCAAGAAAATCAATACTAACTCGTGTCAAGGTGAACTTGTTTATTTAAAGCTTGTGCACAAGACACTGCTGGTAGTCTATAAAGATAATGTACATAAAAAAAACAATCTTCACTGCAAGTTTTGCTCATTTAAACAGGTAAAAACAGAAAGGAAACTTGCTTAATTATATATCCAGGCTTGTCATTTTACGTTCAGTAAAAGTAATCTGTTTAACTAAACTACCATATTTTTTGGACTATAAGGCACAGCGGATTATAAGACAATATCAATGAACGGGTTTTCATGCATAAGGCACATCAAATTATAAGACGCATTAAGCAAAACAAAACAGATCAAAGTCAAACTTTATTCAACTCAGTCACAATAACTACATGAAATCGGTTTGAGCACAAATGGAGTTAATGCATGAGGCGCACCTGATTATAAGGCTCACTATAGATTTTTGAGAACATTAAAGGATTTTAAGTGTGCCTTATAGTCCGAAAAATACGATAAAGCTCTAAAATTTTAAACAAGTATCTGTCTTTAAATTCAAAACTTTACTCCAAACTGGGAACGGGGGAAAACAAGAGCTCATGTTTTCTGGCTGAACAAGACTCCCCACTGTTTGCACAGTTGCCCACCAGCCCACTAGGACTTGCATCTGTGCAGAAGATTTTTTTTATGTTTGCCAGCCAGCCCTACATCTGTTTCCTTTCTGAAACACTTACCTCACGCACATGAGGCATTCAGATCCCAGATCTGCTGAGTATTTGGACCCCCCAGACAACAGCTTGACTCCAAATTCTTTATTTACTTTTGTCTCACTCCTTCCCAGGAGGAAAGGAAGCACTCAGATGCTGACTGTTTATGTTTACATTCCCAACCTGCCAAAGTGGTGGCGAATTAAGTGGCTCTGGCTCTGTTAATTGGGCGTTAATCAGGTGTTGCTCTAATTAAAAGCCAGTTCCACCCTGTTGGGCCCTCATAATGAGTTTGTTATTAAATCCACAGAGGATTTTTGTCTCTTTTTCAATTTACCAATAGGGTAGTGCTTAATTGCAGTGTAAATGAGAGGAAAGTCCTTGAAGGTCATCGTGCATCAGCATGCAATCCGTGCAGAACATTGTTCCGCAGAGGCTTTTATTCAAATCTCAAATTCATCTATTCCACTGGAACTTCTTGTGCAAAGCATCTCCGCTGCCATTTTGGCTCAGCTGAAAATTTCAAATAAAGCCTCTTTAAATTTTATTTGCCAAGTCAAGAGCACGGATAGCACATTTTCCTTTGTGAGTGAAAGCACTTTTAAAATTGATTTTATTTTCACCTTAAGTTGCTTTTACTTCACTCACTGGGAACTGTCTGGGAGCTTGAAAACACACAGTGTTTTACGGCTGTCAGCCACTTGTAAACAAGCTCTCCCTTTTCCACTTTGCCACCATCTCATCTTACCATTCTGGAAGAAAAAGACCAAAGATTGAGAATGCCTTCAGAGTAAGACAGGCCAAATCAATATGGAGATAGAAGGAAAGAGATTGTGAGACAGTTCAGGGTATAGGGAGAAGAAGAAAAAAAAACACAAAAGATGAATGGTGGAAGATGTAACACAGAGATAGACAGGTGGTCTGACACAGAGAGAGTGTGGGTTGTTGAAGGGCATCTGCTGCAAAGACATCAATCAGATGGACAATGGCTGTCCATGTGGATAAAACAAAACAACCTGAGCTCCCCAAAAAATAGAGATTTAGATGATTATGAGATTATGCTGAACCGCCTCCAAAACTATAAAAACCCTTTCTGTGCAGCATACGCTCTGTGGCCACATTCACTAAGATACATAAAGCCACCAAAGTAGCAAAGTAAGGCATTCTTAATCTGATTTTCTGGGCTCCAACTTTGTACTTTAAAGTGGAAGGAAAAAAACTGAGACAAAGTATCCAAAACCTGTTGTTTTCTCTTTGACCAGTTGGTGGTGGTGGTGTAGCATCCATTGCTTTGCCACTTCCAAAGGCGTTTGCTGAAAATGGGAAGATGCAGCTAATATTTGATGAGTAATAAAATGCATTTATGCATAGTGTCTACATGTGTGTTTTTTTTTTTATATGTGAGGTAGACAACATGTTATTGATATTCCAAAGCAAATTTATGACGCCTTTGAGGCAAAAGGCGCTGAACTCCTTAATCACTCAACATTCATGTGGCTTGATTTGGTGGCCTGCTAATGAATTATGAAATAAACAGCAAAACTCCACGCTTCTTGCTGTTTTATTTCTCGATGGTTTGCATAATTTATTTGCATCATTTGTAACTTTCCTCGCAGGTTATTGCTGTTAGGTTCAAAGTGAAGACACGAAAGAAATACAGAGAGAGAGAGAGAGAGCGCGAGAGAAGACAGCAGGGGGATAAACAGACAAAAAGATCAGAGGAGGAGAGAACAAAGAGGGATTTGAGATGTCACAAAATACTTTTACCATGTCCCCTAATTCTGCACAGCTTTGTGTCGCGTCACATTTTGATGAACTTTTGTCTCTTCTTCAACACCAGGTCTTTGTAGATCTGAATGCTCTGATGAAGTCGAAATCAGAGTTTGACTACTGCTGTCTTATGACCTCTGGTGCTCTATCATTAGTATAAGTGGACACTCTTTGAAAATGGAAAAGTCAGGAAATTTGATGTGTGCAGTCTTACAATCTTGGAGAGAGCGGGCGGAGAGGGGAGTGCATGAAGATGGGAGAGTACAGCCTTTGTCCTTCAGCCATTTTTCTTGCTGGGACTCTGTTCTGGTTGTCCGTTGAATCTGCAATGAGCCGTCGCTCTCTGTGAATGACATCCCACCCAAACCACTTCGCTGATTGAGTTTGTTTCGCCCAACAAGATTTAGGTAAAAGGGAAAAAAAAGTATTTCTTTATCATTTCATTGTTATTCATAGAACCCATGGGAGATAGTCTAAAGCAGATGGCAGGAAGTTTTGAACATTTAAGCAACCAGTGGACAATTGTCACTTACCTGAGTGTGACTCGTATAACTCTTTGTACATGGCAGCGAATGCTAAGCTGACAAGCCGACCTCGGGAAAACGCCTGTCTTGTCAAAGCTCCAAAATTCACGGTTGAAACCCATGCTTTTGTGTAAAATGTTGTTTTTATCTGCAAAAAGAAGCTGAGTTGTTTACTGTTTTTTTTTTTAAATTAAAAACATTGTGTGAAAAATGCTATGCTAAAGAGCTCAAACCACACCGAGCGTCCGCCATTTTGAGAACTGCAAAAAGGAAGGCGACAGCCCATGTCACGTCGGGTCCTCCCTCCAATTTTTCTTAAAGAGACACACTGCTTGCTTCCTCACTATCCATCTTTTGGTTCAAACAGTCTTATATTGCCATCCGGTGGTCAAAAAAGGTACTACACTCAAAACAAATAAATCAACATTTCTTCTTAAATTTGACAATAATTACTAATTATTGTCAAATTTCAAGCAATATGATTGTTTATCACAATAATTTTTGACAATTAATCGCCCAGCAAAATTTGTTAACATGACAGGCTTACAAGCATCAAAAATTCAGGCTAAAATGTGCCATTTTTAAACCACACCATGCTAATGAATACCCTTTTCTTTGTTTATTTGGTCATGCACAGCAAGATGCAATATTTTTTTTTCTTTTCTTACTGATCGTGTTGGAGTAAAAATGACTAAAAGGTTAGTGACAGTAAACTACAGTAAAAGGTTTTCATTGTTTCCATAAGATCATGTCTGCGGATCCCATTTTGACACTGTATATATTCAGGTGCTGTCACAACCACTACAGGTGACACATTTCACCCACTCAACCATTTTCTGTACCCACGTTGTTGCGTTCAGGGTCACAGGGAACTGTGGCCTTTCCCAGCAGTTGGCAGACCAAAGATGGAATACATACCGAACTGAAACACAAACCAACAGGCTCACCCTTCAGATTTAGACTCAACAGTTTACCTGACAGGCCTCTGTGGGAGAAAGCTGGAGAATGTGGAACAAAGCCACTCATGCAAAGGGAGAACGTGCAAACTCCACATAGAAAAGCTGCGACCATATTTGAACTTGAGACCTTCTTGCTGTGGGGTGACAGTACAAACCAGGCCACTCCCCATGCTGCTCATTAATGGTTTTATATTTAAACCTTCGTACATCAACCATGTTTCCCTGGCAGGAACCATGTCCGTAAGTGATGCTGTCTTGGACATCTCCGTCTAGACAATGAAGCTGTAGTTCCATTCTCGTGCTTCTATTCACTTCCTGCCAACTCCTTTCTCTTATCTCTGAATGACCAAGGAAATTAAATTACAAATATAATCACTCCATACTAGTTTCTTTAACAGCCCATTTCTACTTTGCATATTGAGTGTGCTTTGCTTTGCACACATTGTGTGAAGTTACTTATTAGCCTTTTTATGATAATGGGCTGTGCTCTACTTGGGGAGTGACAAACCTTTTCACAATGACAATAAATTAAAGCGAAGGGAGTGGAGGAAGAGGTGAAAAAAATGCAATAAAGGGAGACTTGGATACAGCCATCATGGGGGAAGAATTGGGCATGAGTGGATATTCTTAAAAGAGATTTATGATAATGAGCTGACAATAGACATGCATTGGTACCGGGACCAAAAGGCTTCCTTTTCAGCCTGTAGCACATTCTGTACATTTCTCTATATACTGGAAGTGCAAATCTCACACAGAGCTAAAAAAGTTGTTTTTTATTTTTATGCATAGCAATGATTCAGCATTAAGGGTTGGTTTGTTAAATCCTGTTGGATTTTTTTAGTTGAAATAAACAAATCTTTCTTACTGAAAGTGTTCCATAAACTTTTGTATAATCATATGACACAAACCAATAACAATGACAGCCAACTAATGGCATGTTTATGTTTAATGTATTTATGTCGAATTTGTATAATTACTCCAAAGTGAAGTGAAGTGAAAAGTGAAGTGGAGTGATTTTGTGTAATGAAGACATTAAAGTGTGTGTGACATGATTTTTGAACTTTGCATAAAATGGCACAACATATATATCTTGTATCATTCAACTAT
>JARVGS010000002.1:15411949-15423213 GCA_031762315.1 Hypsolebias antenori
TTGTTGGACCAAGCTGGACCGGCAGAAACAGGCAGCAGCTGTGGAAAAGTAGCTGTTTTATGGACGGCGGTTTTATGGACGGCGGTTTTACGACGTAAACGCAGTGTTGAATACAGAGAAGGGACGGAGGAAAACTGCTTCACCAGCATCCCAGTAGGAAGTTAACTCTTTTTCCCCTTCATTATGGCTCCCAAATGTATGTGTTTTTTGATAATCATGTAGGGTACTGTGTTAAGATAGGCTAAGTACTTGGTAATACAGTAATGTACATGTATATGGTGCATTATGTACGTATGTTCCGACTTACGTCAAATTCGGTTTACGCTGCCGCGCAGGAACGGATCTAAGTTGCAAGTCGAGGACTACCTGTATATACAATCTCAAAATAAATAGTCACTTTAATTATATTAAGAGTTTGAGTCTGTTTCCTCATTTATTTCCATTTACAATATACACAGCCACAGCTTATGTTTTAGCCACTGAATTCAAATCATGACAGTTTTATTAATTGTTGCAGGATGTTGTGTGGTCACTGTGAATGCAAAAGGAAGAAGTGGGCTGTTTTGGGAGCGGGGGGATTGGCGGGGGGGTGCTGTTTTTATATTAAATTCATCAAATAATACAAAAATATGTGCAAGTTATTAGTAGCAATCAAATTGTTTTCTTAAAAGTATTTTCTCAGGATTTCAAGATTTTTAACCATTACCCCTCCCCCAATTACTCATGTAAAATATAAAAAGGCACAATTACGAAACGTTGAAAAAAAATTCTTGCTGTTTTGTCAAATCATAGAGCAAGTAGAAAAATCAAAACTGTTTCTTTGCAAATAATACATATTTATGTAAAATTGTTTGGCCCTGCACTGTTAAAACCAACAAATTATAAAAGTTGCAATTTGGAAAGAAATGCAGTCTCACAACTTTTAGACCTGTATTTTTGTATCTGCCGATATTTTGTTTATATTTTACATAAAATGGTCACTTTTATTAGCTGATTGTGACTGATTGTAAGTAATACTGTCAACACATTTAACAAACACACTCAAAATAATAATTCTGACAAACGAGGAGATAAATTTAAACTACATTTCTGTAACGCATACTTTTAAAGGTTTTAAGAAAACCCTTACATAAAATTTACATCACACCTTACATGTGAAAATCAGTTTTTACATGTAAACATTTTAAATGAAAATGTCAAATACAAGTTTCCCATGACATTTTAGAAATGCTCTTGTGGCTGTCATGTCAACACTGTTGATTTACAGAAACAAATGTATAATGTTGCAATAAATCCCAGTCACTCATGCATTTTACCAAATAGACTTTTCCCACTAACCACTGAATCTTCAATAAAAGGTGATGGAACAGATTTTTTTAGTAATCAATTACTAATAAATCATTACTTATATAGGCAAATTAATATTTTATCACATGCTTAACAATTTTAAACAAGCTCATGCTTTAAAATGGATGAACGAATGAAGATAAAACTGTGCAGCAAAGATGAAAAATGAAGGCAAAATAATAAAAAAAAAACATAAAGATGGGATTCTAATCAGACCGAATGTTACAACAATCAAAGGAGAAAGAAATAATGAATGAAAAGCCAGTCTTGACGAGATGTGCGTCATGAAAGAAAGGAGATCAATAAAACACCACTGATTAGTGACACAGTTTAAATGTGATAGTTCAGTTCTCATGCAGACTGCAATGTTTTAGCTTTAGTCTCAGTGACAAAGTTAAATCATTAAATTGTCTCCAGCCTGATCATTCACAGAATGAAATATGCTTTTCATTTAGTTGGACATTTCTGAGGCCAAATCTGGGCTGGTCTCAAGAAAACCCTGTGATTCTTTGGTGAAAGTATCAGTAATTTAGAGCAGTACAACAGTAGTGAAAAAGGGTAGAGAAATATGAGTATTGTCAAGACAGAAGATTAAAAGAAATGTGTAAAGGTGAGTGGAGGTGAATGAACCAGAGGAAAAAGCAAAGTAGAGGATGGGCTGCAGTAAGAAGAAAGGAAGAGAGATCTAATAGAAATGAAAGGGCACTCCTGCTGTTGATAATTGGAGTGGTGATGTGCCAACACAGTCTGAGAGGTTTTCCACCTGAGGGTGCTGTACCTCAGAGGCATAGTCACTGAAACCACATTATAGGCCTCCTGTGTGCATTACATCTGTAGCTCGAAAACAAAAAAGAGCAGCAGAAAGAATAAAAATCATGCTTATTGCATAAAGCTGTAATTCAGTGCAGAACTTTCTTTGATAAAAGTTTAAACTATAATAAACATTTCTCCACATTTTTCAGTGTATAACCTTACAAATAATTGATTATTGAAGTACACTGAAATACATTTTCTACACATGCATCTCTACATAAGTGTTTTGTATTTGTAAGGTTTTTGTGAATATTTGCTACATTCAAAGATCTGCATCAGCTCCCCGAAAACCAAATGTCTGTCTCTGAATTCAGTTGATATGAAACTACATGAAGTATTTTCCAATAAAACTACCCACATCTGGACAAGTGGATGAAATGAGCTAACTTCAGCCAGATGAGAAGCAAAGCAATTTATTGAATTAAACAAAGGCTCTGACCAAGAATGACCAAAGTGCAGGGACTCTATACAATGATGATGCAAACCACTTAAATGAAGCCAGATATGATCATTAGCAAATCAGAACCAGGTAGAAAGCAAGACTAACAGAAACAACCCTTATCTGTATGCTTAAACATCTCTACATTGCATTTTAACCTTTTTATTATATAATCAAACTTGAGTAAACAAAATATTATATTGCTTTTATTCTTTGTACTTAACTTTTGATTAATCCAAATATTAGCATGGAACTTTTTCAAGGTAATTGAACACAAGCTCAGCTGTCACAATGAAGGTGTTTGCCCAGATAGAACGGACTGAGGAAAACAAAACTCAAAACCCTTGTAAGGATATGAAGTGATTTATTTACAGTGAATAAAAAAACAGTAGTATATACAGGTGGGATACCAAACCCTGGAAGGAAGGCGAGAGGCCAGAAACTGTGAGGAGCAGTTAAATATCGCATCTTTGAGGTTTTTTACAGGACGTTGGTAGGAAGTCCATGCAGAGAGGAAGTTGGAGGGTTCCAGATACAGGAGGTCCAACTGAGAGGAGTTCTGGTGGAACATAGAGGCAAATTGTAAGAGGAAGAGCTGATGAGGAAGAGCCACAAGGAGGACTCGTCACTCACAGGAGTTGGGGATTCACGTTTGGTCCAGGACAGGAGGCACAGGAACGAAGTTCTTTGAGAGAACGAGGAAAACACAAGGTAAGATAATTTAACTCTTAGAGGAGTAACACAAGGAGGCTGATAGCACAAATACCAGAAGGTAAGCAATGTTGCAGCAAGAAAGGATGCACTTCTGCAGCCTCTTATAATCCTGGTGGTAATTAGTGGGATGACTGGCAGCTGTAGCTAGTTGCCACCACCTCTGGAACCAGGAACCTGCAGAAAGACCTGGAAACCCTACACCTGTAAAGTAAATTCTTTGACCATGTTTATCAAAAGTTAAGCAAAAGTGACATTACTAAATCACTTTTAAGGATGTGGGACACAATGGGGGATGTGTAACTAAAATTACACTGTTGTGATAAGGTTGCTCTTTGACAGATAAGTTGTTTGTTACACTCAAAAGGATATACAGTACATTATTATTATTATCCCCATTATGATTCTCTGTCAATTTCAATTAATGATTTTCTCAAGTCACTGTCAACAATTATGTCATATGTAATGACAGCAAACATGCAGAACATTGTACACAAGTAGGTAAGCATTGGCATCCATATAATTAACTTGTACATTTGTGGGAGGTGAAAATGGTGTCGGGGTTATGTAACATCACAATAGTCTACAGGAATCACAAAATAACTGATATTATTCAGACATGGTGTGACACTTCCATTAAAAGAAAAAAAGTCTCGTACAGTCAAATTATCTGGTGTCTGATGATTTTCTTTGACTTCCATTTATCATTGTTGGTACAGTATTCAAATTTACTAAGTGCCATCAAAGAGCATGTCATCCTAAGTGTAAAAATGTGACTGTTTCTTTACATTTTCAAATAAATTGAGATAATAAAAAAGGTAAAACATAAGCTTTGACTGTGATATGGCCTTTTTTTTTTTTAAATGGCATAAAATGTCACAAACAGCATTGAGTTGTCAGTAATCCTATTAATACAGATTTTGCACCTTGTAGATCTTGTAATTTTTCAGACTTATTACATTCCCTAATTGAAGATTTCCTGAAAAAGTATTTAGTTTCATCTAACAAAATCTGTGTGGGATTAAAACTTTGATGCATAAAAAAATTATATCCATATCCTGACTCATTTTATGGGGGCTGCCAGTTTTTAACCTCTTAGGTCTTAAAGCAGTTATTTGGCTCTTCTAAAATGAGTCTCTGTGGAAAGGTTATGAGCAAACACATATGACTAAGTAGTTATTTGGAAGAGCACAAATTGACCTTAAGACTTGTACAGCACAAAAAAAAGGTCTTTTACTAAAACTGGTAAGCTTTTCACATTGAGGTTTTGATTTGTGTCCAATTTGGGCTGTGACACAACAACTTGAAAGCTAATTCTGCTTCAATAAAGAATTATGTCTCATTTAAATCTGTGCATGTAGTGGAATGGCATTCAGTAGATCAGCTTTTTTATAAAGCAACATTTGCATGTTCATAAAGTCAGGATTTACTCTTAAGAAGGATGAAGAATCTACAACAAATTAAAATAAAATACAATTTTGAAGCTGTATGATGACTTTTTCAGTCTTTTTCTATCTTATATGTGCTCAAATGAAATGTTTATTTATTTATTTATTTTTTGTGCATATTTTTCAGTGTTTACTGCAGGCGGCATTAGCAGTGAAATTAAATACACTTTGCTTTTCACTGTGTTTTTGAGCTGTGAAAAGACCCAAGGCTACATGTCCCACTTATCTTGTGTTCATTGTATTCCCAAAATCTGCTGCTTATTTTGGTTTGGTCCCAGTGTGAATTGTCTGATATGTCTAAACATTTGAGACTGAAAGCTTTGGGACCCTTTATTATGGTCTTTCTGAAACCATTTTGGGTAACACTTTCACATTTGAACAGTGTTTCGTGCTTAGGGGGCAAATTCGTTTTCTGATCCTAGCTGAGTCAACCGTAATCGAGGCCAAAAACATAGATAGGCAAGTTTATGCTTTATGCTTCTTATATTCATGGGAAGGGGCATGATAATGAATCCAACTCATTTCAAGCAACTAAGATGTATTCATTGACATATTTATTCACCAAAAGGTAACAAGAACTGACAAACTTTAGGATTTCTCTGTTTGATTCAGTGAAACTCAAACAGAAAATATTTCTTCTAGACAACAAAAGACTGATATTTTGGATTTTTTTTGTCTGAAGTTTGTTTTTATTAAATCTTATGTATGTGACCCACATATTTTAAATTTATATTTCATTGTTTGTTTGTAATAAACAAAGACACACCAAATGGTAGTTCAAAGTACCTGACCTTCCTGGAGTTCATAGTGGGGGTGCTGGAAGGTGCACCAGCTGCAGACTCCTTTATTTTGCTGAGGGGACTTCAATGCCTATGTGGGTGATGACAGTGTGACCTGGAGGTGCATGATTGGGAGGAAAAGCCTCTCTGATTTCTCTGATACCTGAGCAGTACAAATGTTCTGCTCCTCAGTTGTTGAGGTGACTGCCTTGAGCTGTGGCTGCAAAATTGTTGTTGGTGTTTCTCGCAGTGCCCATCCTCTAACTTGATGGTCTGTTCATTATCGTGGCTGAAGTTGCTAAAGTAGTTAAAAAGCTCTCTGGCAGTAGGGCTTCAGAAGTGGACAAGATCATCCCTGATTTCCTTAAGGCTCTGGATGATGTGGGGCTGCATTGGTTGGCATACCTTTGCAGTACTGTGTGGATATTGGGGGCAGTGCCACTGGATTGGCAGACTGGGGTGGTGGTTCTCCTCTTAAAAAAGAGAACCGTTGTGTGTGCTCCAATTATAGGTGCATCACTCTCCTTAGCTTCTCTGGTAAAGTCTGTTCAGGGGTACTGGAAATGTGAGTCTCATCATTGGTGTAACCTCAGATCAAGGAGGAACAATGTAGGTTCTGTACTGGCTATGGAACACTGGACCAGCTCCTTACCCTCACTAGGGTCCTCAAGCGGTCATGAGAGTTGTATTATCCAGTCTTGAAGTGTTTTGTGGACTTGGAGAATGTGTTCAACTGTGTTCCAACTGTACACTGTGGGGGGTGCTCCATGTGTATGGGATTGGGGGTCCATTGCTCAGTCTTTTTACAAGTGGTGCAGAGTTTGGTTCGCACTGCCAGCAGTGAGTCAGACCCCTTCAGGGTGGAAGTTGGACTCCACTAGGGCTGCCCGTTGTCACCAAATCTGTTCATAACTTTCATGGACAGAATTTCTTGGTGCAGCCAAGGTGCTGAGAGAGTCCAGTTCAGTGGTCTCAGGATTTCTTCTCTGCTATTTGCTGATGATGTGGTACTGTTGGTGTCATGGTGCTGATATATTCAGTTCTCACTGGAGCAGTTTGCAGCTGAGTGTAAAGTGATTGGGATGGGAATCAGCCACTCTAAATCTGAGACCATGGTACTCAGTCAGAAAAGAGTGGATTGCTCTCTTTTGGTCGAAAATGAGGTTTTGCCTCAAGTGGAGGAGTTAAAGTATCTTGGTTTCTTTTACACGAATTAGGGAAGGATGAAGCATGAGATTGACAAATGTATTGATCTAGCATCTGCAGTATTGTGGACTCTGTGTCAGTCTGTTGTGGTAAGGAGGGAGCTGAGCTGTAAGGCAAAACTCTCTGTTTACTGGTCGGTATACCTTCATACTCTCACCTATGACCATGAACTCTGAGTAGTGACTGAAAAAAGGAGATAGCAGATACAGGCAGTTGAAATGAGTTTCTTCCACAGGATAACTAGACTCTTCCTTAGCAATACGGTGAGAAGTTCATTTATCTGGGAGAGACTTGGAGTAGAACTGCTGCTCCTCCACATTGAGAGATGCCAGTTGAGGTGGTTTGGGCATCTGATAAGGATACTCCCTCTGTGCCTTTGAGGGTAGGTAGGTACTTTGGGTATGTCTGACTGGGAAAGAGAATCCAGAGAAGACCCAGGCCATGCTGGAGAAACTACGTGTTGGAGTCTCTTCGAGTTCTGCTCAGAGAAACTCTAGGCTGTTGACGTTGGTCATATTGCCAAAGACCTCGTTCTTCAGTCAGGGTTCCAGCATGCCTGCTGTGAACCCACCCGAGCGTAAAAGCTCCAAGCCTTTTTAATGAAACTCCGTTTGAGGAACAATTTTATTTTGAAAACCAACCTGAACTGGTCACTATTTCGATCCAATGAGACGCGGACGTCTGAGTCACGGAAAGGTAAAACAGACTGACTTTCTCGGACATCAAGGTAGCTCCATTCTTGACTGGCCGTCGAAAGGTAAAGAGTCGCTAATGTTTCTACCAAGTGAACGGCGTTTAGCTGAAATTGCCGGAAAGCGTGTCATTCTGGTTGATATAACTCAAATCCCCAAAATAACTCCCTTCCTATTCCTTCCTTCTTCTCTTAAAACCTCTCCTCACCAGTAACTTTAAGTTAAAAGTGCCTTCAGATAAGTTATTTACCACCTTATAACTTTATTCTGTTGTTCCTGAAATGATCGTCAGTTTGTGAAATTACAGACGTGTAATTTTCATCTGTTGATGCTATTTTATAGGAGACTGAATCACAGCCAATTATGTGTACATGTTTGATGTTAATTTTATGATATGTTAAATAAATGACTGCATTTCTTGATGGGTCAAATATAATTAACGTCTCATGTCACAATATATTCATTTTGGTCACACTAGAATTTGTTTAATCCAAAACAGAAGAGAATCTGTGATAAATAATTAATATTTGTTGGACTTGAACTAGTCTCTGAATAATTCATTGTAGGGATTTATGAGCTAACCCTGTTATACTCCCTACCATACCATACCATACCATACCATACCATACCATACCATACCATTTGTAAAGCACCGAAAAATATGACTAATCCAAGTGTTGTGCAGTAAAACAAAAAAGCCCATGGCATTGGATAAAAATACATACAAATTCTTCTTAAGTAAAAATACAAAGCCATTAAAACGGATAAATAAAAGCAAAATAAGGACAAAGTCAACCTCTCATACAGTGTCAAAGTCCTGTGTAAGATTCATTTTTCCCGAGACTGTCATATTTTCCTGAGGTCTTAATGAAATATTTATGACTTGCAAACAAATTTCCATCAAAATTACAGTACCAAAACAATCCCCTATAACCTGTCTAAGCTATTTGCAGATAACTTTAGCAGATTTCACTTCATCCCACTTTACTGTGACATTTTTGAACACAGTTGTTTATACACGCACACCATCACCCCTCCCCCCCACACACACAACACAGACACATGCACACACACAAACAATCAATGACCTTTGAACAGAGCCTTCAGAATCTAGCTTGACAGTTCATAACATTAGCAGCTTGAAATGGTCAAAGCTATTACACTCCTTCAAGTACAAATGAGTAACAAAGCACTTGTGCTGTTAATAACAACATTTACACTCAGGTATAATTTTGTCACACAACAAATTAATGAACTCTGGGTTTCATTGTTGGTCCACCATCACTATATATTTTCTTTTTCCTTTAAAACAATTTAGAAGCTCATGTTTTTTGGGATCTGCAAAAATCTTAGCATCTTTTTGATAAGTACACTTGCAAAGCAAATATGAAAAGGCAGCAAAAAGACACAATTTTAACGATTTTTATAAAAATGTGAGTGGGTTGGTTCCCTTTTTTTCTGTTTCAAGAAGACAACCTCCTTTTTGACACTTATTCAGCCTTGTGCTTTAATGAGTAATTCACTGACCTCTATTTCTTTGTCTTATCTCATCAATAATATTTTTGGCACAAATTAATTTAGAAATGAAAAGTGTTATTCTTTGAGAGTTACTCAAAGGAGGTTTTTAGTGAAAGCAGCCGAGAAGAGAGTGGTGAATTGGTGTCTGAAACAAGTCTCAGGCTGTCTACAAGGCTGATGCATCCCTGAATCACTGACATTAAGATCACATTGAGCAACATAATGTAATTTACCTGCCTCATCAGCTAATGCTGCACAAATCCATTTTCACCAAAACAGGAAAAGCCACATACATTACCTTGATGACTACGCAGAGTCAAGGGGGAAAGACTAATGAGATGAAATGTAATTACTGTCCACCTCCAATTTGAAAACAAAATAAACTCTCCTACACTCCCATTTGAGAATAGACCTTCTTTACGTTTCCACTCAGCACCACAATGGGCTTTCCCGTCATTATTTAGACCTGTGCTTGTGCTTCTTATTGGGATTCCCATTAGTTAATGGCTCAGCCACCATATTTTCCCTGACATCTGTGAGCTGATTAACCCCCCCCCCCACACACACACACAGAATAAACAGAATAACAGGAAGTGTTGAGTTATTGACATTCTCACAAAATCCTACAGAAACTTTCCACTCAGTTTGCTGAGGTGCTTAATCAGAATATATGATGGATGTGCCACAATCTCCTTCAACTTCCATCAGTCTGATTCTGTGCAAATTATTTCACTATGTAAAGTTTTATTTTTGTATGCTCAAAGAAAAAAAAATCCTGTGTTGCAGTATATATTCCTGCAGCCTTTCTGCTCCCATTTCTACAAAGTGACGTCCTCATTTATTTTAGATTACAATGTGTTATAGAGGTTAACGTGTGAAATGAGTGCACTTTATTTTTTTCAATTTCATTCACATTACTCAGTTTTATTAAAGACCTTCATTTAGATCTTATAACCCATGAGCAGCTTTTAGCCATAAAACAAAATTTGTCATACAATGTGTGCACAGAAACATGAACATTTCTGATATGTGACAGATTGTTGAAAAGGAGATTTATGATCCTGAAGGAACTGTCACATAAAACCTCTTTTCAGACACAAGTGTCTAATTTCCAGGAAGCCAAGTTTTGCCTCCAACCTTTCACTGCATATCACATAACATTTATTTTTTTATTTTGTTGTAACTGTATTTTCCCATTTTATTTCTCTATGTTGTACCCCTTCTAACTTGTTGAGGAAGAGAAAGTGAAGTCAATAAATGCATGAAGGTATGAATAATTACCAGCAAATAAACAAATAAAAACACAAAAAAAGTCCAAATAATCTTATCGTATCCAGCAGCTGCGTTGATACTCTGACTCCCCCACGCCTTTTCCTGGGAAAGAGACAACCCTGTCCAGGCTGTTAAGCTGCTTATAAATATTTGTAATTAAAATCAGAGAGGGAAAGCCAAAAGAGTGGCATCTTTATCGCCGAAGACACTGTTGCTGCAGGTGCCTTTGATGCCTGAAATGTGTTTTGATCTGACAGTGCATTTTGTTTGGCGTGTCCCACTCAGCTACTCGCTCTCTGTTCTTATTTCAACTTCCATCCTCGTTCAACCCTAACATGTTCCAGTGTTCATTACCCCTTTACTTAACATTTTCATCCCTTTCTTCTGAAACTTTCAAAATCTTGTCAGCGTAAAGCTTTAAATTATTAATCAAGACTATTTTAGGGGTGCACATAACATTGTGATTTTGTAGAGATGAGCATAATCAAGCTTCATGTAGCAGTGCACACTTCTACTAAAGACATTTCAGAAAGTTGAAATCATTGATACTGATGATTTTAAAATATTGTGTCCTAGTAACTGTGGGTTACAGTTAAAATGTTGTGACAAGCCTATGAACAATGGCAATTTTTTTTTTTTTTTTTACAAGTTTAGCTTTGATCCCTTTAAAATTTTAACTTTCAAAACATCAAGACATCATAAAGCAATTTTTTTCCTATCAACAAGCACATCTGACTTTTAGGACTTTTGTTAATGTCCCAATTAGTGCCTGGACCGCATCCCAGTGCAGAAACTTTGTAGAAACCTAAAACTGGCTGTCCACTAATCCAACATGGTTTAGCTCCATCATTTCTTCCAAGAAGAGCTAGAAACTTCAACAAATAAATAAATAAAAAAAAAATGTAGCAAGTTTGCAGGATTGTTCCCAAGATTTTCAGAAGCTTCATTACTGCCAAATTGCTTTAACCGAGCACAAGGTGAAGGGTCTGAATATTTATGAGAAATTAAAACTGTAGTTGTTTCTCAGATGATAAGAGCA
>JARVGS010000002.1:15491437-15503503 GCA_031762315.1 Hypsolebias antenori
TTGGTAACTAACTTGTCCCTAGGTGTGAGTGAGAGCATGAATGGTTCTTTGTTTCCATGTGGCCCTATGATGGACTTGCGACCTGTCCAGGGTGTACCCCGCCCCTTGCGCAGTGATTGCTGGATATGGGCACCGACGACCCCCGTGGTCCAAAATGGAAGAAGCGGGTAAAAGATAATGGATGGATGTACAGGATAAATTAAATAGCAGAATTCTGCTTTGGAACAATCCCCCATCAAATGAGTTGTCTTCTTGTCATTGCAATCAAACCTAATCCGTATTTTTTTTTTTTTAATTGAGGTCAATCAGTGAACTATATACAACAGTTAAGATATTATCAGTTCATAATTCTTGATAGAACTCCACTTTAAAATTTTGAACTAATGTATCTCTTTAGTACCCTTACAGATTTATCACAGAAATGCCCACATTTCAGCCAATGAAAGCCTTTTCACAAGTATCTCTATATTCTTCTCTCACACATGTATAGTGACTTTTTTTTTCTTTTTCAACACTGCCTTTATAATCATAGAATTGATTAAAACTGCAAATTGGTACAGTGCTCCAAGAACTTACTTTTTGTACAAAGTTTAGATTTTACAAAAAATAGGGGGAAAAAAAAATCAGTCCAGTTCAGTGGGCTGCTCCTCAACTAAATGGAAAAATAAATAGTAAGTTATTCCATGGAGTTGTTGGTCCATGTGGCTCTGAAGGCAAAGGTGACATCTTGCTTTGACTTGGGGGTAAAGGTGTTTATATACAGACGGCCAGCATGACTAACATTTCCTGCTCCCGTGAGCACAGTCTGTTCAGGTCACACACTCAGAGACAGGCCCTCCATGAAAATCACCTGACAACAATGACCTGTGTGAGGCTGAAACCTGCTCAAGAACTGCAACTGAGGGCTTTTTTATGGATTCAATGTCCTGTCATTGCACAAGAACAATTGCATTTTAGTTTTGTGTGGATGTTTTGAGATCTACACTTCACACAGAACTTAGTCTGCAATAAATCTTTCCATGGTAACAAGTTGGTAGAACATTTTAATTTTTAAATGCAATGTTTGAAACAAATCATCAAAATGCTTGATTATCAAGATGTGCACTATGCATTCAATGTATTGCATGGCATTTAAACATTTACAAATATAATTCATAGCGACATCATTATTTAGAGACGCTAGCAATCTGTGTACACCATCTCTTTCATAATGACAGCTGCACCTCAGCAAACCTGTAACACAAAACAGGACAGAACAGTAGAATGATACAGTAGTTTAAACAAGTAATAAAAAAGGCACTTTTACCAGTTTGATTCACTACTTAACAATACCTGGCATCATTTACAAAAATCCCTCAACCGACACATTTTGTTGTTCAAAAGCAGGGTGCTAGATACATACATGTTGCTGAAGAAGATTTTTAAAACACTCATTTTAAATTCTACTTATTATTGTCTCTTTTTCTGTGTCCTGGGCTTCAGAAGAGCTCTAACGATGAGAAATAGTATTTTACTGTGCCTGTGCTGAAATGAGGACAGACTCTGTTCTCCTCAATTATGCAGCGGGTTATTAGAACCAAGTCTCAAGTTTATTAGAATCAGTTATTGTTTCAGATGATGTGAGGCATTTTTGTATAAAGTTTAAAAGGGCCCCAGATGTCTGAGGAAGGCATTTATTCCAAGGCAGCACAATGGCAGCTGTCAGGGTTTGATCGGGTAAGTTGGCAAAGAAAGGAGCTGAAGGAATACAAGGGACTGAAGAAGTCTGGAGAAATACATTTTCTGATATGTGTGATCATACTGACAAAGGAGATATGGTATTTGACTTCCATTTTGTGTAAAATTTCCTTTTCAGCTTGGTTATTGACCAGCTTTCAAGTCGCTCAGTGATGTTCATCTCTCTAGGCTGTTTCTTTAATAAGTCAAGCAAAGATTATTAATGGAACTGTCAAACTAAAATAAAAATAATAATAATAAAAAAACACCAATAACATCATAAACTGAAGAATAAGATCACACCGTAGCTCTCTCTTGGAAGTTATTGCTTTATATGGACAAAACATCATTGGCAAAAAGGAAAGAAAGAAAGAAAGAAAGAAAGAAAGAAAGAAAGAAAGAAAGAAAGAAAGAAAGAAAGAAAGAAAGAAAGAAAGAACGAAAGAAAGAAAGAAAGAACGAAAGAAAGAAAGACAACTCATTTTCAGTAAATTCTGTGTGCAGTGAATGAACAGAAAATATGGGAGAGCATGAAATAAGTACTATAATAAATTGTGCTCATTACATTGCTTCTCCTTTTGTAAAAACTCAAAAAAATCATTGGGCAAGATGTTATCAAGTTGTTCGAAGAAAATGAAGAAGAGCAATAGATAGAGGTGAAAACAAGCAGCAGAAATAATTAAAAGTGCCCTTATCACACCTGTTTTTTTTTCCCAGCCACATGGGAAAAGAGACATTAAATGTCACTGTGGAAAAGTTCACTTTGAACCGCATGTGTCAGTCTGCTTATGAATTAGTTAATTGGTCTGTTTCTATTTGGATCTGAACACTGAGAAAACATAATATTAGTAACCCGTTGACAAATTTTTATATGTTTTGACACCACAGTTTGTAGTTCAAATACAAATTATCACATTTTTTCCCCATTCTTTCAAGTTTTCATGGGAATATCTTTGTTTAATAAAGCTGTGCATAAGCTACTTCTCAAGAAATGTGCTACAAGAATTAGCTCGAAAGGAGTAATGCCAAGATGAAAATTCATTTAACAAACAAAATGAGAGCAACAATAACATATCAATCCAAAAATGTATTTCAGTTTAACAGTGCAGTTTGGAATGAAATATTTTTCTGTTACCTTCTGTTCCACTCTGTATTTATCAATACAAATGTACTGTTCTGCTTTCAAATTCCCTCCATTAACTCTCAGAGGTAACAGAGAGGAGGACTCTATAAAACAGGAAAAGACCTTTGGCTGAACCAGACATTGCAGTGATGATTATATGTCTTCTGTCATCTGTCTGAGTCAGGATGGACAGGAAAATGACACAAACCAGTGATACAAAACACTGGACTGTAGAGACTTGCTGTGTAAAAAAGTAAAGAAAAATAAAGAAATATACTGTGGTGGTAAAAGTAATACAGTAGGTTCACATTCTTACATGCAACGCAAACGGTACCAGAGTGAAGATTAGTACATAGTGGGGCATCCCTCAGGAGCTTTAGGACACACCTTAACTAAATGGGCTGGGTCCCCCAAATCAGTAACTATACCATTTTCAAGCAAGAAAGCCTAGTCTTTATGCCTCTCATTCTTGTACTTATACTAGGAGCCTGACAGCCTCAATACATTTTACTTTAATATTCTCAAGGAACCACAAGTATATCTGCCATCTCAGAGCAAAATGCTCTTTTGGGATGATATAAAACTACAGGGTTCCTAAGGTATGCTGAAGCATGGTTATTGGGAACTTAGTATGCAAGGAGAAGGAAACTTGAGCCTATTCTGAATCTTACAGGTAGCCACTGGAAACAAAAACAAAAACAAAACAAAACAAAAAAAAACGGTGGAGTTATATGCTGTATTTTTACTAAATCTCTTGCAGTGTAGGTAAAATGGTAAAGAAAGCTTCTTTAATCATCAGCTGATATGCAGCACTGCATTGCAGAGTTGTGCAGCTCATTTCCATTAGTTATTTGAAAACTGTTTCATGTACAGAACATTTCGCACACATGCATACACACAAACGCCAAAGGATTAAAGAAATGTCACAGAACAAATCCTGAGCTATGTTCATGTTCAAAATGAAAATACCACCCCATGATTTTACTGTTGCCAAGGGCTGCAGTTCCTGACATGTATTCAGGCATGGTCTCTGAATTAATCATCTGAATTCTAAAATATGAGACCATTCCAGGCCGCTACAACAAACTGGCTGCCGATTCACCTTTTGTGTCCTCACTGTCTGTTGCTCCTGCTAAACCAAATCAAGACAATGTTAATTTATTTAAAAAGAGCTCTTAAGGTACAAGAGTATACCTATTAATTTTACCCTCAAGTGAAATAGAGTAACAGCTTGTCTTAATGGACAAAATATTCTTCATTTATGTTTACATATATTTTACGCCATTAATCTAACACATTCGTGATTATTCTAAAATAAAATGAAAATAATACATCAAGAACATTTTTGTTGAATTTACATCTGCTTAAATTTGTGCTCTGATAATGCACTGACTATTTTTTAAAGTATCCTGTTTTTGAAAAACAAATTAACACAATGTGAGATGGAGCTTGTACCTTGAAATAAATAAATACTGTACATTATTAAATTTAGTTGGCCAAGTTATTTTGCTATAAGTAATAAAACAAGATGTAAACCTCACTGGTTTGCCTCATATCTTTTTCCTAGTACACATTTTCAGAACAAAACGTCACAACACAAATGAAAAACACTATTGAAACGATATTAATGGCAACAAAAAGTTGACGATTGAAACACTATTTTACAATAAGAGTGTTCCAGATAGCTCATTTGAAGACCTATTGGGGACATTTAAAAATGTTTGTTACAGGGTGATCTCACTCTTTTTCTGTACCCACTTTGTCCTGTTCAGGGTCACATGAAGTTTCTGTTCTCCCAGTATTCCCTTTAAAGGCTAACAACGACGAAAGACATGAATTGTACTAAACACCTGCCTTTCTTCTCATATATTAGAAACAATGCATACAAGTTCTACAGTCAGTGTTTTACTTTCCTGCATTAAAATAAAGTGACATAATGGTCTTATGGGGGTCAGAAGATCATCCTTAGTTTAACACACTTGAATTCTAAACAAATTCAGGTACTTTTATTTTATGTGGGAATTTTATATATTGACTATAATGCAATTGACATGATGCGAATGGTAAGATTGCTTTGCCCACGCAGAAATATAATCCTCTGATAAACAAGATGGCTGCAATGGTGAAGTATTTGGTGAGGTATTTTTACCTTATCAGCCAACATTAAGGCAAAGAAGGCAGGCAGAAAAAACATGTAAAAAATACTAATAACTTAAAATTATTACTGCAGTAGATGTTTTCATGCCACATGGCAAGAATTTACAGTGAATTTCAGTATGTAATAAGAATGTAAGTTGTACATTACACAATGTGTTAAATGTTTTGTGCAAAATCGGTTTAGTGTTCACTGATCATAATAAAGACTAAAATGCAGCCAGAAATTGCAGCATATATCTACATGCAAAACACACTAAAAGAACAAGCTTTAAGCATTAACCTTCAATTTACCATTAAGCATACAACATAATCTTGACAAAAAGTGGAAGATTTACTTGCTGTTACCTGAACATGTGGTCGTTTAGTGTATCACTGTTGTATTCAGCTGCTCCTGAGGTTGGCCACAGGCCTTTATCCATCTTTTAAAATTTTCCTAAATTTACATTTTGGAAATTGAATAAACTATATTCCAACCTCTAAACGCTCAGGGTAATTGCATGTCTGAATTGCAATTCCCCTCTGAAAACGTTAAACCATTTTTCCGATGACTTTTCATGAAATCTCCATAACCACAAAGCATTTGTTATGCAAAACCAGACAATGTTGAAGGAAAAGAAGGTGCAGTTCCTGCAGGTAAGGGGTGTTTCACATCAGGACAAATTGCAATAGCTATTGGTCAGTTGCTGACAAGGCGGATTGATTGACATATGGTGTCATGTAAATTCTGTTTGCAGCTTGTACTGAAAGAAAATAAGACAGGACAGGTTGATACAGAGTTCCTGAAGTAGCTTTACCTGCAGTGGACAGCATAACATACTGTACTTTGCAAAATGTCACTTGCATTTAAATTTGATTCAAAAACTGGTGTTTCTGAAATATCAGACAATCACTATCAAAATTTAATCTTGCTAGTTATCATTTAATTTTATTTGCTCACAAAAAAAAAACAAAAAAAAAAAAACAAAACACGATATTTGTGAATGGCACATTGCATCCCAACCCCCCTTGTCAAAAGCAAACACAAATACTAACAAAGTAGGAAAATGTCAAATAGCGAAGTAAGATTCTTTCTATTTTTGTAAGCATTGTGTACAAAAAGTGACCTTCACCTGGTGCTTTGTTCACTATTTGATTTACAGACAAGAGGTCATAAGAGGGACATGGCTTTTATTCTACAAGAATACATTCATGCAGCACTTATATCTTGGGTAAAAAATGAAGTCCCCAGCAAAAATTGAACTAAAAGTGCTAAGGGAAATGTGCCAGCTTCAAAAACACATGCACATTTTGGTTGCCAAAGGTTAACGCATAACATTTTACCAGTGGTGGCTGCAGCATCAAGGGAGACTTGATGCCAATCTGTGAGGAGACACAATGTGTTCCTTATGATGTCAGTGACTGGGGAAATTGGAAATTTTATCTCTTCATCTCTCTTTCGCTTGCGTCTCTCTCTTTCACTCCTATAAGCTTTCTTCCCTTGTTCAGTAACTGCCAGGTTCCTGGTATTTCAGATATGTCTGGGTTTGTTAATTAGACTTAGAGACAAAGCATGTGAGTCAGGGAGATAGACTGTTCATCACAGAGAAAACTTCAGCTTTATCCAGAACTTTAAACAGTCACCTGTTTTTATAAAGTCAGATACTATCAGCTTCAGGGATTTCAGAATGGAAATTTAGAGAGAAGCCTGTAAAAAATATTTTTTACAACAATGCTGAGATTCCTGTGTCAAAATGTTGTTTTACATGTGGATTTTTAAAGACTGGGGCATTTAAACTACAAAATTAACTTTAGAAGCACAAGCCAAGCCTTTGCCATTATGAGTATGTCCTAATAGCTACACTGATGCGCATGACGACATGGCCATATGAAATTAAATGATAGTACAATATCAGTTTTCGGTTAAGCATGTAGTAATTGTGGTCTTGGATCACTTGTAAGCAGTAATCAGAACGATCACAGAAATCAACGTGAATAATATTTCACAATTGTCCAGTGACTAGCAGAAGTTGTTATTGTTTTGTTGGGAGTAATATTATAAATGAACATGGAATTATGCTGCCCTTTACCAATGTCTTTTATTCCGAGAATAATTTTACATGAACTCTTTAACTTCACACATAGGCTGACTTCACACATTGAAAACATAGACAAAAGGCCAGTGGCATTCAATTTCTATTATATTTACAACAGAACCAAAAATTCTAAAGTATCTGTAGACATGTCTTCAAACTTGCAGTGACCACAAGAATAGTGTTGCTCGTGTGCAGAACTGCAAAGATCCATTACTCTGGTTTGGTTCTTGAAGGAAAAAGTTATTATTTTATCCCAAGTTGCGTGGGGTTAAAATTAACTGACCTTCTTTTAACATTTTAGTTAAGGTGGATCTCTCTTGGTTGCATCTGGGGACTTGTTAATAAATTAAGAATCATGATTTTTGTATTTTAAAAAATCCTTTCAAATTGGGGATGAATGTTATAGTTTATGTGATTCTAAAATGTTTCTTCATTTCAATATCAAGCTGTGCTGCAGAAAAGATGTGCTAATTGCTAACCTTCAGGTGAAACTTTGCTCTTCATTTTCTAACCCCTCAGCACCCTCCCACTCCAAAATTGTTCTCTTCCTTCTTCTCTGTCCCCACCTTTCAATCTGTAATTCTGGGGTGGGAGGACTTGGGGCACGGGTGTATTAATAATGCAGTGCTGCCTGGAAACCAAACACGCTGCAGCAGAGTGCTGTGCAGAATTCTAAAGAGGTATTTGTTTGTACATGGATGCCGTCTCCCTCCCCCACTCTTCCTTGCAGCCCTCTCATCTTATCTCTACCCCTCTTTACCCACCTCAGAATCCACCTAACATCAGTGTACTCATCTGTTGTCTTCTTTCAAACTACTGCACGGGCTAAAAGAGGGCTCGTGACCCCCTTCTTGATGTTTTATAATCAGGGCAGTGCTTTTTGTGGATTCACTGTTTTGGCTTCTTTACTAATCCTGATTTTCTTCTACTGGGCAGTTTTACAATAAAGGGAAATGCTGTGGCTCTGAAAGTGAAATGCACTGAAAAATGCCCAATGTGTATTCTCTGTGTGGCTATAAAATGGAATAAAATAACTAAAACTGTCATCATCAGGGGGACTGAGACAAAAAAAGTACTGAAAACACTTCAAGATTTCACTTTTGGTTTGGTTGAATAGTGCTAACACCTCACTATGTGCACAAAACATGCATGAATGTACTTTGTATGTAGTAACAAGTGACTATATTCATTTGTTTATTTATTAATTAGGAATGTTACACAAGATGTTTGAACCATTAGAGTTGTCTAAATTGACATGCAAAATAAAATCTCTATACAACATAAAGATATTCATGCTGCATTATCCAGCAACAATTACTGGTAGTAGTCCAAAAAATAAAAATATTAAATGTGCATTCCTTTTAAGTCTTTTAATCCTATAAAAACATATATCCTTGTTTACAATGTAAACATTAAGGATTCCATGACGTTTTTTGCTGTTGAAAATTTAGTCAATAAATTATAAAAATAAGTCAAAGTTACAAAGAATTATGTTAAAACTAAAAACTTTGCAATTAAATTAGCAAAAATAGATGTATGACACTACACAATGAGCCCATAGTTTGTGTTGTGTTATTAAGTTAACATATTATCATCAAGAGGCTCCATCCATTTAGATAAAAGACATCATGATATACCATATGTCATGATGCATAATAATAATCAATAATCCAGGTAGATAAATCTAACAAGGTTGAGTCAAGTCTTCTGGATGGATTATTCTTAGTTGAAAAGTTTATTTTATTCAAATGCCTTCTTCCTCAGACTGGCAACACAGACGGAATAAGTCTTTTGGATAACGACAAAACATTTCAGCAAAGACAAATCCATCCAGAAGACCTGACGTGACTTTATTAGAATTGTGGTATATGCCTTTTGTAAGTTTCTTTGGAAAAACATTAAAAACTGATGGAGAAAAAAAAAAAAAAAAAAAAAAACATCTAAATGATCAAGATAAAAAACTGAATGAGCAAATAAAGCCAAAAACCAAGAAACTCAAGAGGTTATAAATGGAGAGTCAGTATGGAAGTGTGTAATGCGATAATAAAGTAGAACATTTAAAGTTGTTCTTCATTTATACAATCAATTAAACTTTCATATATTTGTTTAAATGTAGATGTATATTTGAGGCAGCACGGTGGCACTACTGGTAGAGCTGCTGCCTCTCAGCGAGCAGGTCCCTGGTTCAAATCTCGGTCCAGGGGCCTTTCTGGGTGTAGTTTGCATGTTCTCTCCATGCATGCGCAAAAACATGCATGATAGGCTGATTAGTAACTCTAAATTGTCCCTAGGTGTGAGTGAGAGCATGAATGGTTGTATGTCTCTATGTGGTCCTGTGATGGACTTTTGACCTGTTCAGGGTGTAGCCCGCCCCTCGCACAGTGATATTGCTGGACATGGGCACCGGCGACCCCCGTGACCCAGAATGGAAGAAATGGGTAAAGATAATGGATGGATGGATGCACATTTGAGCTTAAAAATTAAGACAAAATTGGTTAAACTGAAATGTTTGATTTAAGAGTGATTCAAATGTTACAATTTAGCAAGGGAAAGGAAACATTAAAATCACGCCCATACCATAAGAAGTGACAGAACTGTACCCGTACCTATATAATTTTATATTGCATAAATACAACTGAATTTTTTTATGCATTGTTTTGTTTTAATAGACAATTGTCTTAAAGGTGCAGGACTTCAAGTACTTGGGGTCCACTATCCAGGAAAATGGGGAGTGTGGTAAAGAGATTTTAAATAAACAGTTTTATTGTCATTATGTAGTACTCTAAAATGTAGTGTGACACATACTCCACATAACAGCAGAAATAGACAATGGATATATCAGTCAGCCAGCTTTAATATGACAAGGACTCTACGCCAGCAAGCAGTACTAGAACATTTTGTAGAAGGACCAGAATTTCAAATCAGAAATTCATTAATTCAGGGAATAACAGCATTTCTATAAGTCTGTATAATTCTTTATTGTACCTTAAATTGCCAAAATGTTTGGTTATTCTTACAAATTATTAATTTGTATAAATCTAACCTAACATTTAAAAAGCGAAGCTAAAAAAACAAACAAACAAAAAAACAGTAAAGACCTAACCAAAGAGCAACTAAAAAGAAAAATAACAGTAGCTTGTAAAATACTAAAAAATGTGGAAGTGGGACACTTCATCAAAACTTGAATGCATCGTGCGTTTACACCATCTTATTTCCATAATGGGTCTTTCAATTTTCTTAACTGAGCAGGGGATTCTGTCTGTCTACTGTGACAATTACAGTTTTGTCCTGAGAAATTATGTCTATCAAAACACTGACATTCTGTTGGCATTGCTTTTATTATTCCATCACTATATAATGTGTTCAGCTTGTGCTAGAAAGTTTTCTTTTCTCACTTTTAATTGTATTTAGGCGAAACACAGTTTTGCTTTTTTCACTTAAAAAAAAAAAACAAACAAACAAAAAAAAAAAAAAACTTGGATTTGGTCTGTATGACTAGTTTCATTTCCCAAAATTATTTACGTATGATTCTCATTAATTATCTCACTCATTTTCTGTTTCTCCACTTATTTAATCCTTAGTGCATCCCACAGGAGATGCACTAAGTCTAGAGACAAATAAGTAGCACACTCATACTAAGCTCATAATAAGAGTCCATTAAAAATCTCTAACTTTAACATTTAGCATGCTCGCTGAATGTGGGAGGAAACTGCTCATAACTAGTTAACTCCATACTGAATAACCTCAGTGAACTGAGATTCAGATTGAAGATTTTTTTTTTTTTTTCTGCTTTGAGGCGACAGATCTACTCAACTCCCCACTATGCAGTACTACTTAAGATTCTAACTGATGCTTTGCTTGTTGGGAACACTTTGGTTAAACTTTTCATTTTATTTATTTATTTTTTTTTACCTTCACTGATTATTTACATATGCAGCTTTTTGAGCTCTGCTCTTGGAGCCACCCACTAACGAAGCGGAGCATATCAGTAATGTGTACCATCCAAACTCACAGGGAGATTTTGGACAGTGAAAATTGTTAAAAAAAAAAAAAAAAAAAAAGTCTGCTCAGAATTTTAAAATGAGCTATTTGAATGTTATTCATTAGCAGTGCTGGAGAGCAAGGGTGTCAGAAGCATCTGTAATGTGGAGGGAACACAGTGTGTGTGTGTGTGTGCATGCACACATGCACCAGTGTGCAAAAAAAGTGTACACTAGTGTACATAAAAAGCAACATTTCATCTAGATTTCCTAACTTGAATTCCATTTAAAGCATGTTTCTCACTAAGTTTGTGTAAATTCATCTTTTTTTAAGACATTTCAACTTTAATCACTTTAAAACACAGTGTAAGGTTGGCATTATTTGTGTTTATAGAGAAATAAAAACATCACCACTAGACTTTTTTTTTTTTTTACTTGTGTTCAACACTACTCATCTAAAGAATATTTCTCACAAAGCTTGAGGACAATAAGGCGTGTGGTTTAAAAGACATTTCAAATTTATTGCACCTTGACACAGAGCGTCTTACAATGTCACACACTTAGCTTAGTGCTAAGCTAAGATGATACAGACGTAGTGCTCCACATCTCTTAAGCATCCTAACATGAATAAATGTTTGTGATACCACATCCATATATCATCTGTTTGGTCTTCCTCTTTGTCTGCATTTCTAATATCCTTCTACCAATATCCCCACTGTCCCTCCTCTGGACATGTCAAACACATCTCAGTATGGCCTCTCTGACTTTATCCCCCAGTTGTTCAACCTGTGCTGTACCTCTGATGATCTCATTCCTAATCTTATCCGTCCTTGTCAGACCTAAGAGGAACCTCAACATCTTCATTTCTGCCAATTCCAGGTCTTGTTCCTGGTATTTTGTCAATGCTACTAGCTATCTTTCCATGGACATAAGTCTTCTTCTTCTTCTTCTTTCGGCTTTTCCCTTTTCAGGGGTTGCCACAGCGAGTCATCCTCCTCCACCTCACTCTGTCCTCTGC
>JARVGS010000002.1:15849749-15860715 GCA_031762315.1 Hypsolebias antenori
ACAATCATCTCCTTTGTCTTCTTCACATTGATGTGAAGGTTATTCTCTTTGCACCAGCTCTCCAGGTGTTCCACCTCATGCCTGTAGCTGGACTCCATTGTCTGTGATACATTCCACCACCGCTGTATCATCTGCAAACTTGCTGGAGCATCTGACACATTCAGAAGGATTTTCTCCAAACACATATCCAAGTACATTTCAAACCCAAAAGGCCTCTCAGACAGAGGCTGGTCCACCCTAAGGGCAAAACACCCTTACACAAACAGAGTGGTGTTGTGTATGCTGTCCAGTGAAGCGAGTAATGTCCAGGTCTCTATACTGGAGAAACCAAAGGGCTTCTTCACAGACACATGGCTCAGCACAGGAGAGCCAACTCTTCAGGACAAGACTCAGAGGTTCACTTACACCTCAAGGATAAGGAAAACTCATTTCAGGACCAGAATGTTCATATTTTGGACTGAGAAGAAAGATGGTTTGAGAGGGGGGTGAAGGAAGTCATTAAAATGAGAGAAACCATCTTTAAACGGAGGAGGAGTTCTCAGATGTCAACTCTCTAAAACTTATATTGCAGCTTTAGGCCTGATACCCAGTCATTTTCATAACTATCAGGAATTTCATCCATGTCACCACCGTGGCTCCACTGTTAGTCAAATTAACAAAGATCCTAATGAACCCCCCTTGTGAATATTGATAGGGCAGTCTGGATATGTATCGCGCTTAGCTCAGCTTTATAACCTGAACCCTACAAGCTCTGTTCTTTGAATTCAGAAAGCTACACAGATGAGAAGCGAAACATCTTCTGTTACAAATAAAATCCAGTTGTTTTTGTCTTGAAATTTTTTGAATCTACCATTTCCTGGATGAATGAGAATCTTCACCAGCAAAATCACACATGAATGCTCCATTTATGCTCAAAATGTTTTCATCTAAGAATACCACTCACAATGGTCACCTCAATTAAATATCCAAGCTAAGGCAAGATGGAAGTAACTTAGTCTGACTGCTCAGACCCTGATGGACATTTGCTGGATTTCACTACCTAAGTTGAAGTATATATTGATAATAGTTGAATATGTTCACAGGTGCCGCGGACATATTAAAATTAAATAAATGCAAAACAAAAACAATAAACTTTCAGTAGTACACTTATTTTATTAGTATAGCATATATAACTGAGGCTTTTCAAAAACTGAGGCAAGCCTCTTTTTTTTCCTGATAATGTTTTTTTTTCCAGACTCTACATTAAATCTTTGTATCTGTAAGTGATTAATTTATGTATTATGTGTATGTGTGCAATTAAAACTATTTAATATCACAATTAGAAACATTAAAAACGTGTAAAATTTTCATCCTTGTTGTAAAACTTTCCCTAAAAAAAATTAATAATAATAATTAAATAAATAAATAAATAAATAAATAAACTCATCCCAAGAACAGCAGTGAAGGTGATCCCTGAACAGCAGGGCAGACGCTGCCGTGCCAGAGCCTAAAACACAATTTAACTGAAAATTAAGAAGAAAAAGATCCGATTATCTTTTTTTTTTTTTTTCTTTCATCCTTGTGTTCCTTTGTCAAGAAGTCATTTGGAAATAACTTTGTGGGTAATGTTGCAATTAGTGTTGCATTTGCCTTTTTTTTTTTTTTTTACCTAAAATGAGGTTCTGCCAGAGCAAAAGTATTATGAGCACCTGGTCTGTGCTGTCCAGTTACAGAAGAAATCACTTTGACCGTGATTTGAATTGTTTATGAGAAATGCCTTAATTCAGGTTTGGCAGCACTCTAGATGCCACTACAGTATTAAGTTTTATAACTGAATGTTGTCTTATTTCTGTGTTAATTATGTTTGAACTTAGCTCTTAAACATTTATTGTAGTTTATTAGTCTCCCTTACATTTCATAAGCTAACTCTCAAACTATGCATATATTGGAGTAATCTTACAGTTAACTGTTAATGACTCATTTGTAATTGATAATGTTGGCAATTACATGAGTGCCTTCCTTGTTCTATTCATTATCCACAACAACAAACCTCTAATAGCTCATTCACTAGATGTATGAAGGGGGGGAAAATGGTTGCGAGTGGTGCTGCACTCGATTCCTCTCTCTGTCACTATTTATAGCCCAAACAATTAGGCTGAGAAGACCTTCATTAGCCTGCTGCTATTCAGCGGGACCCTGAGTCGCCTTGCCAGCCAGCCAAACAGGTGTTCCTTAATAATCACTGCTGAATTGCCAGCAACAATGGTTTGCGATTTTCACTCCATATGTTTCAAGCTGTTACTGGTCCTCTACAGGGAAATAAATGACTTTCTGAGCCTCATTATGATATCTTACAGTACTTACATGTTAATGTCTGCTGGCAGTTTGACCTTAATTCAGGAAACACTGATAATTTTAGCCACATCCTGTAAGTCTATCAAAACAAAATTAATCAAAGAAGTCTTTGAGAAATACAGTTTTATAAAAACATAGCATTATTGATTTAACAAAGTTGTCAGGTCCTCTGTTTGGTTTCTTTTTGTTGAAACAATTTGTCTTTCATCCAGAAGACTTCTTCAGTTTGAGGAGCCAAAACAAACTCAGACTTATGAATAGCACCTTCTCATAGTGGATCAAACAGTTTGATGGTACTCAGTTGGTTCCTGTAGGTTGCCCTCTCCCCTGTCGCCTGTTCAAACTCTCAAACTAGTTTGAGTCAGTCATGGCCAAAGTCATTCAAAATATCCTGATTCATTAGTTAGTTGGTTTATCCATTTGGGTCACAGGGGTCACCGGTGCTCAGATCCAAAAATCACTGTGCGAGGGGTGAGGAACACCAAGGACATGTTTCCAGTCCATCACAGGGATACATAGAGACAGACGAGATAAACAACAACCATTCTCTCTCTCACTCACACTTAGGGACAATTTAGAGTTACCAATTAGCCTAATATACTGTACATGTTTTTGGTCTGTGGGAGAAAACTGGAGTACCTGGAGAGAAAACCCACGCATGAATGAAGAGAACATACCATTTTCACCCAGAAAGTCCCACGGACCGGGATTTGAACCAGGGTAACCTCCTCGCTGAAATAAATTAAACTCTATCAGTCTGGTGATTGGAATGCAGGTTTTTTTTTTTTTTTTTTTTTTTTTTTTTTTTTTTTTTTTTTTTTTTTTTTTAGTATTTTAGATAAGCTGATATTCCTGAAGAAAGTGAAATCAAAAATAAAGAAAGGACTGATGTGGACTGACGAAGACCTCTGGATTGGGTGACTAAAAGTTTCTCACGAAACTGGTCCACATGACATGATTTAACATTTTTGTTATCTTATCAGGGCTCTCTTGTAAATGAGTCATTGAGGCTCAATGGGATTAACCTGTATGAATAAAGTTTGGATAAATCTACATGGATGATGGAGCTTACAAACCTTTTTCTGAACCACTTTGGCCTTGGTTGTCCTCAGGCTGTTTCTGTGAGTAGCAAATTGGCCATCCGGCTTAAAACATTTGATTGTTGTACATTATGATTGATTGTTTTGGATGTGTGTGCTTTGCATGTGCTAAAAGCCTTCTTCTGACATTCCAACAGGACTCGTAAAAGGTATGCTTGAAAAACTGCAGACAGATACTTATGGGACAGATCTGGTTGGCAGGCCATGGACTGACTAAGTCCTCCGGATGGGGGACAAAACATTTCTCACTTAAATAAACTGGCCCAGACAACATGATTTAACCTTTTTTTGTTCTATTAGCTATGGTTTGACCCATTAATTATGCACAATATGTATATATGGTGTAAGCTACAGAATGTATGTGCATTTGGAACACAATACGTTTTAATCTCATTATTAGTAATCAAATTGGTGGACACATGAATAAGTATAGTTTACTTTAATTGTTAGACAAATGGATATTTACACATTAAATGGTGTTTATCACAACACTAACCTCCACTTGTTCCATTTAAAGAGCATGTGAGCCACTTAGGATTTTTTTTTTTTTTTTTTACTATTTTAAACTAAGCAGCCCTCAAAAATGATCAAATTCAATCAGTAAGATTACATCATTTTCATAAGCTTCCAACCAATTAAATAAATTACAGATTTTGTGTTATTTCATTTTAAACTCATCAGCGGAAATATCTATACCAAGAATAAATTATAATTACTCTTAATGGTGATTAAAGCTTGTCAGGACTCCCACATTCTAGACCTCAGACAAATGTACTAAAACTATATGTATGATTAGAGTAAAATAGTCTGCTGTTGGTCAGTTTATACAGCTGGCTGCAAAATCAAAGGGGAAATCTAGTCCTTTCACATTTTTTTATTTTATTTTACTTTTTTTTTTAGTTTATTAGTGTCCTAAAGTATGGTAATATGTGTTTTGTTGCTGTAGTTTCCTATTAGCAAATCCAGATTTAGAGTGGGTTATAATGTGTTGCTCTTTCTGTGCTTTTTTTTTAAATTTATTTATTTATTTTTTTGGTGTGTGTGTTTGTGTGTTTTGTTTTGTTTTCAGTTTTGGGGGAAACAAAAGACCTAAAATGTAAACAAACAAACAAAAAAAAAAAACGTGCTTTAATTACAGCTAAACATAATACCATTTTTAACATTGCAAATGACAGTGCTGGCTGCAGTCCTCCACAGCAGCTGTGCCAAAAGCCAGGAGATGACAAACTGCCAGAGGTTTTAGAAATATTGCAATGGCATGACACCGCTTCATCCAATTTGGCTCAAGTTCATTTGCTATCTCATCAAGTAGTGATAGAATACCATCATCATTTGTTGTGCACTGTGAAGTTGATTTTGGCTCGGTAAGCTTTTTCTACCATGTGAGTAGATATCTTGTACAAATCAATGAATCTATAACTGAAACATCTACTTAGTGCATGGCTATGATTGTATAGTAACATCAAGCTCTCACAAACTTTACCAGAATATATCGTTTATGCAAATGAGTTATTTTTTAACTATTTTTTTTTCTCTATCTCTTCCTAAAACATGCATTTTGCCCTTTATGAAACTGCCAGGAGTTTTTAAGGGGCTAAACATAGTTAATTTGATTGGACTTTATGAAAGCCAGCTTCAACATCATCTACTGCTAATATATTCCTCCCACTAACAATGTATTCAGTCCACTTCATTCCCTTGTCAGGATTGAGGCACTCTGTGCCAGAACTGTACTTAACTCCAGTTACCAAAATTAGATGGCCACATACACTTGTCATATTTTCTATAAACATTCCTAGAACTGTCTTCTTTATCATTACTTGTCACATTTATAAGAAAATGAGCTATACATAACAGGGGAAATGTGAAAATGATGGGGAAAAAATACATTTTAACTTTCATGAAATCTTGTCATTCCCATTCAGAACCTCAAATTGAATTTTGAAATTCACTGAAGGTGAAATAGTTATGTTTTTGCCAGAGTCTATGAGGTTGTGCTTGTTTATTTATTTAACAAAATATCTGGAAAACATTTGAATGGAATTGAATAAAATTTGTAAAAAAACAAAAAAATAGTTATTGGATCTATATTTACATTCAATTTGCCATAGCTATTTTTTTTATTCATTTAAATTTGTAAAACAGAAGAAAATACATTTACAAAACCATCTCATAGGAAAAAAAAAATAAAATGAAAGGAAGCAGAAGAAGAATCAATCTTATAATATCTGCCCCTTTTCAAACAAAATCAATTCAAAGACTCAATTTTTAAACAATAATTATCCAAGAACCAATTTTATAACTATTTACAATAATGTCATGCCATTGCAATAATTCACTGTGGCCAACACAAAATGCTCATAACTCAGTCAGATTTACAGATTCTGGATAACGCTTGAAGTAGTTTTAGCTATGACTCATCCTCAGAACTTACTGAGAGTGCTAATACATCTTGCACGATCTTGCAATATATTGTGCATTAAATCATTTATAAGGTTTGACCAAAATGACTAATAACGTCCATCATTAATAGGCTGATGTTGCCATTCAATCAGTGACATCCATCTGTAGAATTAGACTTGTTTAAATGACGCTGTCAATCTTTGGTGTCACTGTACTTACAAAGTAATAATTAGGGCAGACCTGACCTGTGAAGTCATGCCCACCAAACAAATGTACTCCAGACAGCAGCAGGATCAAAGGATGCTCAAGAATTTATTTATTTTTTTCTCCTGAGAACAGAGAAGTATCTCACCAGGACATTTCATCCAAAACATGCCTCATTTACTTTAGATGCTACCCAAAAAATGTTCTCAGTGTTCATTGTTGTAAAAGGTATGTGTCCAACTTCACGTCTAATTTTGTTTTCAAGTTTCCGTCACCCATGTAAGAATCTCTGCACTTCCTTGAACACTTAATTTAAAAATTGTTTTCATTAAATACATCTTTGATTACCAAACAGTGCTATGGAAAATGATATGTGCAATGTACAAGTAGAACTGTTGTCACAATTTTGTCAGTGAATCATGTACTGTATTTTCATAGAAATGTACGATTATTTTTAATTTGTATTATTTTTGGGGGTGTGGCAAAGTTTCAAATGGTCTTGGACTATCCTTGTTCATGCAATAGAGAACACAATTATTTAAGGGTTCAATTCAGAAACTGTATGTAGAATATGTGCATGCTAAAGAGATTTGGGAATAAAATCATTTTCAGTACCATATTATATTTGAAAGAAAAGCTGGTTTAAACCTTTTATCTGTGATTTCACTTACTGGAGAGATTTACATTATTTAGCGCTGAGCGGAATATATTACAAATTTCAGGCAAAATCCAATATAATAAATCCAAATTATGAGCCTGACATTCATGGTAATAATCAGTTAACATAGATTTTACCTTTGACTCGCCTGCTGCTTGTGTGCAAACGAACCATGAGTTGTAGATGTGTAAAAAGAATATTCTACTTTATTTTCACGATCTGGAACAGTTATCTAAAACTTTAAATGTGAATTGGAAAATAAAAATAATAAAATGTATGTCTGTGCCAAGGTAAGTGTGTGGAGGTCACTTCCTGTGTTTCCTCCTTTAGCTTCATGACAGCCTGTGGTTCTTCCATTTGTTTTCTGTTCAGCAGAGGAGTGTGTTGTGCCAATAAGAATAAAGTTATAGGAAAAACTCCAAGTCTAACCTAAATGAAAAGTTGCTGAAACTAAAGCCCAAGTCTTAATGAGGTGCAAAACAAAAATTGCTTTAAAAAAAAAATAATCTTCATAAATATGTTTTGGTATCAATTTATATTCATTGATAAGTATCTCACTTCAAAATAAAAGCAGCATTAAGGTACACAATCACTATACATGTAGTTACAGTTTTCGTATAATTCTATTTGTGCCAAAATAATTGTTCATAAGTAATATCTACAAAATAAAAAGGGTACATAAAGAAGTATGTTTATATAGAAGCACCACCACCAGCAAGAAAGTACTGGGTTAAATCCCTGGTTTGGACTTGGAGTCTTTCTGAGTACAGTTTGCATGTTCTCCTCGTGTATGCATGGGTTTTCTCAGGGTGCACTGGTTTCCTCCCACAGTCCAAAAACATGCATGTTAGGCTACCTTCAGGCCCAGGCCTCCCTTTCAAATGAGATCTGTGATCTCAATGTGATTTGCCTGGTGAAATAATGGTCAGTAAATAATTATTAAAACAATTGTCTGAAATTATGTAATGCCAACTCTGTTTATTTTTCTGCAAGAATGTGTGTTCCTTCTTTTTCTTGTCCTAATTTGCTTACCGGTAGTTACCAAATTTGAAGGTCCAGTTTATGTAGGTGAAAATTAGATGAGGTATGACCACCTTCTGAGCTCATTTTGATATATTGAATTCTAGTCGCAGTGATGCTAATTAGCTGTCTTGGTGTTGTGTCTTTTGTATAAAGAAAACACTACAAGAAGCTTATTTGTTGAATTGAGAACACGTTTTGGACTTTATATTTAAAAGTACATGTTAGATAATATATACACGAGTTTTAATACAATGAAAAACGTTAAGAACAAGACATTTGTAAATGTAGATAAAAGATGTTTTGCATGAATACATTTATTAATGTATCACTTTGTAAGATGAGCACACAGGAGTAGATTTAGGTAAAAGCCAGTTGTGGAGCATTCCAAGGGACTACTGGCATTCTTCTGTTTCTCACTTGTTTTTGAGGCTGTTCCTATTGTTGTCCTTGTTCAATAATATATGGCACATATGCCTGCTACGGAGACTAATGTTTCTGGTGTGGGATTTGTGCTGGATTAGACTTCAAAAGCATGGCTTACAGTCTATTGTTTAGCACTGGCATGCTCAGTTCCCCATAGGGCTGCTCATTTAGAGCAGTTTCTGTTTGTAACAAGAAAACAGAAACACTATTATGCAATTGTGTAATATGTTGACAAAATATGTGTACTGTTTGAAAGTACATTGACAAAAACGTACAATCTGAACAACAATCTACTGTATAAGTGATACTTGCAACAATGCACTGCTCAGCCACAGTTTTTATTGTGTTAAATCTAAGAAGGCATGTTGTATGATGCGGTGATGTGACATTCATGGTTTATGAATCAATCAGGTATTTCAAGTGATCAAATTGGAATGGCAAGTTTTCATTAGCTGAACTAAAATGAAGTATGTTTACGCTGATTTGGGATCGTGCAAATCATTTCATTATGCGTGGGTGAATACTTTTTTCTAATGTCTTAATCAGCAGTAATTAGCAGCCTTTCATCATCACCTCACTGCATTCAAAATCACAAGTGGCATCAAGGGTTGTGCACACTGGTTCATCACAACATGCTCTCTCAGGGGTACCCCACTTGTCCAGCTTCTCAGAGGCTCTGATTGCATTCAAACAGACAATGGTGTAATCTAAATGTGTGTACAATGCTCCCCTCTTATCTCAGCAGGCCTGTGGGTAACAGGAGTGCAAAAGAAGTAAATACAAGACACCCACCTTCAGTGATCCAGTCCCATAGGACACAAGCCAACTGTGTATGGTGTACATGATTCTCAGTTTATTTACTTCACAATTATAGCAGTGTGCAATGATAATTGATACAATTCGATGTTGAGACTTAACAAAGGCATGAACAAACAAACAAATGGACAAGAGCTACATGGCTCATGAGAAAAGGGAAATGCATTTCACAAAAAGAGCAAATGTTGATTTCTAAGATTTTTTTTTTCAAGGCAAAGTATTGCTGTACAGTTTATCTTTACTTTGTTTAGAATTACAAATTACCAGTTTAAAAGAAAAGTGGTATATGTTTTTTTAAAGGCACTGTTAGTTTTGCTTTGCTATCTGAACTTCAATGCAAGGCCTCAGTTCACTGGTGCAGCCATGGACTGAATAAAACTTTGAAGAACAACCTAACCTGATGAATAAAGACATGTCTGGTTACCACAAACTCTCTTTTACCTACTAAAAATATTGATGTCAAGACAGACTAACTATATTGTTGCAAGGCAGAGTCATTGCATTTGAAAATGAAACTACAGAATATGAACAAAATAATTTAAAAAATGCTTTTAAAAAATCTAAATGGACAGCAGTTAGCATGTCAGTTTTATTTTAGTATAACTGAGAGCTTCAAAAAATGTTCACTACAAAAACTGAGAGCCACCATTCCTTCAATAATAAGGATGAGAATTAAGGAGGAAAAAAAAAACCACTCAAAGTAGAGTAAAGATATTTGGGATGTCTCGCTATCACAAACAAAAACAACAGCTTGATTTTAAATAGACATTAATACAACTGCAATTTTATAATAATATCTGAGATGATTATGTTAGAAACAGGCAATAATGACTGAATAATAGCTAACAGATTTTTTAAATGAAGAGATAATTGTGTGTGCTAAAGTTTAACGCAACTTTGAACTCACCAGTGAGTTTCCAATTGTTGTTTAAATCAGCCTCACTGTCTGGCCTTTAGGGTCCCCACATGTTGACCAAAGAAAGTGAGTCTAGATGTGGAGATGGGATGAATACAAAGACTAAGGCCTATTTGCAGTGCAACTTCTTAAATAATTCCAAGGACTTCATTCCAATGAACGTGATGCAGAGATATGTAAAAATCATTCAGAAAATGTGCAAAAGATTTCTGTAGTCCACTGCTAGTCCAACTGTTCGATTCTATAAAAAGACAGGAACTAATTGTCATTCAGTTCAGTGCTTTCCGTTCCTGAGAATATTCCTTCAAATCAAGCCAGATGCGAGCAGAACAGGGCACCAAGAAAAAAAAAAAAAGTGAAATTAGGGTACACAGCAAAGCTGTAAAAATCAATTCCAAAAATCATTGTGGTACCAGCACAGGAGTGTATTGTGCTTCCTGTGTACATCCCCTGAACTGATCCTCCACCTGTCCGTGTCCACCTTGTCTCCAGCTGCAGTGAAGGCAGTGAGTGATAGATCAGTGCTGCTGCCGCTGCTGCTGCGTTCCTCCTCCGAGAGCAGCAGTCTCTGCTCAAATAAATGCCTGTTCTGTCACAGTTCTCTGCTGCAATGCATTAGATTCATCCTTTCTCTCTCGTGCACTCCCTCGCTCTTGCTGTTCTCCTCCCTTCTTGCTCACTCTTTTTGCGTTCAGCCACACGTGAGAAGACACCGCAGGAGTCTTGAATACAAATAAGCTTCCTTAAAGAGATGATTGTTCTTGATTTTGATTTTGATTTTTTTTTTTAAATAAAGGGACGTGAATGAAATTGATGTGATCTTTTTTATTCTGGGTTTGATGCCTTTTAATGAGATGAACCTCTAGTGAACGCTATCTGTGAGCATTAATTTAACGTTAAAATACAATTTATTCTTAGAAAGAAGACATTAAAAAAACAATAATCAATGTGAATGAATAAATATCCACTTTTTATTTAGTATTTTCTTTACTGGGACATTTTAAAATAGGAAAATCAGTATGCAAAATGTGTCATTTAATATCTATAGAATTTGCAAAATATGTTTAAAATTGACTGTTCATACTGATC
>JARVGS010000002.1:15860772-15872672 GCA_031762315.1 Hypsolebias antenori
CTTGGCAATATTTGCTGCAGCTGGGATTACAATCCTCCATCATGTAAAATGTCATCTGACGATAAAGCAAAATGGCATGACATTTATGTCAGAAAATTTTGGGATTTAATTAGGTAGAATCGGTTTACTTAGTCTTACGGAAAGTTGTAAGCCCATGATGCTAAATTTTCCATGGTTAGAAACCACACTTGTTCATTTATATGAAACACTAATATATAATGGTAAGAATCATTGTTTTGCTTAACATAAATTCACTCTTGACTTGTCATCATTAAAATATAATCATCCCCAAAAAAGTTGATCTGTGAATCTGTAGCAGGTCTTATCAGTATGCGAGAATTTTCAATAACGAATCCATATTGATTGAAACATTTGACACGAAATGTAAACTCAATGAAAGCAGAAAAGAAAACGTGAGGCATTTTGTTCCTTTATGACACTGCAGTTTAAAAAGGTTTAAAGCAGTATTTTTATTTTATTTTTTTGCGAAAGTTTTGCTAATGATTTATTAAACAGCTCTTTGATTTGTCTTCACAAGTTGCTTAACATCATGTTTGAATATTCAGTGTGACATGTTCTATCAGCACTAACATAGAATGTGAAGAAAGGCATGTCATTACAGGCTAAAACTAAGCTACAATAAATAAATAAATAAATAAAACAACAAAAATCGGAATGTTTAAGATCAGATTTTTCATGAATGTCAACCATTTTTTTAATTTGTTTTATTTTGTGTAATGTATTGTTTTAATTTCAGTATTTTACTGATTTTACTTGAACCATTACTGTACTTTCCCCCCACCCGCCTTCTTCAGGGGTTGCCATGGTGAACTACTTTGTAACTCGCACCAAGATTTAGCTATTGTTTTTACGCCATGCCCTCACTGATGCAACCACAGACCATCGCGCTACCACAGCCCTCTATGTGGAGCAGGGTGCTGCTACCTAGGGCGTACGGGGGAGCAGATGGTGGGGGTTAATGGCCTTGCTCAAGGGTCCAGAGTGGGATGAATGATGGAGACAGGTGTGGGTGCGTCAGCTATCCCACCCACATTTTGATGTTGTTGGTACAGGAAGTTGAACCGGCAACCTTCTGATCAAAGGCCCACCTTCTCTAACTTCTGCGCCGCCACTCCCCATATTTAATTAAAACATTACGAACCTTTAAAATAAATAAAAAGTTAAGAAAGCAATAAAATACCATAAAGTATGTTGTTGTTGTTGTTTTTTTTTCTCTCATAATTTCACAGTGTGTGGGTCGCATGAAAACCAAGCTGTTGGGTTTGATACATGTTTTGCACTTCTCTCTCCTTCATGTGATTAATGTTGTTGACAGGCCTGCAAGATTCTAGTTTAATTTCATTGTTTTAATTTATTTATGCTGTAGGGCTGTCTCAGGACATTTTCCAACATCAGATAACATAACTGCATAATACAATCAAGATATCTCAATTGTATAGGTTTATTTGTCAAACTGAATATGCAGCCTGAGTCCTCAGCACACTTGGGCCTTTCCTGTGTGTCAATCTTCGCCAGTGGCTTGGGGACAACATTGTTTTTTTCCCACTCTGGAGCACAAAAACTGAAACATATTAAATTAGGTGTGATTGTGTGACCTACCATAAGATGCCAGCATGTCTATCACAATTAAACCAAATAGGCTTCATGAATCTGAGTTAACACCCCAGGCACATTAACCAGGTTTATTTTGCAGTGGCATCTGGATACTTAAAGACTAAATTTACCTTTGGATGTCCAAACCGAACAAAACACACAAGTCAATAATTTCAGTGCACTCAGAATCAATGCACACTGATGCAAAACAGTGAAAACCACATGTGTATAGCACATCCTCACATTTCACTGTGTCTAATGCCAAGCTGATACAGAGTTTCAAAATTAGCAATTCAGGTCCACTTCAGCATTTTGTCAAATTTTGACTAACTGGTGGTAAAATCCATGTTTGAATCAGTTTGTGGAGCAGACCGGTAACTTTTGAAATGCAAACGTTTGTCAACTTGGATCATCTTTTATATTAAATAAAAGAGCAAGATGTGATGCTGAATTACATTCATCGTAATGAACTCAACAGATTTTCTATGGATATATGCATTCTATTTGCCTGTTTTATGTTCAAATATTAACTTGCAATTTTTTCTGCTAAATGTATGATTATGATCCTGGAGGCACAAGCTCTATATTTAATATTTATTAGTGTGCTTTTTGTGAAGAGCAAAGCTGGTCAGAAGCTCAACATGGTGAATGATGAAATACATGGCCAACAAAATGTGCAATAGTTGCCATTTACCAAATTTGGTTAAGCACAAAGACATGCAGGTCAACAAAACTAAGTCAAACAGCTTTTATTTGAGACACATCGATTTTTGAAAATTACTTTTCCATTTGTAAATTGTGTCCACAAATGGTCCAAACAATGGACTCAGTAGTGAATACAGATCTTTAACATGCCATCACCTGACAGAGTAACTCACAGTTGTTACAGTGGAATATGCACAGTTTATTTTAAGTAACACACATAAATCATGCCTATTTGTTTAAATAGTTACATAAAATATTCAAGACATAGTTGTAATGCTAATATTACTAAATAATGCTGCAAAATACTGAGGTTTTAGGTTAAAGTAATTCTCTTTTACACTTCTTTTTTTTTTACTGTTTTTGCCAAATTAATACTAATTCTAGAGACACCCTTATTAAGGGATGTTCTAAGATCATTAGAACTAGCAAGATGTTGCTTTAAACAGAATATTGCAAACTCAGAAAATTGCTTTTATTACTCCTTATTTGTAACGGCCATTATTGGGGATTAAGTAGAAAATGGGATTTTAGCACTTTGTAAAGCTTCTGTACAATCAAAGCTGAATGCAGTTGCAGTTAAATACCCCCATTTCACCACTCTCAGGAAGAAAGAAACAAGTCTAGAGCACAAAAAAATGAAACCCCTGGGCTTACTACTTACATTAGTGAAAACTATTACATGCTTTTTAATGAGGTTTCTCTACCTTCCATGTGCCATTGTTGTTCAGGCCATTTCATTTGCTTTGAAAATTAAATTGTGCAAATACTGTAGCTAAATCATTGTATGAGGACACCCATAGTCTTTAACTTAGATTTATTTTTTTTTTTTATGTAAAGTTGGAATTCTACTGAATATTTTTAAAATATATATATTTGCTGAGATTTGTTCTGAGTGCAAAGTGAAACTTTTTTTTGATTTTTCTTCAGCTTCCCAAGTAGCATTCAATTCAGAATCTGTGATGTTGGAAAATTGCCTGATACCAGACAGAACTGTCAAGTCATTACACTTTTATTCTATAGCGTTCGTCTGACATTGCCTCCAGTCAATTTCAAATCTATTTATTTTGTGGAAAGCTGTTCAATTCTTAGTTACTGATCAGAAGACGCCAACATACAAACTGCATTTAACATGGATGCAAATGATGTACTGCAGCAAGCTATTGTGTTAGATGTAATTTTAGGAACAAATGAATGAGCATTTTCTTTCAATTGTTATTCAATGACTAAACAGACTATGTATATGGCGTCTTCTACACTGCCTTTCAATCTAGCTGCTTTTATTAATTTTTATTTTTTTTTATTATTTTTTGTTTGTTTGTTTGTTTGTTTCCTACTTTTCATTTTGACTGTCCTTTTGGTTGCTGTTTTGTTTTGTTTTGTTAAAATAAATAAATACATAAAAAAGCCCCTTTTGTGAATGTCTGTTGTTGTTGGTGTCACTCACTATCTCAGGTATTTCTTGTAAATAAGTCAAATTCACTATCCAGGCTGTATTTGTGGAAACCAAACAATTGACAGTCTATTTAGTCTCTTATATTATGGCTTTATTTGATAGAAATATCTACTGTTCTTAATGCCTGGCCTACTAACATTGCTACTTCAATGAAAATAAACAACAAAAAAAAAAACTAACTTTTTCAGAAATTACAATACAATACTAATAGTACATTACAAATATTGTTTTTGTTGTTGTTTATGCATGTAGGAAGTACATTGATGTAGTCACATCAACTGTTTCACTGCCATAGCATGACAATACATCTGTCATATATCATATTCTGCAATTTATGAAGCGTGAGTGCACTAAATGAAACACTTTGATGATTTGCTTAAAAGTCCATCCTTTCAGCTGGTGTATGATGATAACCTATGTGTCTTCTGCTCAGAGATTATCCATCAGGCAGGCTGTATGGCGGGCTATACTTTTGGTGCTGTGACTCAACTGAGAGAAGCATGGAGGTCAGAGTCTAGCTAAACAGCAGATGGTTTGTTGGGCCTCTGGGAATATCTTAAAATGGATTGAATACACAAATGTGCATCAATGTAAGCACACACTTTGCAGTAATTGAGGACAGTTGTGGAAAACTACCTAAAATCTGATTTAAACAGCAGAAATTAATGGGTATAAACTAGAGAAAAAAAATCACTATAATGCACAAGAACAAAAACAGAATGTAGTGTTTGTTCCAATGATGGTAATGTTGTGGACTCAAACCAGAACAATATACAGAATGCAGCCTTGCTTGAAAATGCGCAGCTTCCAATAACCACTGGCAAGGAATACAATTTGACACTTGTGCTCAATCAACTCCATGAATAAAACATTTTACTATTTTAATACTCTGATTAGGAGCTCTCTTTGACTATTAAAATAAAAATGAAAACGCTAGGTGGCACCTGTCATGTTACTGGGCTATGTGTTGCAGCAACTGTTGTTTTCTAATGTAAATCAGCTGAACCACACTATTAGCTGGTAGATCAGAAATGCAGCTCAGTTGTTAAATGATATGCTCCTCTAAGCTGCATATTTTCTACATCTGGAGGAGACACAGTCACACCGAACACGGCATTTACTACAAAGGACAACCATGCATGACTTGAAACAAATGTGTTCATACTCATAACATTCAACGGAAGTTCTGGACTTGAACTTAAACGCAGTCATGCATGCTCTAAATGTGTGAACTGATATTTAATGTAGGTCACAACTCAACAGGCTGAGTTTTATTCAAATTATGATTAAAAAAAAAAGATGAATAAATAATCCCTGCAAGCAATCAATACAATACTGGGGATTTTAATGGAAATTGCAGTTAGAGGTCATCACTTATTTTGTTATTAAATTAACACAAAATTTGATTTTTTTGTTATTTAGATTGTTGCAAATGAATGACACAAATGATGTCACTGTTGAAAATATCCTAATTGTTCTCAGAAAGTTTAAAAAAATAAATAAATAAAATTAGATGAATTTGTCCCAGGTTGGCTGTTGCTTGCAGAAACTTTGTTTACAGCACTGGGATGAAAGTACACTATTGATTCTGTTGTTCTTATTTCTAACAATGCATTCTCTTTTCTCCCCTCCCCCCCGCCTTTTTTTTTTTTTTTTTTTTTTTTGCTGTTAGTAAATAACAAAAAATAATGTTAATACTAGCAGACGGATTCCATAAAATGTCTCTTATTGCTACTCAAGAACAAACTTCATATATATATATGCACAGTTTAACGAAAGAAGACAGGACAGTTTTGGGAATGATGTTGCATCAGTTTCTCGTTTAAATGTTAATTGTAATTTTGGGGATCCACAAACTTTGGTTGTTAGTTTCATGTAAACTGATTTGTACATATAAACAAATTATACCATGTATACACCCCATATTTGTAATAGTTACACACTTGAAACTACTACAATTTCCAGACTATTGAGCATTACTGAATATAAACCATCCATCCATCTGTAGATCCATTATCTTTACCCACCTCTTCCTTTTTGGGTCGTGGAGGTCACCAGTGCTCATGTCCAGCAGTCATTGTGCGAGAGGCAGGGTACACCCTGGACAGGTCTCCAGTCCATCACAGGGTCACACAGAGATACACGAGACAAACAGCCATTCACTCTCTCACACACACCTAGGGACATTTTAAAGTTACCAATCAGTCTAACATGCATGCTTTTGGTCTGTGAGAAGAAACCGGAGTACCAGGAGAAAAACCCACACATGCACAGAGAGAACATACAAACTCCACCCACAAAGGTCCTCAGACCAGGATTTGAACCATGGTATGAATAAAAACCACACCAGCTAAATTAAAAAATAAAAAAAATAAAAGTACATACATAGACCACACTTGTGTGTAGGCCATGGGTGTCCGCGTTATAACATGAGTTATTTACACACAAAAAAAAATATATATATATATATATTTTCACTTTTAATTTAATACGTACTGGTAAAATACACACATGTTTACAATACAGTAGTTTTTATTTTTTCCCTTCTGAACAGTGCCTGCAACACATCTCTTGGATCAATTTGCCCATGGCCCATGGCAGGATCTACTCTGGAGGGGCGGGTTGCCGGCAGGACCTGTGGGGCTTGTCGCTGCAGCCTCCTGGTGTTTCTGTATTGTGGTTGCTGAGGATGGCCCGGGGCTTCCCTCTGCTTCTATCTGGAGGGGGTGTGGTTGTCCCTGTTGGGGACTCCCGGGGCTCCAGGCTTGGGGGCTGCTGTGTGTCTGTGGCTCCGGTCTTCCTTGTGTTACCATCGTGTCCAGTGGGGATGGGTCTGTGGGTCCCCACATTCACTACTGAACATTCTTGTGGATAAACCTTATAGAGACAAGCATGCTCACACAGGTCTTTAGATTCAGGTGCTTATCAGATGCACACTCAGTTGGGTTGTGGTGGCCACAAAATGCATCTTGTATTACTGTGTACAGTATAAAATACTTTTTAATGATTTTACAAGTGTCATTATACTGTATATGTTGTTTGTTGTTGTGGTTTGTCGGGTTTGTCTTTTTTTTTTTTTTTTTTCCCACAGGTCTAGAGGCAGACTTCAATGATGTTGAATTGTGTTCTCTTTATACCTCTCTCTCTCTCCTCACTCCTATCGCCTTCTTTCCCTTTTAACCCTTCTCCCATTTTTATGGCTTTGTTTTCTTCTTTATTTTTCCATCCCTGTGTCCATTACATCTGAAACAAACCCAAAGCAAATTCTAATAAAGTTTTATTTATATATCAAGTGTAGTATTAAGGTCAGCCATAATGCTCTGCTTGTGAAAGTAAATATGTTGGGCTTCCCCTGGACACACAGACAATAATTCTGAGTGCCACAATGACAGGACAGGGGGGGAAATAAATAAATAAATAAATAATACATTAGCCTACCAGGAAGTCATTGCTCGCTATTGTTAAAGGTGTTTAAATGTCTTTATTTCTTATAATTTTAAACCTTACTGTGAGTTTATCAAGCATTTTGAGTTTCACAGAGTTCACTGTGACATTGTCCCTGTTTTTAATCGGTGCACAAGCTGATTGTCAGAAACTGTTCTTGCCTGCACAATAAATTCATTAGTTTTCCAAGAACAGATAAACATGGAATGTTCAACCCAGCTTTATTGCCTGAGAAGATGTGATGAGATGAAACTGGTGTGTTTGGCCTTGCTGATTTTTGTTCTCACTGTTACTTGCCTGAATAAAAGACGGACTCAAACTCCAGCAAGGGGGAGTTCATCCTGATCCTGGTCAGTGGTGGATTTCTCCTCTTTGCAAAGAGCCGTTCAGAATCTCACTCTGTTGTCTTGTGTGAATTATCTCTTTAAAGGTTCAAGGGAAAAAAAAAAAAACTATCAGCTTTATTCATCTTCCTCCTGTGCACTGCACCCATGAGCTTGTGCTGTCCTCTTCATCACATTTCCCTCCTCTATGGGGGCACAACAGGGAGCGGGGGAAAGAATTTGAGAATGGGTGGCGTTTCACTGTGACGGGTTTGGACATTTCATTGGTCAGATTTTTATTTTATTTATTTTATTATTTTTTTATTTATAACTTTAGTCTCACTGAGTCACGAGAACCCACTCCACAAGAGAGACATGTATTGGGCAGTTATGTGAAAGCCGAGGTGTGATGAAGCTAAATGTTTTGGTGGCATGAAGCTTGTTAGCCCATCCAAAAAAAGAAAAGGGAAAAAAAATCCATAAATTAGCCACAGCATTGTATAAGCCATGGTGTTCAAAGCATGTGAACACAATAGCCACTTATAGTCCAGAAAATGTGTTCTGAAAGAGGGGCAAAAAAAAGGCATCTGTGGAAGTGAGCAAGTATGTGTACTAACAAAACATTTTCCTTTCTTATCTTTTGTCTTGTACATTGATATGACGTCATTAATTTGCTCTATGTGTAGTGAAAAGAAAAGAAAAAGTGGCATATGTATCATTTTCATTCTCATTAAGTCTCATCCACCCTGCTGTAAAGGCAGCACAATGATTGCTGCACCATACATTCACATCACATCTTGTCTCCTAGCTGCTCTTGACAGATGCTTGCCCTCATCCTTTTCCTTGTGTTTCATGCCATTCAGAGTGCACATTCTTTACAATATATTCAGTCTTCATGTGTAAAAACAGTTTTATGTTAACAGTGAGCCAACAGAAATCCAGATTTGGTGAGATGTATTACATCAGTGCTGCTAAGACTGCTTTCAATCACATCCATGATGTCACTGAACTGCTGGCTCTCTACAGTAGCTGTCTGTAATGCTACTTTTTTTTCAGCCTAGTCTGGCAAACTCCAGACTGAAAAAGATAGTTATTTTGAGGATGTTTCCCCAGCTGATGGATTGATTTTTTTTTTTTTTTTTTTTTCTGGTGATGGAGTGAAAGAAGTCGCCAGCTCTAACCTTGCTGCTCTGAGCCAGCACTTCTGCTCATAATTCTCATTTGAAAACCTCATAGTTGGTGGCAAGTGTGTGATCTTTCTGCCACAACAGCCTCAACAGTGTCAAGTGTTCTTATGGGTAATAAAGATAAGCAGCTGCTGGAGTTCTCATTTGACAAACACTAAAGATGAAAATCCAACAGGTCTCACAAACAAATGGCCCACTCAATTCACCATGAGTTCCTGTGTGAGTAATTATTCTTCTGTCTATCCAATGAGTGTGCTACTGATGGCACTAGGGATAATGAAACCATAAAAGTATTAAACAAAACTCAGCACTGTATTTTCAAGTATGCTAATCTGATGTTCAATAAAGAGAAACTATTTTCCCCTTAAAAGTAGTTTGCAACTACTGTATAAATAAAAAAAAGCATGTTGCCATTTCAGATTTGTTGAGATTATCTGCTGTGTCTGTTTATTCTATACAAGACAAAGGAAAAACATGATTTTCTTTTTGTATTAATATATTTTAGGATAGGAGTGAAATTTATCAACTACGTTTAAAGCTGAAAAGATGTTGCCAAAACTCACTACTCCACATCGTTTCCACTGAGAATAACAGTCACTGTCAGCACTGCCTAGTAATAAACATTGTGTTATAATCTGTTGATCATATTAACTGAAACAGTATATTTCCCCACCCCCTAGTTAGGATGTTTTGGTGTTTGTATATTTCACTTAATGTACAAACAGACCTTTTATTTGCTCTAAACTATGACAAATGCCTTTTATGACTGTATTTCCACAGGTGACAACAGCAGTGTTAAAACACTGGGCATTTTAAACTCCAGCAGTGTGTTTCTTTTGGAGCACTTTTTAGAGCAGACAGTAATTGTTTGAGAAACGCTGGTAAAATCATATTTCTCTTCAATTGGTTGCTATGATTTTCTGTTGCTCTTCGTTGTTTTCTTTTCTTGCTGAGGTGATGATCATTTACACATAAACTCTCCTAAACTATAATAATAATATTGTAATAATGATAATGATTATATGGATTTGTAATGAGTGATTAAACTGACATCTCTTCCATTTAAAAAAAAAAGTTCTAATTTTGTGATATGCACAAGTTTTAACCTCTTTCACAAATATTACCTCATCTGGATGTATTTATTTTACTAGTTTTTCCAGGTGTTGCAAAGACTAAAGCTTTTGAGCCTATCCCAGATGAAGGTGACTGAGTTGTGATCAGAATACTGTGTAATTGCCAACATGCATTGTGCAGTTCATTCAATGTAGAAACTGTCATTTCCTGCACAAATGTATAGTTTACTCCTTATGACGGGTGGGTTTGCAGGATTAGGGTTACAATTTTCATGATGAAAACAAAACAAAAACATCAATGCCACAGCTCACCGTGGTAAATAATTACATTTCATAAAAAAACCATGGGGAAACACGAGTTTGTAACAGTTTCACCCTATTTCTGGTATATTTGAATTATCATCTGTTTTATGCATTTTCTTGAACTGCATGCACAACAATCAAATGACCATCTTTTAATAAACAGATTATTGTGGTCAAAAACAAACCATTAGATATCCTGATGCATGCTCAATAATCCAGGTGGAAAAATCTACAAACTTTAATTCTGGTCCTCTGGACATTCAAAAAACAAAACAAAACAAAACAAAAATGTAGAAACAATGTCAAAGATGGCAGGCTGGCTTTCTTAGAGTGCGAGGTCTCAGTTTCTGATGGAGGACATTTGCAAACTGAAGTGTACCACAAACCCACCCACACAGACCAGTATTTACAGTTTGACTCCTATCACCCTCTGGAGCACAAGTTAGGAGTCATCAAGACTCTGTACCAAAGAGCAGACAGCGTCCCCACTAACTCAGGAGCCAGGCAGAAGGAGAAATCCCACACAAGACAGGGTCTAGAGCAATGTGGATATTCTAACAGGGCCTTCCTGAAAATAGAGAATAACCCCAAACAGGACTCCAGGCAGCTATCATGTGAAAAGGAGGAACCCAGACCCAGACCAGTGGTCATTCCGTATGTTGCGAGAGTATCAGAGAAACTGAGACGTTTATTTGTTTTAAACATAATGTCCCAATGGCTTTTAAACCCCAAAATACCTAACAGCAAAGACTGGTGGGAAAAAAAAAAAAAAAAAAAAACTTCTATCAGCAGGCACCAGGCAAGCAAGATTCTTCAGAAGGCACAGACCCAGCTGTTGAATGAACGGGTGAGACAGTCTAATTTTACTATTGAAGCTTTGAAGGCCAAAGAAGAGCACATTAAACAGAAACTAACAATATGTCTAAATCAGACCACACCTCAGAAAGTGATGGACTGTACAGATCAGGCACGCTTAACACAGCATGTCAAGGCCAAGACTCGACAACAAAACATGTTTAACTTACTGATAACTCGTCAAAACCATCATAATTCCAATAACAACACATTCATTGGAAAACAACACTCCTGTAGACAGTTACACGACAGGGAGACAGAAAAGTGGGTGAAGAATTTATCTGACCGACAGCTCACCCAGCCGGAGGCAAAGATTTTTGCCAGAGGACTGACCTTTGCAGTTGCACCAAGTAGCATTCCTCTGGTGGTGATGATCACAGCCACCGAGCCAGCCATCCGCAACAACAAAATAAAAGATTGGGAAGCAGAAAAACTCAGAATAAAAGTTTCAGCCTGCTTCAGCAATGCCAAACAACAACCTTCCAACATCAGTCGAGAGGAGAGGGATGCACTCACCACTCTTAGCAAAAACACAAACCATAATTCTCTGGGAAGACAAAGGAAGGTGCACAGTGATTTTAAACCAGAAAGACTATCATGAGAAACTTATGACACTCCTTAGTGACTTAACCACTTATGAACCGCCGAAAAGAGATTCAGGAAGTGGTTACAAGAAGTAGTTGATAGATTGTCTGGAACATTTGGAGCAGGACAAGGCTATTGACCATATTTGGTACCACAGACTGTACCTAGGGAGGCCACACCTAGTCTGTATGGTTTAACTAAAGTTCACAAAAAGGTGTACCTTTAAGACCAATTGTTAGCATGATTAACTCAGTCACTTACAATGTTTCCAAATATCTGGTGTCTGTACTCATCCCTTTAGTTGGCAGCTCAGAACACCACATACAGAACACCATGGACTTTGTGGATAAGGTGAGGG
>JARVGS010000002.1:15994638-16007151 GCA_031762315.1 Hypsolebias antenori
GTGATTCCACATCAGATAAGTACATTTGTTCTTATCCCTCGAGTCTTTCTAGTTTCAATTTCCAACAGCAAAAAAAAAAAGAAAAAAGGCATGGACATTTTTTAATGTACTGTATTTATTATTAACAGTAAAAGGGAAACAGTTTATCTTCACAGTTTTGTTACATTGATGTTCATCTATTAATGTTGGTGCTTCAACCTAATTACTATTATTGTCACACCTTGCTCTGCTGGAAGTGAATGAAAGTGCACCTTCAAAATGAGCTAAGTAAAAAACTTTATTCTCTAGATGACGCTACATAAAAGATGATTAGCATGTTGATTGTATGAATAATGTATTCAGTGATGTGCACTCTTTAAATAAAATCAGTGATGGAAAGCGCTTCTTGTCATGTATTCTTCCTCGTCTTCTTTTACCATCTAAACCACAAGGGCACAGATTAAAGCACTCATACAAATGTCCTATTTGAACTGAATTACAAACTATGTTAAGCAGTGACCAGGGAGAAAAAGAAGGCGAGAAATTTTGGCGTAAAATGAAAAATGGTTAAAAAGAAAATCTTTTTTTCTAGCATTGTACAGATAACTTTAATGAATGGGTCTCTCCATCTCATACGTTTGGGTTTTGATTCATTTTAAATTCATTGCAGAAAAAGCTGCTGGACTGTAAAATGATCACCTAAAGCTCTTCAGTGCTCACTGGCTAGGAGTGAATGATGTGGAGCCTCTCCCCTCTACATAATCTTTAGATTTAAACTGCTGAGCAGCATAATAAAACCCTCAACATCTTAGGGACACCCCCCCCCCCCCCCCCCTGTTATTTATTGTCTGACAAACATGATAGCAGATTTTCTTTTTTTGCATGCCTGTGCGAGTGTTTTCATAGCCTGGATTTTTGAAATACAAAACCATTATGTGTTGGTTGTAATTCTTTGTGCTTGAAAGTTTTAACAAGCTCTTCAAACCACGTGGCTGGAGAATGACGAGGGACATTGAAGAGTGTGCTTGTTGCATTGATGACATTAGCAGATGGGGGGGTGGGGGTGGGGGGTGCACCATGATAAGGGATAGACGGAAATGGCAGTCCTCTGTTTCCCTCTACTGGCTGTTGGTGCAACCACAATGTGCGTCAGATAGAATATTTGCATCTCTATGCCTGTTGTGAATGCTTCAGCATGCACAAAGTGTTTACATGGACAAGCGTACAACTGATGATGTACACGAGTAGCTGTGAACAAGAGAGGAGAGAGGCAGGAAAAGACAAGACCTTACATAAAGACAGACACCATGTGGCGGTGGATGGAGGGGGCAATAGTGACAGCAACAAATGAGAAGAACTAAATGGTTTGCAAATGTTATGCTCACCAGCAATTCATCTTTGCAAGTGGTAGATAGTTGGTGGTTTTCAACTAAAATAGAGGTTTTGGCAGCAGAGAGTAAGGACTGAGCACAATGGATCAATTGTAAGAGAAATCATCTTCTGTTAGGTTACTCATAGCAGCATGTAGGATTTGTCAATAGGAATATAAGAACGTTTCCATCTTGCTACCCTTTTAAGCTTGATTTTCTCAAGTACTAACTCTACCTTAGGGCTTTAAAAGTTTTCTATGAGACACCCACCAAGCTGTCACTTTTCATTGGGATGTTTTCTCTTAATTGACAGGTTGATAGAGATAAATAAAATGACAGAATACAGCCTCACGCTGAGTACCATGAAAAACAGTCTCCATTTCTCACTGTTTTCCTCAAATGTTGTGTTTCACCCTGGAAAGAATGGCAGTACCCCTGTGCAGGAAAGAGAGCTTTTTACAAAAAAAATTTAGATCTCAGTTCTGCTCCTATTTGACTTGTTGCCAAAGGAAGCACAAAGGTCTCTGTGAAAAGGAGGTCCACACTGTCAGGGTTGCCCTTGAGGGAAGTGTTTATGTGTGAACCTTTCTCTTTCTATCTTTTTCCTCACAGTTCAGAGGAACACACATGCATTCCCAACATGAGCACACATGTGCAATACTAAAATGCACTCACTGACAAACCACATGCTCACACAACAGACATAACTGCAGATAAACACACAGCCCAGTGTGATGTGCTGATGCCAGAGTGGTTGTGTGAGGCCAAGGTCACACAGTCTCATTCGTTTATTCCCATAATCCCCTGTGTTGGCTGGGTGAGAGGGCTGCTAATGGCTAGCACTCTCCAAAAAGGGAAGTACTGCCTTAACATAGACTCCAGAGACTCTCACAGCCCAGCACCCTGCATAAAGAGCAAAGCACATAGTCTATACAATTCATCAACATGGCTAATTAGGCTCTGGCAAAATCCCTGAGGGAGGCATTAGAAAGTGAACCAGAGGTTGGTGTAGTAGCACCATGCTTACCATTCTTTACATTATGCAGTATATAAAGAAGTTTGCAGATACAATGAGAGTAAGAGACTTGATATCATGGAACACTTTAATAAGAATTTACAGTCAGTTACTACAAGAGAGACTACTTGCTGTAAATTGTCAAGTCATTTGCTTTTGATCTATATAACCATACCATACCAATTTATTTATAGAGCACTTTAAACAGCAACAAGGCCAACCAAAGTGCTGTACAATAGAAACAAAAAGCAAAGTGGACAGGAAAACATGAAATAAAAATATAGATATAAAATAGCAACAGAAACTAACTAAAATGGTCAACGTTATATAGTACAGAGAGGATCAAAGCAAATCACACCGTATTAAAGGCAAGAGAATAGAAATGAGTTTTCAAGCGAGACTTAGACTGTGAAAGAGTTGTGCTATAGACTGTGCTCTAAAACAATGTTCAACATTTATATCCAATTTGACAGATTTTATTTGTGTGCCTGTATGAACTCAAAACTGGTTTTGATTACTTCTGTGGAAAGTTAAAAATTGAAGAGATGCCTCTTCACAAATATCTTACCCTTAAGGATCTATTCTTAGTATTCCGCCATAAGACATTAAGGGATATTATCAGATGTTCTGTGCTCATGACCTCACTAAATATAGTTTCTAATTGTAGACTTACTCAACATTAGGTGGGTGGTCACAATGATACACATATCTAATTGATTTACTGTTCTGTGAATTGTGGATGTGTTAACAGATTTAAAGATAAGACAATGAAGAATATAGATGACGGTTTGTCCGAATGATTTTTATTAGAGGTGAAACAGTTAAGAATCCACATCCAAATGATCAACACTGTACATTGTGAGCCAAGACTGAACATTCTACACTCGGTGTGTGCTCACTGACAGCTTATCTCAGATTGTGCTTGATTTCTGATAAAATACATGAGCTTTCTCTTGCTCGGTGTTCTTAAATTGAGGTGGGAGTGGAATTTACAACCTTCAAATAAGATTGTCTCTCTGTTCCCCGTTTTGAATTCTCAGGTCAACAATCTGTCCTCTAGGTAAGCAAACAACAGAGAAAATGGTTGAGATTAAAACGAGGTAATGGCACATTTGCAAGGCTTTTGTGCGAGCTGCGCATGCAATTTAAGGGGCTGAGTACAGAGCGAGTTAATATTTTATTGCATGCCAGGAAAGGGGGATTGAGAGAGGGGAAAAAATTGCATATGTCTCATTTTGCAATCTGATTCGTCTCAGCAAATCAGCCTGAGTCAATGTCATTCTGTAATGAACTCTCCTGCACTCCTCTAAGCAATCCGCTGCCATGTGCCTGCCTGTTTTCACACCAGCTGACTCAGAAATGTATTTTGAGTTACTGGACGGGTAAGGCTCTGTCTTTCTTACCTTCTTGTCATGTTAAAGTTAACTGCTTTTTCCTCCTCTACCTTCCTCCTCTTCATCATGACCATCCAGACAAAACCACCCACCCCCACCCAACCCTTTGCGTTGGGTTAGAGGTTGAGATGAGGGAGGAAGTAGGAGGTTTTGATTGACTAAGATGTGGAGATGTAATCTTGAGCAAGCTGAAAAGTGAAGTGTGTGCTTGCTTGCTGATTGTGTGTGTGTGTGTCCCCCACACCCCCCAAAAAAAATAAAAAATGCTGGGGCGATGTGTGATGCTCGGTTTATTGCATTGCAAGCTCATTTGTTTATATCTTATACCTCATTTCAGCTCAGACGAGCCAGCTCTAGATTCCGACTGTGTGTGTGACCCAGTTTCACAGCACTATGTGACTCTCACTCTAATAATATAACAGAGATATTTTAATGCATTGCTTTTGGTAAGTATGCTGCACTGTGTGGATATGATTTAAGGCAATATACCTATAAAATAGTTCACTGAGAGAAAACTAGTACGTCCATTTAGCTTTTTCACTGCAATGGTTCCTGCTTGGTCCCCTCAGGCACAGCTATGCAGCGTGTTAGCATTTTAGTGCAGTGCGTGACACCACTCTGACAGCACTCTAAACATCAGAAGGACTAAAGCTCATTGTGGCCGTCAGGGATATAAACAAAAATTAGAGATGGCCTGTTTATGGTTACAGAAAAGACGATAAAATATGGGTAACACAACATGGACATAAAGTTGTCCTATTTCTGCAAACAGATAGTTGGGTTCTGTTTCAGACTCCATACTGGCATCATTGACATTATGTTCATGTTTGATTAGGCTTTAATTCCTCGTATAGATTAGAAGGAAAGTAAAAGCCTACAACAAGTAGAAACAAGCTTGTGTAAGGTCAATACCAGCATGGTTACAAGGATCTTGCTCTGATCCTTTATTGAGACACTATCAAATATATTGTCACCAGCTTAATTCTGGTATTATCTACTGTAGAAAGCCACCCATGTTTCTGTTTAATCTTTTTTTATGTACGTTCTTCCCCTGGAGGTCCTAATTTTCCCTCCACTGAGTGAACAGAGATAGTAGACGTGCACCATTCCAGCCCAGGTACAGGAACAGCAGGTGGACTGCAGCAGGATTGCCCGGGGACCACAATGGGCAGAGAGGCTCTGGGGATCATAGTGGGAAAGGTGGTGCAGCTCAATCATCCCCCTTCCTTAAGGTGTCCTCAGAAATTTACAGCTGTAAAGCCAGTCATCTGGGGAAATTCACTGTATATATGTACAGCAAGGCAGCATGGTAAGCTGTGCAGAGCATGATTGTACTCCAGATACCAATGCAGTAAAGACTTTTCAGAATATGCATGACTTTGTTCACTCCACTACCTGTCAACAGTCCACACATGGCCTCTATCCACTCACCTCACCCCGTTCATTTCTCCCCCACTGTATGTTTCTGCTGCGGAGTTGAGTAGTAGCTGGTCTGCGCTATCCATTATTCCCTAGCTGGAGTGCATTAAAGATTCATCTGTGCTGCTCAACCTCAAAGGAAAGACTATGACCCCTGGTAGAACTGCTGAATTATGGAGACCACCAATAAAGTTGTTTGCCTTTGATCTCATTTTCTGCTTTCTCCCTCCCAGGTGAATATGGACAGGTGAGCAGAGACAAACGCATATGCACATGCACCGAAGTGCTGCCATATTCTACATATTGCATTTTACTCATTCTTTCCACTCCTGTCATTTCTTTTACTTTCTGACAAATGCAAATTTAGACGCATGTGTACCCTATATTTCATTTCCACCTAATCTGCTTTTTTAATTTGCTCTTTCTTCTTCACAAAGAAATACACACAACAAGAAGATGAAGAAAAATCACATGAACAAAAAAACCCTGAAGCACATTTCTGAGCAGATGATGATGGAACAATTATGTGAAAACTGTCTTGCCTGTTCCCCGCCTGAATACCAAGTGACTGTCTGCTGCTATAAATTTCACTCCTGCCGTCAGCCATAATTTCTGCCTCCCTCTCCCAAGCCAAAAGTGGCTCGCGGTTTCAGTGGCAGTGGTAGAAACACATTTGCTCACACATGTGCATTGTTTATATCTAATCGATGTCGAGTGGAAAGTCCTGTTAAAATGGCTGTCATTTGTCAAGTATTAATAATTCAGTCACATCTGCACAAACACAAAGACAAGAATGTGCATGAACCACACAGTTACTGAATTGAATGAAGAGCCCCTTACCTGAGGGTGAAAAGATCAGTTTTCACTTAGATTTCATTCTGCATCACTATAAAAACAGCATTACTAAAGTCATCATGTTTTAAAGTAAAGTAACTGTGGATTTTGCAGTAGCTGCAGGAATGGTTATGTAACCTTTGCCAAAGAAACAGCATGTAAACCAAAACTTTGAATATAATTTGCTGTGATTATTACAGTAGATCGTGTCACTGCTGATGTAACAGCATGTTAGCTTTATTTCTATATGAATGCAACACACATCCATTCTACCTTTGTTTATACAGGTGAATCCCATTGAGCCTTAGGGACTCATTTACAAGAGAGACCTGATTTTAACAGAGTGATGACAACAGTGGACAACAATAGACAATCATAAAGAATGCATATCAGTTGAGATTTTTTTTTTAACAAGTGAAAATAGAATGGCATTTAAACGGAAAAGTAACAAAACACAACCCAGCTAGGTTGTAGGGTGGTGTAGAAAACTAAAAACAAGAACATGTTATACATGCATGCACAGCATATGTTTACTTGTGCTATAGATTAATGGGAAAGAAGTGTAGAGGTCAAAATGGGGAGTGTGTTTGAAATTGAGAGGGTTTCCCCATTAAATCATTCAGAATCCTACAAAGTATTTTTCATCCAATTTTAAATAACATTGCCTTATATAATAATCGTTAAAGAAAATGTCTCACATTGTTTGGACACGCGTCAATGCACACTAGATAAACACACAGGAATGACTAGTCTTCCAGTGTTTCCAATGTCTTGACAGATTTGTTAAGGTTGATGCAAAAGTTGCAGGCATGTGGCAGGGGGTAAAATGGCTTGTTGATTAACGAGGTGTAACCCTCCCTCTGTTTTGTGTACGCACACAAAATGATTTTTTTTTTCCTTAGGTGAATCACGAAGAAAGACAAACCAACATGTGGGCAAACAAACGCACATATTGAGCAGCTGACCCCCTGCGGAGCTCTGTGCCAGCTTTCTAAAAGAGCACAAGTTGACTGGAGACCACTAATGGTGTGTTTTTTGAGCAATACAGAGGCATTGCACCAGTTATTTGGAAGTGGGGGATAACACACCTGACAGAAGACGTGTTTTCAAGGGTGCTGGTGCTTGCTTTAGGACACCTGGTGAAGACAATGGGTATTAGGTGTACACAAAGGGTGCAACAAAGGCAGAAAGTAGACAAGGGACAACAAAAGTATGAATGGCAAAATGTCAGCTGATCCAGATTTATTTTCCTTTTCATACATCAGAGGACACATGCTGTTAAAAAAGAGCAGTGCTCCTAAAAGAGAAATAACTCCACATTATTAAGTGAGTTAAAACATGTCTTTGCACATTTGTTGCCCTTTTCACGAAAGTTGCCTGAAAAATATAATGCTTGTAACACTACCAAAAAAAAAAAAAAAACCTTCTTAAACAGTGCAATGATTCAAAGCATCAATTCAATTCTTATTAGAATGTTCCAATACAATAACCAAATCTTGAAAAATATGTTTCAACCATAAAAAGTGTCATCAGGCAATTTCTAGAAATCTACAGAGTCAGAGTTTCTTTATTGTCATTCGCACCACATGTGGTACATGTGGTGGAATGAAATTGTGTAGACCGGGTTTCAGTTACATCCAGCAATAAAATATAAAAGAAAAACAGTAATATGGTCTAAGATATGAACTAAGAAAAACATAAACTAAAAATACGGTAACCACTAATAGCATAAAAACAAAACGCCGAACAGCAGCACGGACATGAGTCTGTGTGAGCAGATGAGCATGAATGAACACATCAACATGAAATAAATCAGCAGCAACATGAAACAAATCAGCAGCAACATGAAACAAATCAGCAGCAACATGATGTGATTTTTCACACTGACTATCCTGGTTAGATATTCATGAGTCTAACAGCCTCAGGGCAGAAGCTGTTTCTCAGCCCAGTGGTTCTGCACTTAATGCTCCTCAACCTCTTTCTTGAGGGAAGCAGGGCAAAATGTGTGTGTGCTGGGTGGGTGGGGTCCTTCATGATGCAGGTGGCCCTCTTCCTGCATTAGTCAGTGTAGATGTCTGTGATCGTAGGGAGGCTAACTTATACTCACATAAATGCATACTCCACCTTCCCTCTATTTCCTTGTTAGCTCGATGCAGCGATCCGCTGGGGGGAAAAAAGAGTCTGTCGTCTATCTGGAAGGCTGAGTCTGGCTTGTCGCTGTTAATCTATGATTTCATGAGGCAAAGCACTGCACATTTCCTCATCTCCTCTGAGGCTCCCAATCTCAGACGAAGCAAATCCACCTTGTTGTCCAACAAGCTGACCTTCAACAGAAAGAGAGAAGGTATCAGGAGTTTGCCAGCTTTAGCATTAGCATGTCACCTCACCAGAATTCCAGCCTGGCAACCTCGTTTCTTAATCCAGGAACAACACTTCTTCCTCTGCCCATCGGTGCGCCGCTGTGGCTTCCAGGTAGAGGACTTTGCCAATCGTTGCCATATTTCATGGCAAATCTGCTTTTATTATCATCAGTTCAGCTATAATCCACATGCAGAAATTGTGTCAGGCACGGAGACAATTTCAAAACTCCTAAAAACTGGGATCTCACCGGAAGCCTGTGAAGGTGCACATTCAGAGAATGGCCATTACCAATTAAAACTAATTATGCTTGCAGGGAAGCTTAAACCACATTCTAGTCTCTTTTCTTATAATAATGAAGTCATGAACAGGCAGGCCTTCACCATAGCATCATCCCAAAAAGCAAATGTCTCATACCAAAAGTACAGTAAATAAACAAGATAGCTAAAACAAAGACAGACTGGACAAAGCTTGCTGTCCCATAGGACTCATGTATTGTACAATCATTCACATTAGAACACAATAGAAGTCACTAAGAATAAAATGTAATTATCTTATACTCATGAGTGCTACAATGAGAAAAGGCAAAAGGTCATAAATCCTTCTTAGATTTGTGTGATCCTTTCACATAATTTTACCCCTTTTTAGTTCAGTGTTGGAACTTAATGTGTCTTACACATGACAAAATATTTCTATTGCATATTATATTGAAGACGAAATTGGTTGGATAAAGAAATAGGGGGGGGGGGGGGGGGAACTCTAAAAGCACAACTTGAACATTTCCTGCTGGCATGTTATGAGTCACGATCCTCTGGATAAAAATAGATCACCTGTCTGGTTGGATCATCTTAAATCACCTACTATCAAATGCAGTGAGCATAAAACATGTTCCCAACCCTCATGTTTGATTAAAAGCCAGTTAATTGCTCAAACAACCAATGACCATCACTACTGCAACAAGGCCACAAACATGCCGTGGATTAGTAATGTTACATCAGAGGACTGTTGTCTCGCATGAAAATATTCAGAAATCTGTTTGTGATGCTTTTCTAAGCTCTGTCAGGGTTACAGCCACAGTTGTTAACAGTCTGTTAACAGTATGCAGTTGGTGTCAGCAGTTTACCTAATGTAATTGGGGTCACTTTGAAGTACAGGTAAATAGAGACCAACCGTTAGCTAGGCTGTGTTTAATGTTTCAAATAAACACACCCTTGGAATAGTTTACAAGAAACCTGCTGTATATAACTTGATGGATTGTGGTTTTACACAGCTCCTTGCTTGTGTGAGTGCAGAGAATCAAGTGAAGCAGCAATGTCTCTGTCAAGGTCACAAACAAAGCCTCACATGCTAATTTTTATAAAGGGCCATTTCCATCCTGTTTATCCTCCCCCTCTTCCATTATCTCTAACAGCTAATATGTGTGTGTGTGTGTGTGTGTGTGTGTGTGTGTGTTTGTGTATAAAAAGCTGCTTGTGCTTGCATCTACATTAATGTATGCATATGAAGAGTTTTTAAGTCCTAAAGAGAGCGTCTCCAGGCTGTCTTTTTTTTTTTTTAACTCAGACTTGTTCTATTTTCTTCATACCCCCCCACCCCCCACCCACACACACACAATCTGCAGAAATGCTACTAACACATCGTATTGATTTATACACGGCAAACCTCTCTGATTGGTGTCTTGTATAGAACCATTGGCATAGAAATAGAAATAAGATAAGATGAGAGTTGCTGTATGGTGAGCTAAACCTTACCCAGCCAGTCCGCAACATCATGAATTGGTCTAATGAACGCAGAAACAAATCATAAAACAATCAGAATCAATACCTTGTCAATACCAATATTTTATAGTTTGCTAAGGTCCAAATATTGCTGTTTCCAGGTATTACCACTGTTTGTGTTAATGGTTTGCTATTAGAAAAGCAACGAGACAAGAGAAAACACTCAATTAATTAAACCCCCTTTTTAGGTCATTGTGTAAGCAGTGTTGTGTAATGATCAGATTCTCAACTCAGTAATTTACAGTCCATCACGGATGCTGAGGTACTGCCCTCTCATTAATTGAATTACATTCCATGCACGTCTTAAAATATATATTTTAGTTATTTATTTATAATCCTTTTAAATATGTTTTGAGATTAGGCTAGGCCGCAAGACTCTGTTGCGTGACGTAAAACCTGAGTTGACCTACCTGCAGTGCTCCTATACGAAACCTATTTATTTGTGTGAATAAAAGGAGTAATCAGTATTCCAAGAAGAAAATCAATCAATCACGTCATGCAAATTTCAAAAAGTTTTATCAAGTGACTTAAATTGAAACATGTGAGAATTTATTTTAATTTAATTTTTAATCAAAAACCATGAGCCCAAAACTCAAGACAAAAAAATATATATATAACCTCCTCGCCACCTTTGCCAACGATTTTGGCTCCTCTTTTTATAATGTGCATCATTAAAGGCCTTAGAATCAATTAAATTACACTGGATTTAAAAAAAAAATAATAATCTAATCATCATCTTTTTTTTTTTTTTTTTTTGACAGAGTGAAAGGAATAAAGCAAAATATGTTTCAAGACCTTAATAAAAGTAGTGTGGCAGATTACATATGTTTCAAGACCTTAATAAAAGTAGTGTGGCAGATTACCAGGCTATAAACAATAGTATTAAATACAAAACAGCATAGACAAAGCACAGCGTCAACACAGCTTGCTTTGGCCCAGGTGATACAAGGAAACATGCTGCTTGCAGCAGAGTAAGCCGACCTGCTGAAGAAAAAAAAAGAGAGAAAATGAGAGACACAACATTTTGAACATAATGTTCTCAACTTCAGGCAGTCATAACACTACAATTTAGTTATGGCACAAACAATGTCACCTGCACTTTCAAATGTGGCAAGAACTCTACAGCATCTTTTCCCTGTAACTTTGTGTTCAAATTAAATTGATTCCAAAAAAAGAGGTGGTACTACTAATTTAAGAAAAAACGCTGCTATGTGCAGTGTATTGCTGGACTGTGACCAGTTGACAAGCATCATTCATGTCTTTCAGCTTATGTGGGGTTTCCTTGTGTGAGTCTCAGAGAAGTGCAGATCTGTTGTGGGAATTTTGAATACATTAAAGAAAATGGTGAAACAACTTTTCACTTGAAATAGTCAGAGACGTTATGGGCATCTCAAACCCATCTCAAGCCCACTTGAATTGTGTTGTGGGCTTCGCCAACCTGTCTCAATGGTGCTAAAGTTTTGTGTTGACCCATGTTACAACACACTGGCTCAGAAGGATGCAACACAATGAGGCCCACAAGATAAAAGGCACAATAAACTTTAAAAAAGTAAACTGAACTCAGAAATAAGTAGTTGGGAAGAGCAAAAGTCATGCTGTAGCCATACATTCTGCAACATGGCAGGTAAGTGAGGGGAGCGAGCCAGAAGGGTTTGTCAAATCTGGTCCTAGAAGAGCTTCAAATGTTCAAAAGCAATGGCATACTTCTCAGTCTATACATGTATAAAGTATGTTTGGCCTCAGCAAGTTTGTTAAAGGAGCCTAAATGGTGGCAACGTTGCAAGAAAAAATATATAATTACCCTCCACCCCAAGAAACCTTTTAGGTCCTCCCTGGGATGATGGGGCACCAAAGTTCAAAACTGCTTCCATTTTAACTTCAACTGGCTTGACAACACAGCCAGTAATTCTACTTACCGGTAAATATGTGATAGTTGAATAGCCCAATTTATATTTGGAGAGGTTCAGTGCCAGTTTTATTGTTCCAAGTCATCTGAAGACTTCTTCAAGTTGAGAAACAAGCTGTTTTCAACTACAGGTAGTCCTCGACTTACGGCAGAGATCAGTTCTCACAGCGGCGGCGTAAACCGAATTTGACGGAAGTCGGAACATACGTATTTACTGTACCATATACATGTACAGTACTGTATTACCAAGTACATAGCATATCCTAACTCAGTGCCCTATACATAATTATCAAAAAAACACATACATCTGGGAGCAATAATGAAGGGAAAAAGAGTTAATTTCCTACTGGGATGCTGGTGAAGCAGTTTCCCTCTGTCCATCTTCCGTATTCACCATTGCGTTTACGTCGTAAAACCGCCGTCCATAAAACAGCTACTTTTCCACAGCTGCTGCCTGTTT
>JARVGS010000002.1:16168135-16178226 GCA_031762315.1 Hypsolebias antenori
TGTATACATGTTCATATTGTATGTCTTTTGATACACTATGTACATATTTAGCACTGTTTGAATTGATATACTGTAATTCAAATCATTGAAACAAAACAACATAACACTGAGTACAATCTAAATTATCATCAGCTCGAACACTCAGCTGAAAGGTTTTCTGGTCATTTTCAAGTCTTTCACCTCATGTTGAGGCATTAAAAAAAAACTGAATTCTTCTGATAAAAGATTGATTGCTCTGGTTAGCTAATGCGCTAACACCCCCTTCAGTTAAAGTGTGTTATTGCCCAGTGTTGTTCTTGTATTAAATTGGACCTTGTGCATCAGACAATGGAATGTATGCTCTGAAAAAGCACAAAGAAAGACTGTTTTGTTGTTGTTGTTTTGTTTTATTTCATAGTACTTTGAATCCAGTCTATGAAATTTGCTACATGTGTGTAAACTGTGTAGAGTTCAGGATCACACTCCCCTTGGTCATAGCCAAAGCTTACCAAGCCCAGGAGTCTCCACAAGCCTTTGTTGTTTCCATGAATCTGAGAGGGCTTTGAATTATAGCTGACCTGATTCTCAGAGAGGGCAGGGAGTACAAGGATCCCCCCAGTGTCAGAGGGGCAAATGTTAGATGGTTTGTAGTTGGGCTTTTGGCTTGCACAAAGCATATTGTCTGTAACACTGACTGGCACACCATTACGAGCATATTGCTGCTCACACGGGACGATATCAGCAAGGTGAACCAGCCCAACCCTTGCTTTCTCATCAGGACCTAAACTGGAATCAGGCAGTGGAGACCATCCTGTCACAAGTCCATGACCAGACGTATCTTCTTCTTGACTCTCGGGCAAACAGAGCGGCAGGACTTTTTCTCCAACTCTTGCCTTGTCATGTAACTTGATCACAGCGATGTCAGAGTCAAGAATATTGGGGTCATAGTTTGGATGCACAGTAATGGAGGTCACCTGAGAGAGAAAGACACAAACTCACTCAAGCTTCTTTAAAGAGGATGATTAGAAAAGCAAGACATCATCAAAACCTACCCTCAGGTGCTGAGGACCTTTCTTTTCTCTATGGTCATTGCGATAGTGCTTCCCCACCACCACCTTTATCGTGGCTGTATCCACAGGATACACCTTGTCTAGTTCTGTCACACAGTGAGCTGCAACCACAACACTCTTTTGGTTAACCAGAGCCCCGCTGCAGACCAGCTGCCAGTCAGAAGCCTGGTTTAGGGTGTCACTTTTAGTTCCTTCGTTCTTCTTCAGAGACCCTGCCTGGCTGTTTGCCTTGGACACCTTCATTTCAGTACCCTTGTTGGAGTGGCGGTAAATGGCTGCCAGCCAGGGCCAGTGAGCCTCGTCCGGCCTCTCTGGGTCAAAGGTCACATGCTTCCCACACACTGCCACATAGAAGGTGGTAGAATGAGAGGTGGGATTAAAATCAAGATGCAGAGAGAAAGAAAAGCAACACGGGAATGATTAGACGTATGGAGTCAGTGTTGAGGACTGAGGGGCTGTCTGAGAACTACCAGCTACTTTGAAGGCTACAAAAATGCAAATCAATGGCACAAAGGGGAAAAGTACACAACATGTGAAGGTCCCGTATATGCTTTCGTTAAATAGAAACAACTTGTTGGCAGTCTGCCAACCAAATAAATGCTTGACTTGTTATCCTTTCTTCATGTGAAATTAAAGAAACACACCTTTTCATTAGGAATATGAACAAACATAGAAACAATGTTTCCGCCTTAGTTTTCATAAAATAATGATTCGAGTACAACATGGGGAGAGCTGTAGGAGCAGAGCCAGACCCTCAGTGATCCTCTGCTGCTCTCACCTGGTGAACAGGAGACATGGCGCCCGCTCCACTTCCCTGTCTGCAAGCAAGTACGACGAGGACTGCCAAAGTGATGGTAAAACTGAGATGCACACTCATACTCTATATGTGTGTAAAGGTGGTGGAAGCCCTGAGGCAGCGGCGGCAGCTCTGGGGGGCTTCTGGTGGGCACCTCAGACCAAAGCTGCTGGCCAGCTGCAGAGGAGAAGAGCTTGTGCAAAGGTGTCTTCCTGAAGGGACAAAACGGGTCTATCATGCATTGAGTCAAAGGCTTTGGGATGTGAGTGTAGACGAATATACTGCATGACCCTAGTGCTATTTTTTGAATGCAACAGTCGGTCAATAGCCACACACAACTGCACAGCACAGGATGTCAAATACTTGATAATTCATAATTAAACATACCTGAATGGTGCCCGAGGAGGCAGGGCAGTTTGTTTGACCAGCTCCGATACTTTAGGTTCTCGGCATGCTGGAAATAAATACATACAGTGTACAAGATAACGCTCATAAGAAGAAGCATGCAGACAAATCCCAATGCTCTGAATGTGGTAACCAGAAACCAACAAGAAAACTGATTTGCACCACAGCACTTCATTTGTCTTTCCATCGTCAAAATGGTAATGGTGCTTGATCATTAGGATAAATACATAAACAAAAATGTGGCAGTACCTCTGACACAGATGGGTTGTTTGCCACCCCAGGTCCCACCTGGCTGACAGGTACGTCTCTTATCTCCACTCAGCGCATACGAGTGGTTGCACGTGAACTCCACTGTCTCTGACTCCATCCCCGGCACCACCAGATGGTAGCCGTTGTGCAGACGTGGTAAAGGTGGACACTTCCTTTCTAAAGGAGTGAAACAAGTAGCTATGAATGAACGCTGGACAGACATGGAATCACATATTTTTTGTCTTTCTCAGTCAATCTCTTACCAGTGAAACTTTGGTTAATTTCTTTCTCCTTCATTTTTTCTTCCTGCTCCTTCTTTGTTTCCAGCTCCGCCGTGTTCTCCAAGGAATCCCCTCCAGTCTCGACTTTTTTATTCATCAATTTCTCCTTTGACTTCACAGGTTCCTCCTCTGCTCTGTACAGGGTAAATTGTGTCACATTGACTCGTGTGGGAAAGATTTTCCTCCCTGTCACTGAAGCTTCGATAGTATTGTTTTCTTTATTTGTATCCTTTGAATCTGGTGTAGCTGTGTTGTTCTTTGTCGTTTCCAGTTCAGATAGTTCTACAGTGTTGCTACCTTCAGGTACAGCTGTCTTCAGCTTGGTTTCATTTGGACCAAATTTGTCCGGATCTCTTTTTCCATTGATTTGCTCCTCTTTTCTTTCCTTCTCCGCTTGTCCTTTGTCTTTTCTCACCACTGGCAGTGTGGTGTTTGTCTTCTCCTTCTCCAGGTTAAAGTCTGAGTCACTTTCTTTTTCCTCGGGCAATTTTGTTGCTTCTGGTCCTTTCTCTTCAACTCTGTTCAGATTGTCATCTGGGTCGACATTACCCACTTCATTTTTCCTGCCCTCATCGGGCTCCTTTGACCCTGCATTTCTCTCCTCTAAGTCTCCTTCATCCCTGCCTTTATCCACAGCATTTTCTGGAGTGGTTCGAGCATATTTATCTTCCACGTAGACTGGTGTTGTAATCTCCAGACCAGAGTTTATATCTTTCCCACCAACAGTTTTGCTTTCTGTTGTATTTTGTTGTCTCGCTTTAGTTTTGGTGAGCTTTTTATCAATGTCCATGTTTTTGCCCTTTTCCGTTTTTTTCTCAGCTTCAGTTAGAGTGTTGTTCACTGTGGATTACATTAAAATGAAATTATAAAACTCACCTATTGTGTATCTGAGTTGTTGACAGCATATTGTTTGGCTCAAAATTGCTTCATTATGCTTAATTCTTTTGTCTGGTTTTATAAATATTTCTTGTTTTAACAAAAATAATTGAAGTAATTGATATGACTATACCTCAGTAACCATTTTTTATCACATATGGTAATGTGACTGACCTTTAGTGCAAACAGGAGGTGTCCCGCTCCACGTATTGTTAGGAAGGCAGGTTCTCTGTGAACTCCCAATGAGTTCATAGGGCTGGTGGCACAAATACTGAAGAGCAATGAGGACATCGTTGGGTCCATAAACTAAAAAGTGGTTACCGTTTCTAGGTTTGGATGGCAGAGTGCAGACTCTTTCCACTGGCACTACAAAGGAAAGGAAAGCAAGATTTTTCCATAATTTGCAACATCTCTTGGACTTACAAAAACAAGCATGTGGCACACTCATGACTTTCCAGATCCATGTCTGCACTGGTTTAAGAGTTTTTTTTTTTTTTTTTTTTTTTTTAAATCTTACCACACTCTGGAGCAGGAGCACTCCAGGTGCCATCACTCAGGCAGATGGCAGTACGAAACCCCTGCAGCTCAAACCCAGGGTCGCAACGATACTTGATGCGGGCACCAGAGTGATGAAACAGACCCTCTGTAGAACCATGTGTGGGCACTGGAGGCCTGCGGCACCCCACCACTGAGTGAAAACACAGGCACGCATAGTTCATTTATGGGCACATGCTGCCGTCATTTGCTTTTAATTAACCAAACGGTGGATGGTCACAAGTACGTTGCACAAACGATTCAGGAGGCCTTTCCAGCATACCTCAAAATTTGGTTTATTGTACATCCATGCTGTAAAAGAACATAAATAAATCCATAATGAGTTTGTTGCTCTCTGATATTTTCAGGCAGGTTTTGGACAAAGTAAAATCTAGAAGAAATCCCAAGTGGATTTCCTTCGTTATGAAAAGCTTAGAGATTTAAAAGCTTACCCTGCTACATCAGAGCTCATTAAACAATAATTTCACCCATCGAAGTCAAGTGTGCACAGTTCACAGCAAGACTTTAACACATGGCTTGTTAAAGAGTGCAAAAATAGAGCAGTAGTCAAAATGTTCAAATTTTCACTACCGTAAAAGAAGATTTAATGGACTGGCGTGGCACAGACTGGTAATGTGCTTCCAGAACAATGTCGGTTAGATAACACAACCCACAACAAAACAGATTCAACCATGTGACAGATAATGGAATTGCTTTCAGTCTGTTGTTTTAAAAATGGCATCTACATTTATTTTAAAAACAAACTCAGAAGACGATCTCAATACAGTAGTCCCTCACTATGTTGTGGTTCAACTTTCGCGGACTCGCTCTTTCGCTGTTTTTTTCAATGATTGTCAACTTTAATATTACTCACGTGATTGGGATGGTATGAGATAAAAAGTTAACGAAAAAATACTTGGAACAGGCGCTGCCATTTTGTAGTTTTCTTTTCAATTAGCCTATACAGTACTGTACTGCCAATCAAAAGAACTACATTACCCAGAAGTCAACAGTGCACTTCCTAGAAGCCAACGGTGCTTCTGGCCGCTACTTTCTGCCAAATGGAGGGAAAGTTTTGCAATGCAAACCTACGCTATCTACACAGAATTTGCAGGAAGGTTGCAAATAATCCTGAAGCTCAATTATCCATGCGCACATCAACCTGGACGGGGTGGTGGGCTTCATCGCTGCAGGGTAGGTCTGCAAAACCAGAACTGAGCTGATGGTCTGCAAAGCTGGTGAGCAAAATTTTGCAGTAGCATCTGTACATATAATAATAATAATAATAATAATAATAATAATAATATAATAATAATGTGTTCTGTGTTGTCATTTTTGTGTGTTCCCATACAATGGCAAAATTGGCTCTCCGCACCATCGCACCTGGGATACACTCAGGTGGAGCAGCAGGCAGCTATTGCAAGTGCCCGGGAGCAATTAAATGGAGACAAGGTGTCCTGCTCAGAGACACCATGAGATGTGCAATGACTGGGGATCGAACCTGGGCCTTTCTTGTCCCAAGTTGACTGCCCTGCCTCGACCCCATTTGTATGTTGCTAAAATGACATAGAACTTATAACATTGCAAGCATGTGGAAAGGGTTTATAAAACCTTAAAACATTTATAAATACTAAAATAAATATAGCATTCCTACTTTGCAGTTTTTCACCTATTGTGGGGGTATTTGGAACGTAACACCCCGCCGTGATAATCGAGGACTACACATAACAGAGTCATGCAAAACTAAAATAAAGTTCACAAAACATCCATTAAAACTACAGCTGCATCACTTCTCTAAGGGATCATTCAGGATATGTTCTGTTGTTGGTGCATGATGGACCAGATCCATGAAATACACTGTGGCTTTGTAGCTGCAAACACTTCCTGTATTCTAGACATTTTTGACAAGCAGCATGTCCAACCTGTGGTGTGTTACTGAATGTAGAATGGCAGTGGTCAACCAAAAACTGAGTTACCCATATATGACCTTCTTTAAATATGTACAAACAAAGATGAAGCTGCCTGATTTGCCATTTCTTTGCTATTTTATTGTCATGGTATGTCCACAGACATAATGAAATCAGTATGAAGTTATTAGGATGGAATGTGTGCTGTCCATTATGCCATATAACATGAGTTTCTGTCTCATCATTCCTTTAGTTAATGCTCTGGAAACTATGTTGAACACTCCAATCCAAAACAGATTTGACTTTCAGGAAGATTAAACTTTGCCAGACAAAGAAAGAAACAAAGTGAAGAGGAGAAGACTATATTTCTTTAGGAGAGATGAGGAGAGAAGGCATGTCACATTTTAGCTCAGGCTCCCAGCAGATGACAAGTTCATTATTAACAGCATGAAATATACAGTAGACAACATCAGGTTCATATTTAAAATTCTCCATTGGACAATGAAAAAGACTAAATTTAGTATAATAATTTGAAACTGTCATTAATTCATCTTTTTATTTTCTTTAAAATTAACATCTGAGAATTTCTGAGATAGGTACAAATTAAAGGGTGTTTCCTTTAATGGAAAAACTAACCACAGTGTTAGAAAATATTGGATTTTTTTTTTTTTTTTTAACTTGAAAAGTAACATGCCATGAAAGAGGTAAGTGCACTTAAGGGTTTGTTTTGTTGCAAGTTCTCAAGGGATGTATATAAAGCATGAAAACACATGTTGGGGTTCAGACATTCATAAATTTAGGAGGGAAAAAGGCCGTTACCACACCCTGAGGGACCCCACATGGCAAAGTGGCCAGACAGCTTTAGGGTGATACGTAATGTCTTCAGAAACAAAACTGTTTTATTGTAACGTCGTTTTTCTTATTATATATTGTTTGCCAATCTTTCCTTTTTCACTTCATTTCCTTGTTCATTATGCTATTATCCGTCTTCAGCAAGATGAGATCATACATCAGTTATTGCTGTTAATTCTGCTTCATTTCATGCAAACGTATTTGTTAGGTAATCATTTGGATTTGCGACACCTCCTCTGAAACCTATTTTAGAATTCTTGCACACCACAGATGGGAAGGCGGCTGGTGTGACCTCAGTCCAGACCACAAACATACCCCTTGTGAGAATGAATCACCGCCTGCCTCGGGGCAGCAGCACTGGCAAAAAAGTTAGGGCTTTAAGGAAGATGTCAAATTTTGATAAATGTGCTGTAACTAGGCGTGCCTCTTTTCAAATGAAACACTAAAATAGTTCAGGTATTTCTATGTGCCATTAATGCTTTTCGGGTGCCTTGTGGGATGGAATATTTGAGTTATGACTGACTTACTTCTCTAAGAACCTATGAACTAAACTTACTTTATTGTTTCATACAGATGCTAAATAGAAAGATATCTACAATAATTTGCTTAAGTATAGTATAAACCTTGGCAACATTACACACTTACCATTTTCACACCTCTTGCCTGTGTAGCCAGCCAGACAGGCACAGTGATAAGTGTAAGAACTGTCCAGGATACAAGTCCCATCGTGCAGGCAAGGGGAGGAACTGCATGCTGTAAACAGGAAAAACATGACACTAAAACACAAGAAGAAACATAGTTTAATAGCGGATCAGATTGGCCATCCATTTCATGTTACATCAAGCCATTTGGATTAAAAAGTGAAGCATTTTTTTGCTGTATTTTCTTATATTTCCACACAAAATCCCCTGTTGGATTTGCAAGCTCTGACTTGGCTGCTGATAACTTGCGTGTGTATGTATGAGCTTGCAACCTAAAACATGAGGACATTTCTGGAAAGTAAGGATATATTTGTTTCTCACCAGACCAATAACAACCTCAGCACCACGAAAAAGGCTTTTGCTCTAACATGCAGGTGCCAGTCATGCTCCATTAAAGGCTTTTAAATTATACTGACCATTGGGTTCCATGGAAACTTGGTTCTTGTTTGTATTTGTTGTGGAACACTTTCAAAGAGCCTCTTTGTTCATTGAGTAAAAATTCACGAATGACCATTTGCTTATTGCATGTAAAACAATGGCACAAGCCACTTTCAAGAAATTAAGATTTAATTCAAGGTTACGAGGAAAATTGTTCTCTTGGGCAATAGATGAGGTAAGATTCTGGAGCTCTCACATGTTAAAGATGTAAAAGATTCTTCATCAGTCCAACCTACCTGAGCTTTCCTGGAAAGTAGCGAAGAACCCATCAAAGTTCTTGTAACCATCAGACACAAACGTAATGTGTAAACTGTTGCTAGAGCTCTGAAGTGGTGCAGGTCGGCTGTTCCCACAGAATCTACCAATGACACGAGCATTGATGCTGTCGCCATCTCGGACCTCGACGTAGTCATAGCGACAGGAAGGATGAAATTCCAGACTTAGCATCATAAACCTGAAAGAACAGAAAGACAGGACGAGTTCGGTTAAGTTTAAAAGCATGGTGTGAAACTAACATTTAAATGTTTATTTAATAAAACATAAAGGCTGCTCTTAAAGTGGAAACTGACAGGATCCTGGAGAGCCCTCATGTCCCGCTGAGGATCTCAGGAGGACGCTGAAGGCAGATACAATTGGATTTATAATAACAGGTTTCCTGCTTTTTGGAATCAGCTGGTTCCTGGTCTATCAACATCCAAGAAGACAGCTGCAGTTAATTTGGCCCTCGTCAGGCTGCTTGTCTTGTTAAGGTTTGGTTCGTGCTTTGAGGACTCAAAATTAGCTGATTTATGAGCTAAACCGTAAGATGGAAGTGATTTGTGAGAATTCAGGGATTTGCCAGCATGTTGGAAATGACCTTGGAGGGGCTCGTAAGCACAGACCAGTAGAATGCACCCTAACCTGGCCATTTCTGATCTTGAAAGTACCAGTAAGACACAAGGCTGACAAGAAAAAAACAGTCTGCCTGAGGGAAATCAACAATTCTTGCTTATCTGAATCTGACTCCTCTGGTTGGCCTCGAAAACAGGCGGTCATATTAATTTCTCCTGGGAAATGTGTGAACTGAGGAAAACCTTTGTCTATTGCACCACCCCCCAAGAACTTCTGTGGAGGCTTATCAGAACTGTGCCAGCTTACCATCATCTTATCAGGACAATGGACTATCTGGAAGTGCTTCAAGGACCACCTTGCTGTCATGCATATGTAACATGTTCATAAATGTGCTTGCTGGTAGAGTTTTTTGGATAGCAAATTGTGTGAAGACATCTTTTTTGTAATGCCACTATCCTATCCTCATGGCTTCTTCCCATTTTTCAGCTAAAAAAGTATTCTGAAAAGGATAAGAGGCCACACTATCATAGCAATAGCTATGTGCCCATCTTTTGGACGACTGTACGGCCATATTGTTGCTGTATCTCGGTACAATGATAATAAAACTTATTCTGATTCTGATTCTGGTAACCTGAAGAAGGAAAAGTAAGCCTATAAACTTTAATCCATTTAAATTCTAAATAATTTATGATCTGTTTGGACAATACAATGTTTTTATGTTAAACATTAAAAAAATCCAGATCTGCAGCTGTTAAATATCTGTAAATTATTGCACTGAATGCTGAATGAACACACTGATTGCGCAACTTAATTTCCAAAACAAATAACACGAGACATTATTGGAACAGTCTTTCAATGAATTTATTACAATAGTTCCAAAACATCACAGCACAAATAGAGACGGGCTTTAAAGACTGTAAATATAACAGTGAGGGAGGAAAATGAGCTGTTTAGCTACATAGATTATTGATTAAGAAAAACACAAAGGGATGTCAGACCTGGATTTCCATCAAAGCAGATATAAACGGTTGGAAAAGTTAACACAGCATATTGGCACACTTCCAAAATCTTTTAGTTTCACCGTTTATCACAGATCACCAGTGGTGGAGAAAGTACTCAAACACTGTACTTAAGTAAAAGTACAAATAAACAGACAAAAATGTACTCTAGTA
>JARVGS010000002.1:16338849-16349452 GCA_031762315.1 Hypsolebias antenori
CAGTACTGCAATGGATTTAGCTATTTTTATTCTTACAGAATTTATATGTTGTTTCCATGTCAGTTTGTCATCAATGACAACACCCAAAAACTTCACCTCACTCACTGTACAAATCTCAACACCCTCAATTTTAAATGGAACATCAACAGATTTGTTTTTATTACATAATATCATGTAATTAGTTTTATCTAGATTTAATGATAATTTATTAAGTTTAAACCAAGTTTATATTTTGACAAATTCTGTCCATCAACTCCAATGTCCATTCTATATCTTTACCCAAACAAAAAAATGTGGTATCATCTGCAAAAAGGACACATTTAAGGAGTCCTGACATATTTACCAAGTCATTCACATGTAAAATGAATGGTCCAAGTACAGAGCCTTGAGGAACGCCATGTTTTCAGACCTTTAAAACTCTAAATTTGTGCTTTTTTGTGACCATGAATTCAGGTTTGGGCCTCACTGTAACCCAGCACATTTATACATGGTGCCTGGACAGAACATGAACAGAACCTTTCTACTAAGGATCAAAGTGATGAGGGTTTGACAGATCCAACAAGCCAACAATGAAAACCTGCCTCTCTAAGAAACTCATGCTTTATTTTTTCATAGCAGTTTTGAATGAATAAAATAATGACCTTTAACAGGAATAAGATTTCAGAGAGCATCGATATGTGAGAGACGGTAAATTTAGAGCAGCAAAGAGAAAACATCTGGGGTATTAAAGCAGTAGTCCAACTCTTTTGAAGTGGGATTTTATAGAAAAGTTATGAAAAATTGTTGTCACTTTTGTCAATACATCTGTGAACTGGCTCAGTTTGGACGAAGCGTTGGATTTGAACAGGACTGATGATCTGGGTGTGTAAAGGGCTCCAGGTCTATTCCTCCTTCTGCCAAATTGTACCTTTGTAGTTTTGGTCACTTCGTACCCTCGTGCTTTCAGCACAGAAATAACTTTGTTCTCACCTTGGCCTAGTTTGTGCCAGCTTTTGTACATTTTTCTCACAGCTGCCATCCCAACACTGATGATTTAATTTGCCAGGGTACGCTTTTGAAACGACAATAAGCAGATTTAAAACAAGGTTTATTCATACTGTATCATAATTATTGTTGTTTTGACAAATTTAGGCTTGGCTGTTTGAGGCTGTAGCCCTGCAGGTTTTATAACTAGACTCAAATGTCACTGATTAAATTATTAATAAAAACACGGTTAAGGCTTATAAATAAATCTGTATTTGTCAAGCGTAAAGTAAAGTCAACCAGTGGGAACAAAGTAGTTGTTTTACTTACCATCACCTACACAAGAATAACATTAATTACTGCCATTTTAACACAACTTCAATGTTAAACATTTTACAACACTTTATCCAAACTCTATTTCATAAACTATTGCACCACTATTAGATTACACAAGAATTAATGATATAAATAAATACATCAAACAACTGCAAATTGGTTGTTTTAAAACTGCAGCTTTCCACTTTGTTCTTGGCCCCACTGTGACAAGCTTAGCTCCTCATTCAAGTCAGAATAAAACTCTTTTTCTCCAAACTAAGGCCGTTAAGATAGGCGTCCAGGTAAGATATTCATTGTTTATAATCCTTTTAGAACCTCACTTCAAAATATCTGAACTATAAGGGGTGGTTCACAATTTTCTACATTTTTCCCAATTGTACAAGTTGTCCACTGGGGCGGTTAGGGATTGGAGTACACTTTCCAAAATGAAATAAATAAATAAATTTAATGTTTTATTTGATTTTTTTTTTTTTTCCAATTCAACCTTTATTACTGCCCTTGCGAAACCCCCCACCCCCAACTCCATAGAATGCCGGCATCATTGTGCTTGTTGTGTGAGGTTCCATTATCATGCTGTTAACCTTCAGCCAAAGATTATGTTAGGAATTATTTTTTTGTCTCCAAACCCTATGTCTCATTTTCACCACTTTTTATTGTCTGTCCAACAGATCTCACTTGTAATTGAGCGTTCGAGGCTCAACGTGATTTATCTGTTTAAATAAAGGTTGAATTAATTAATTTACACAGGCTAGTCTCATTGAGCCACAAGGACTCATTTACAAGAGAGACCTGTTCCAGACAGAACATATAAACACAGACAACAATAACAAAAAACTGTAGTAAAAATGTAGTTAAAATCAAATTTGCGTAAATGATGGTCCGATCACAGAGACCCCTGCTGCACCCAGAGTAGACACACTGCTGAATGATGAGTGCATGCACACAACCACCGCTGATCCCACTCTGGCTGATGGACCTCCCCAAGTCTTTTGCATCTAAAATCTAACTTTGTTTTAAACGTTAATGTGTTCGGAGCGTCGTCATCATCGTACAGACATGTGCAAATTGCGTGTGACACCAAACCCTCAAGAAAAGGTGCCGCTGCAGCAGCGTGCAGCCAGTTTGAGTGTCTCTGCGAGTCTCATTTCTGCTGCTATAGTTCTTATAATTAAACAATATTAACACTAAATGACAAAAATGTATATGCCCCATATTAGGGCAACTATTTTGTCTCTGTTTAACTTTATTTTTCCCGCCACACTCACAAAGTTCTCTCTGAGAGAAAGTCAGTTTCAGGTGTTTGACATTTATCACAAATATCTACATCACTTTATGTCCATTTAACACAATTTAGAGACGAGTACCAACGTGGAATAACTTTTTTATACCATAGTACAATATCCATGTAAGCACATGGGTTTTATATCTCAGCTTTACTTATAATAAAACAGGTTTTATGAAAGTCAACGTTTTTCTGTACACTTTTGTTTTGTGTGCTTGTGAAAATGTTGAAAACTGTGCACCATCCTTAACGCTCATGTTTAAACTATGACAAAATATTAGTCAAAAAAACAGGATGGGAATATCTGTAACAGTAGAGTTTGACAACTGTTTAAATGTTTTTATTTCAAACTACTGTACTTTGTACTTTCATCTAAACTGTAGTGACCATTACAGTATTATCAAAAAAAGGTTCAATACAGAAACAACTGGACTTTATTTGTAGCAAGAAAACATTACAAATAAAGTCCAGTTGTTTCTGTATTGAACATTTTTTGATTTTATCATGTCCTGGATGACTGAGAATCTTCACCAGCTTTTGCAATTATGATACACATTAAACGGTTTACATACTGTATGTTATTGATTGGCCCAAATGTAATCTCCCATTTTGGATGCTGTAATCAGACACATGTTTTAAAACCTGTTTTTAACTCTTTACCTCTGTATTCATGAACAGGATTAGAATGATACACAGGATTATGCCCTTGTGGCTAAACTTTCTTTAGCCTTGTCAGCTTGGGTTGTTCTTGGATCACTGGTAGACTCCAACCCAAAGACTAACAATCAAGCAATGCTGACTCATGAAACAAGCCCTCTGCTGAAGCGAGCCTCACAATCATAATTGAGGTGCTGTAGAGTGTGAAATTTCCACACTGGTGAAATTCCTTTCCCCTCGTGGGCCTAGTATGTCTCTATGTCTTATTGATATTAATCTCAGACTGTCTTTTCAATGTTTAAAAGGGATTATTGTGTTTTGTATTTATGCCACAGAGGCATGTTCACATTCTGTGATGATCTGCACATGGCATTGTTTACATTTTATCAGCAACATCTCTCTGGAAGCAGAAATATTTGGCCAGGGTTGGTAGAGCGAGACTTGACGACAGCTAAATCTCAGTTACTCTGATACCTTATCTGTGTGGTGAAAGCACAAGAGACGTGATCCGCAGCTCTCGCTGCACCAGATTGACATTAAGTTGACAGAGCCAATTGAATTCTCTTTACCTGGTAGTGTGTGCCTATTCACATGGACACGCTTTTGATTTAGCAGTCTCTCCAGTAAAATTCTCATCTAAGAACATAAAAGCTCTTCTGAACCTCAGGCTCCTTCTTCAGTGGAGTGCATAAATGAACAAATAAGATCAATCTCAGTTCATCTGACTTAATAATTGCCTATTTGTCTAAATTAATTTTGAAACTGGCTTAGGACCCGTTGATATTGATACTGAACCTTCTATTACGTACCTGAAAACCTGCTCAATAAATGGAGCTTATCGTCGAAATCTTCTGTGTTAAATGAATGATAAAGGGGTGAAGACACCAAGGGATAATCTATTTCTTTGACTGAGGAAGAGAGAGGGAAATGAACTGGAAGGCAATGTATGGGACAGACACTGCTCTGCCATAGCCCAAACAGCTCCTTGTAGTGGACACTCTTTTTTTATTCCCCTCTGTTGTATTTTTCTCTAATTTTGTTGAGCCAGTGTATCTGTAGATTTGTGTATAAGGTTCAGAGTGTATGTGCAATATGTGTAGAGTAATCCTCTATTGGACACAAACCAGAGGAGGCAAAGTGCTCATCTTCACAGGAACTAATCACGCGATCCTGCCTGCTGTTTACAGAAGCAGGCTTGCCAGCTAAAATCAAATGCAAAGCCCATGCTAATTGCCTTAATGCTGCTTCCCAGTTAAGCATGGCTTGGCAGCAGCCCGCAGGGCTAGGCCGCAAAATGAATTCTTTTCATTTCTTCAGTGAATACCAAACACAGACGGGAGTTCCTACTTCTTGTGAATGAAGAGCAGCAAATAAATGTCATCCTTTGATTTCTTAAAAGGAGGGTAATGTAACAGAAGTTTTGGAGACAAATGAAGGTAGACTTTGGTTTATGAAGGTGTGCAAGATTAGAGGTCGGAGCCCAGGAAAGTTTTGTAAAGTCATTCCCATCTAAATGGGAGTTAGCTGCTGGGTAGTCTGATCTTAAAGAAAATGTTGTGAACATTTTCAGGCTGTACCAAAAACATTTTTAAATACACTTAATCCTGGCCATGAAAATATTTTTGTTAAGAATGTGAACAGTCCAGATTTTACACATAGCTTGACAGCTGAAGGTTAAAGTCAAATGTTTTCTGTTTCCCAGGTGATATTTTCCTAAATAAAGTGCATTTGTTGAAAATTTGGTGCAACGGTTGTCTTTTTCTTACGGCATAAAACTTAAAGAATTGTCTTAGCAGCCTCAAATACTTCAAAATAATTTTCACACAAACACCAGTGATGCTGGTAAATATCACATTTCACTGTCATGTGATTCTCATCTCCTCTGTGGCTGCCCTGAGTTAGCAGCTCATCTGTCCTGAAACAAGCACGCAACCTCTGATTTTGATGGATTATAACACATTTTTCTTTGACTGACCTCTGCAGCCAGGCACAAAATCCTGAAAACACAAGAAAGCTCATTAGTTTAACATTTTGCATAAAAACTTTTGAACTGGAATGGATAGTCCTTGCGATAGCAAGAGTTGTCACCGGAATGGCTGTAAGTGAACAACATTAGCTGGAATTTAAGAATAGCATCTTTAAGTTTTCTGTATTTATACAGTGCAGACCGTATACTAGCATTTGAATGACTAAAATCAGGCAGAGACTAAGTAACAGATGATTCCATGCTCTAATGCAAATTTCCATAAATAATTAGAGAAAGGGGGACTGGAAAAACTTAACTCACCATAAACTCACAAGACAAAAACCACACAAAAAAGCAGAAAATATCTTGCAAACAAGGTCCAATGAGTGAAAATTGCTTTCACAGCAGGTCATTTGTATAGATTTAGTTTGCTGTGCTGAGCACTTTGAACAATCTTTCTCTGACACACACCTCTGTTCATCCAGACCCGCTATCCATTCATTCTTTTACCACAGATGCTACTAGAGCAGTAGCAGTGCAGAGAAATGAGGTGACAGGTGCTCATTACTATTGTAGACTGACCCATGTTCAGTCACCTGGTCGCTAAGGTGTTAAAGCAAATGGATGTAGAGCAAAGGCCATGAGAAACCAAGGCTAGAGTAGAAGAATGTGAGATTAGTAGGTGATACTTAAGATTTCAAGACACTGAAGCTTTGGACGTGAGTCTGCATATAATATTGAACAGCAGGAGCTCTGACCTGTTACATAGTGAAAAGTAAATGATTGCCTTTCTTAACATGAATCCTAAGACACTTTTTTTTTCTTCCAGACTACAGTTAAGAGTGCTTTGCAGCCATTACCATGACAAGATAGAGGTCTTTGACTGTGCATAAAAGAATTATAGGGCTGAGCAATACAGGAGCAGTGAAGACTTTGGAAGCGGCTCACCAACTTAGGAGAATTAAGTGGCAACTAGGGAACACAATAGGTACTATCTACATGTACATTGCAATCATGATTGAACATATATAGACTAACAAAAATTTGTGTCCACATTTGCTTAAGCACACAGTCACATAGATAAAGGCACAACAAGCACAAAACTTAACCAACTATTCACATAGAAGATGGAGACAAGTTGGTTTCTAACAAATGACCTTTTCCCATCATCATTCATGTCTTTTCCTGTCTTGTTCCTACCTTGTCTAAGCTGACCTTATACAGAAACCATATTGACCAAAACCTTATTGGAATGACCTTTAGTCATAGCACCAATTACCTCGTTTATAACTACTCATACACCCCATACCTTTGAAACTCCAACTGTCCATTTGACTTATCAGCATTTTGACTCATTACCATAAGGTAGATGAAATGTTAGAGGCACGGTGAGAAGAGACGGTTATGGCCAAAAAGTGGTTGCACTGAATGGCCACTGGCATTTATTTCCCCTCATTTGCATTCAGTTGAAATGCACGTTTTCATTGTAAAGCCTTCATCATTTTGCTTTTACCCCGTCTCCTCAATGAAATGTCTCTATCTCACATGCCTTTATTTCGTCCCTCTCACCTTGTGCTCTCCCTTTTTGCTCTTCCATCAATCTCTTTGCCCTCGTGCGTTTGGCAGATACAGTTAATTCCCACTGCTTTTCAACCCCCACAGTGACTCCATGGCCGGGCTACACAATTAGGAGCTCATTACTTGCTAATACACAGAGCAAAAGACAGACAAAGACAGTCTGTGCCTTTTTGTTGTGTGCAGCTTGCTTCCATCATTTTATCTCCCTCCCAAGGCACTTTTTAAGCAAAAAAAAAAGGTGCAAAGTCTCCTCCTCACTATCATTTCACCTTACAATACATCCTCTGCACTACAACATCCTCCATGATGCATAACGAACATGTGTGTGCTACAAAGAATAAAAAGTCTAATCTTCATCTCCAAAGTCTTGTTTTGTTGTTATTTAATATATTTTTTAGCTTATATACCAACTAGGGTTTTGCTTGTGATTTTATGACAGCGAGAAAGCAAAACAAAATAAATTTTATTTGTTATTTTCTGACTGTGAGAAATGTGCTTTGATCTTGTACAGTCAAGTTCAGGTAGTTTTGGAGAGATTGCTGCAGATATAACATAAGGTTGGCTCTTGCAGATTTCCTCTGTGGACTGTCTGCATCATCTCTCACTATCTGGCTGGCTCTGCTGAAATGCCAATTTAGTCAGTATGGGATCTCACTGCATAGTGATGGATGAAGGTTATGTCCTGTTTACCAGTGTGCGCTGCCACAGTTGACTGCGTGATGAAGGAAACGCAGGGAAGTGTTGACATTTAGTTTTGTGAATGGAATGGAGGTTTGTTTGACAGCGAAAGCATCTTCCCCACGACTGACAAAAAAACAGACTTTTAAGATTTTTGTCTTGTTGACATTTCTTGCACTTTTGGGTAAAAGTGTTTCTGTTCTTGGAGCATCTTTCTCTTCATGTCTGTTGCCAAGCAATATTGCTTTTTGTCCTTGTTTGATCCGAGTGCAGCTTTTTGCCATAGCCAGCTCATTTTAGCCACTTTTCCTCTCCTCGTCCCTTTTCCCCTCCATATCTGAGAAGTTAATCATTGCCACTTTCACATTATGGACAAATGTGTCTATCCAAGTGGTTGAAGGGAAATTCCAATGAAACTTTTCAGAAAGTTTTCTACATTGCCAGCATGTGAGTCCCAAGTGACTTTACTCAGCCTTAAATGGATCGTGCCATTGTGCTTTTATGTTCTAATCCTATTTTGACCACAGAACGTTATAAACAGCAAGAGTAAACCATTTCTCAAATATTAAAGGCTCACTGTAAGATAGTGGGTGGACAGTGTGATTAATGGAGCTTTTTCTAGCTAAGCCAAACTAATTTGGCCAGTAATTACTCCAAAGTTTCAAAGACTCCACGACAGCCATTGCAAAAACTGTAGACAAAGGCTTAGAAAATAACACATAATGATGGTGCAGAGACAGAGTACACAGTTTTATGCTACTGGTGCCATACAGATGTGAATGCAAATTTGAATAGTTTTGTCGCCATTATTGTAGAAGTTCAGGGCACAAAGATGCAAATCATAACATTTCAACACATATAAAGCAATATTATGTTAAAATTTCTGTACATTTCAACAAACCATAATGTAGTCATTTCTACACTTAAGTCTTTGTTAAGGTTTATGATTTAGCTGTTATGATGTCATCAGTAAAGTTACCATGTGCAACACATCACTGTGTGGTGGTTACATATTTCTTTTATTGATTAGTATGTGTGTGTCTCTGTGGAGACACATATATACTGTGGAGACACATATATACTGTTAGTCTGATGACAGTGCAAAAGTTTCAAGTTCACAGAAATGGCAGAAAAACTTAACTGTAGTTTCTGAAATTGTCTGCTTTTTAAATTTGTTTTGTGACTGCCTTTTGCCCCCAAAAAAATCTTGTATGGTGAAAATTTGTGGGTAGCACGGTGGCGTAGTTGGTAGAGCTGCCACCTCTCACCGAGCAGGTCGCCCCAGTTCTAATCCCAGCTGGGGGGCCTTTCTGGGTGGAGTTTGCATGTTCTCTCCGCGCTTGCGTGGGTTTTCTCTGGGTACTCCGGTTTCCTCCCACAGACCAAAAACATACATGTTAGGCTGATTGGTAACTCTAAATAATCCCTAGGTGTGAGTGAGAGAGTGAATGTTTGTTTGTCTCGTTTGTTTCTTTGTGTCCCTGTGATGGACTAGAGACCTGTCCAGGGTGTACCCTGCCTCTCTCACAGTGATGGCTGGATATGGGCATCAGTGACCCCCGCGACCTGAAAAGGAAGAAGCTGGTAAAGATGATGGGTGGATGGATGGATGGATGGATGGATGGAGGGAGGGAGGGAATTACATCATTTTTTAGGCTCTAAAAATTTTGATTGTCCTTGTTTTGCCATACACATTGTCAATTGTAATTGTCATGGTTTAAAAAAAATCCAGAAAAGTTATATCATATACTAAATATGATATGGTCAAGAAGGAATTAAAGGCTCTAAATTTGACTGTCACTTCAGATTAGTCACACTCCAACCAAACCATTTTTTACAAGATTATAAATTGTCACCCTTAAGTGCTACTGATAACTTAGATGTCAGCTATTGTTGTTCAGGGTTAAACACAATGATACATGGTTAGTTCCCCTGAAAAAGCACTTTTATGCTTCCAAATGAATATTTAGGTGGTGGAAGTATGGAGGCTATTAGTGTTAATGGTGCATCAATCAGAAAAACGTTAGCAACAAATTTAAGCATTGATCTCTCCAGACTTTATTGTGACCTGCTGTAAACAAATTGAACGTACTTCTCAGACCAAGCTTTTAGAAAAGTGTTTGAGGCAAAGTGAGTTCTTATTGTTGAACCTTTTTTCAGTGAACCGTAGCTGTGAGACATCCAGCAAGTCACTAGACTTGTAGACACTTTAATAAGTAAAATTTTATGCATCGTTTGCTCGCAAAGTTTCACATTTTGCCTAAACAAACACTTATACCTATTAAATAGGTGTTACACATACCGTACACCTGCATACAGTATATTTTACAGAACTTTTTTTTTTAATTGTAGATAAACCCAACTTGTCATTAAGCCATCGCTTACCCTGCTGCCATTTACGTCACTTAAACCACAACGTTTGCTTTCTGAGTTCATAAAACACTGTTTTGCAATTTTGCGAAGCATTTTTAAAGCAGTGATCACTAAATAATCTGACATTTCAACTCTTTATTTATGTTAAAATAAACTTAAAGTTGCCAATCTTGCCCACTACAAACTTTACAAATTGGTATTTTTGTTGTTTGTTTTAATGCACACCTTTACACGCTTTTTTCCTACTAAAATGACAGTTTCTCCTTCTAGTCCACTTCAGTCTCTTGGATATTTCAGCCCACAGATGGATTGTAAATAATGCAGCCTCTTTAACAAGCTGATGCTTTTAAGAGTCAGTATCTTTCCCATCTAGCTGCCTGCTGGTTTCTGTGTGATCTCATCTTAATGGAAGACTCATTTTGTACAAGACAAAATGCATTTGCTACAAATATCTTTTCCTTTTTTTTTTTTTTTTTTTACTTCTTCAAGGTTGTTCCTTCTGAACCTCACATTGTTGGGTTTCAAAAAGTGCAGTTATATTCAGATTGTTTTTTAATCCTGTCCACAAAATATTAACTTTCTTTTTCTTTTCTTGTAAATGGTCTTTGACGGTAGGTTTTATTCTTTTACTTTCACTATTGCAGTTTCTAATTTGAAAATGATTAAGAATAAATTCTTAAATATACATATATATAAATGTAAAATTTCAAATGCACTATAAATCAGCAATTGTTATGAGTTATTAATTCTGTTCATGGATAATCTTTGTT
>JARVGS010000002.1:16407749-16421552 GCA_031762315.1 Hypsolebias antenori
AATTTATCTTTTTTCAAATGTCTTCCCATGTTTTCTCACCAGTCTCTTTCCTCTTTCTTTCTGCACATCAGCTTGTCTCAGTCTTGGCATTTGGCTTCTATTTCCCCCCTTTTTCACATCACTTCTGTTTTAAATTTCACCTCCTGTCGCCCCTCTGTCTTAACTCCTCTCATCAAGGACCTGCTCGTCTTACCCGTGCTCTCTCTGTTCGTTCTTCCTCTGGCAGGCTGTGGACTCTGTCTTCAGATCTGCTAAGCCTAAAAGAAATTCCCTGAATTGAAAACTCTGTTCCTCCATTGTTCCATTGCCTCCAACAGCCCCTATTCTCATTCTTATTTTGTCTTTTTCAAATCCAACCTTCTTCTTGTTTTAATTGTTAGATAGTGCCAGGAGGACACCCACATGCTAAAGGCATGTTGAAACCATGCTGGGCCTTGAGACAGCCTGGGGACAGGAAGACAAAAGCAGCAATAGATTGGGAGAACAATGGAAAGAGATTTTTATGGCATGTTTCACTTTTAGTGCCTCTCTTAGCAGCTTTGTTGCATAGAAAGAATGTGCAAAAGGGGAGCGGGAGGGACAAATGTGCCTGTAGGACAAATTTGTGTGCAAATCTGTGAATACATATTGTATGGGAGTTGCTGGGTGAGTACAATCACACTTTGTTGTTGCAACGGTGATGTCCAGATTAGATTATACAACAAGTCTTGCTATATTTTGTATTTTTGCTCCAAAAAGTACTGGTTTTAAAAAATAAAGTGCATGAAATATCGTGTCCCTATAGAAATGACAAACAATGAATCAGTGTTGACCATGAATGTACATTCAACCACTATTTAAATGAGAACTGTTTCACTATTACTACTTTTGTTTCATTGAAAGATACCATAACTGAAGGTTTTTGTTGTAGCTTTGTTCAACTTTTTTTTTTTTTTTTTTTTTGATAACTGCTCTTTGGTAAACAAGAACATTCAACAAAAGTTTCCAAGAGCAGACATTACTGTTTATGCATATGAGGAATGTTATCCCAGTTGTTTTGGGGAATTATCTTCCTTCACGTACAGTGTAATGTGAAAGGTTTCAGATATGTTTAGACGCAACAGAATTGCTTATCTTCACACTGCGGTTCAAACTTTTCCAAGATAAGCTCATATCTTAAAAGCATGTAGCCTGAATTATTTCAATTTGCTTTTCTTGTGTGAGCCACTGTGATACATTTTGAAAAAGATGCATACACCTAAAGGTGATATTTACTTGTTTGATCAAAAAGATAAAATAAAAGATTTTGTCTTTTGATGCCTAGTCAGAAAAGATTTTGAATTGTGATATTGTTAAGGTGTCAAAGTATTAACAAAGAAATGGTAAAACGGTCAATGGACTGTACTTATATAGCACCTTTCTATCTTGTCAAAAGACACTCAAAGCGCTTGACAGCACAATCTGAAAAAATACAAAATACACAAAAAAATACAAATATTTTTTCTTGTTGGTGTTTTTATGTTGATCATTATTGTAGAGCTCAAAATCACTTGCTTTTTAGTTGAAGCTTCGTAACTTTTTCTACTGACTTTTTCTCCTGCTGCCTTGCTGCATCACCTTCTGCACTCCTATATAACATTATCTGCTGTTTACCCTCTTAATACCTCATGTTTGGGTAATACTGTGTAAGGTTGTTTTCACACCTGATAGTCCTGTAGACTCGGTTCGGATGGGGACCAATACTCATAACATTTTGTTTACATTTGAGCTGGTGCGGTTTGCATTCACACTGCACTGTGCAGTCGAGCCAACCGTGGCGCTGCACTAAGAACTACTGAAAGAAATGACACAAAAATCTCTGAAGAAGACACTTCTTCTTCTGGAAATAAAAACGGAGTGGCATCAAATGTTAGCAGTTTTGGGGAGGGTTTTTTTTTTTTTTGTGGTCATTTTTCAATAATGGACTCGGCATGAGTTGAAGATGAGGCAGAAGACCATGGAAATGTTGTTTTTCACACAAGACAAGCTGATGGCTCCATATGAGGTAAGAGAAACGCGTGTTTGTTTGCCCTGCGCTGTAGTCCACTTCCTGCTTTCAGAGCGGTGTCCGGTCTGGTTCCATTCACAGTGTACTCGAACCACGCTAGAGTTTTCTTCTACCGGACTGAGACCTAGGTTTTAGGTGGGCCAGAGTTTGCCTGTTTGTTCCGTGACAGAGTTCGATGGTGCGTTCATACCTCCCCAAACGAACCGGACTTCCTAGACAAAAAGACTAGAGTTTGGGACAACAGGGCTTGTGTGAATGCACCCTAAATGCTGAGCACATATTTGGGTTACACTTATAAGTGGAAAATACTCCCATTGTTCAGTCAGAATTCAGTTCACTCAGTACTTTGAGCTTTTAGTATTGTGATCTGGATTATCAAGAAATTTCATGAATTTCTGAACAAAGACATCTACAGTATGAGAGACTTTTTCCAGGAATTCCTCTAGAACCCAAAAACTGAAAATGAAAGCTTAAAATGTACCATACTCACCTTACTGTCATGGGGATGTGTTCTCCAGTGTTACCCCTATAGTTTTGGACTCTTACCATAAAACGTCTGCATTCTTTATCTTACAGCTGTGGTTTTAATGCATCTCTAAACTTCCTCTCAGAGAGCTCTGTAGAGACACCAAGTGTATATGATCCAGATAACTGTTGTCCAGTTTTTATGAGTGTATTGTTTGATTCTTACTGTTTATGAGGGATACATCACCGTGGCAATAATGTGTGGTTGTTTACCTCTGTAAATATGAAACACTTGTTTAAATGCCTTGAACACTCTGAAATTGATGATACCTTCTGTACTGTTAAAACTGTATGGGTTGGTTTTAGTGTCTCATCATTCTCACTGTTTGCTGTGTTAAAATATATGTATCGTAAACCTAAAAAGACCTTTTCTTTTTAAAAAGTCTTGATTTAAAATGAGCTAAAGAGGATTTTATTGTTGGAATCTCTGCAGATGTTTTCCACTTTCGTAATCCAGAATAGATTTGGGATTAAATGTAAACACTTTATTTAAGAAGTTACTGTTTGTCAAGGATGAGAAATGATGCCTTTTAGTAACCATTGCAAAACCATTTGATAGTGCATGTGTGCACTGAATACCGTGCGTCTGCAGTCTACTGAGACATTGGGTTTTTATAGCAGCTTTGAACCAAGAGTTCAAGGGTTCTGAGCTAATAATTACCTCAGAGATAACAGGGATTTTTTTTTTAAGAATCATGCCAATTTAGTCACATAGATGCAAATAATACAGCTTTGACACTCAAAATTAGTATAATACAGACATTTAATAAGTAAGGGTTTGGATTGTGTTATGGTTTCTTTTTTATGCTGCCAATTATCTCTTGGTAAAGCAAATTGTGCATTCAAAATGTAAACTAAGCACACTTCTGCTGGGGAAAATAAAGTGAAGAGGCAGCTACAAGAAGATCTTAAAGGTTATAAAATTATTTACAAAATATTTGAGAGATGAACTTGCCAAAAAAATATTTGAATTAAACTGGCTGATGCCTGGCAGGGACTCAAGATGTCCCCACTTTTTTTTAATGCGAGCGCGTCAAGTTGTGCCTGTACCACTCGAGCCATTCATTATCATTCTCCCTAACAGTGTCATACGATTCCCTCCGGCAAAGGATGGTGCAAAGCTGGAAGCTGCATTATTAATTAGTCTGGCACAAAGTTATTCACCTGCACTCTGCGCCACAACTTGATGTGTGATCTGCCGCAGCTGTGGTTCTGTGGTTGAGAGATTGTGTTTCTGTGTTATCAAATAAAAGCATGCATGTTGCCGGCTGCTGATGGATGGGATCGTCAGTAAATGAGCACTCTTTCAAAAGCTCTAATTACAGAGATGAAACAAAAGTATGTGTGAGCAAAAGGATGAGGATTGATTACGATGACGCAGATGTGTTTCTTTAAAAAAATACTCCAGCTGGGTATGTGTGCGAAACAATCTGTTAATGTGAATGTGGAAGTCACTTGAGGTTCTGTTGAAATGAAGTATAAGAAAAGCCACACATTTAAGGAATTAAAGTGAATTGTTGTACACCGTTCTTACAAAAAGAAAGAAAAAACACATTTGTATGAGACTACATAAAAAAAGTTAATCTACATTTATTAACCACAAAAAAGAATACTGTATATTAAGACAGATTTAATAACTCACTAAACCTTGTTTCCGCCTAAGAATATGCTGCTTGTAATTCCAGAAGAACTAAAAATTAGGGAGTAAGTTGTCAAAGTTTTGAAAATGTGTGTTTTCTATGAAATCAGAGCAACCAAAATTACTGCAGCTTCTCTTAAGCAAAGCAGCATAATAACTGTACAAGTGTTGTCTGACTCCAAATAAAACTGAAGGACAAGGGAGCTTAGTACATAACTAGAGAAATGGCATTTCTAGTGAAAATGCCGTGTGAATGCGTATTGCTGAAGAACTTGTTGAAAAACAGCTGGCATTAGCTAAAAACATGCTGAAATGTAGCTGAAATTGAAGAACAAGCCTAAGTTAGCAGAAGAAAGAAAGACAAAATATTTGCTGAAATAGCTTTAAATAAGCAGAAATTATCACAAAAATGAAGAAATTTGTTAAAAATAAATAAATACATAAAAGCTACAGTTAGCAAAAAAAATAGCTGAAAAGTAGCTGAAAAAGCAGAAAGAAGCGTAAAAACCAGGAGAAAGTGAAAGTAGCTGAAATTGTCTAAAAAAATCAGGGGATTCGTTGAAAAATCTAAATTTGGCACAAAACAGCAAAAAAGTAGCTGAAAAAGAAGAAAAGGTAGAAACTAGTAGAAAAAAAAGCTGAAAGGAGTTGAAATTGGTAGAAATAAGTTAATTAGGCTGAAAGTAACAGAAAGTACCACAGAAAAATTAAATGTATCTGAAAACAGCTGAAATTAGCTCAAAAATGCTTATATTCTTTAAAAAAAGTATCTGAAAAGCTTAAACTAGCAGAAGGAAGCAAAAAGAACACGTTTGCCCAATCAAACTGAAAGAAGCAGAATTGAGCAGTAAAAAGTGAATATTGTCTTAAAAACACAGAAATTAGCAAAAAAAAAAAAAACAGCTTAAAAGTAGCTAAAATTTTCTGAAAGAAGCTTAAATTACCAGAAAGAAGGGGAGAGAGTACATTTTTGCTGAATTAGATTGAAAAAGTTGAAATGAGTGCAAAAATGTGGAATTAGCCAAAAAGGCTAAAATTAGCATAAAAACAGCTAAATAGTAGCTAAAAAAGCTGAAACTTGCAACAAATAAGCTGAAAGGAGCATAACAAGCTGAAATGAGAATAAGTTACAAGAAGCAGAACACTGTTGTAGTTAGCAGAAAAAAATTAAAAGAATCACAAAAGAGATGAAAAAAGCTGAAAAGGGCTGAAAATGTTTAAATTTGCACAAGGAAGCTGCAAGAAGCTGAACCAGAGCAAAATGTGAAAAGAGCCGTAAAAGATTGTATACAGATCTAAAGATTTGAAGGATGTAAAATGAGCTCAGTTCATTTTCTATGAGAAAAAATGGCAGAAAAGGCTAAATGTTAAAAAAGTAAAAATATGTGCCAATACCAAAGTCATAGCACCCTTCTCCTTAACGAGCTGAGCATTTTGATATATGATTTGTTGAAATAGCAAAAAATTGTGGACCAAGAAAGATGCTGAAAAATGCACGGATAAAAAATGGATCGCGATAGTGTGAATGCTTCATAAATATTCACACTATTAAACAATTTAATAAAAAAACCATAAAGAGCATGATAGAAAAGGTTAACACACACTTATACTGTATGGATAAATATGTGGGCATGTGGATAAAATTGGTGCAGACCTTGCAGGAGACACAGCTGTTGGTTTAAGGCCCTGTTCAAACTAACATGGATATTTTGCCTATTGAACTTTTTATTTATTTATTTATTTTGCTGCATTTTTAAATCTCATCATCAAAAAAGTGTTTTTTGGTGTTGAAAAAACTACAACCCAAATTCTAATAAAAAGTTTGAACATGTTGTAAAATTTTAATAAAAATAAAATGAATTGATCTAGAAATCTCATAAACCTTTATTTTATCCACAATGGAATGTAGCACAACAACAAAACAAATGAATGTTACACAAAACCCACAAATTCTTATAAATTATAGTTGTAAGATTTTTACAACACCTTTCAAAATAGAGAAAAGTGTTGTTAAAAATACTCAAAAAGTCTCCTTTGATTACACAGACTAGGAGTTGTGACTCTTGTAGGGTTGGCATTGACAGGATGTGATGAGCAGGAGGCGGAACAGTTGCATGAAAGAAGCTAAAAAGAAATAGTTGATGAAGTCATTGGATGAATGTCACAGAAGCTGCTCATATTGTGTTACAAAACATTTGGAAAAAATTAGCATGCTCCTCAAAATCCATGTGCCCGAAAGACAATTTTGTACAAACAGAAAGTGAGAGCTTTTCTGTTTTTGTATAAATGTGAACTGAAACAGTTGTAGCAATGCTTTGCATAAATTACTATCTTCACAATACTTGATAATTAAAGTTATCCACCAAAGCCAATAAAAGTTTTGTGCAGTTCAAAATGTCTGCAGGCTACAATTATTAACGTTCAGCTTCTGCACTATAGTAGACTGTATGCATGTGGTAGCTATCAGTCTTTGTGGTTCGTTTGAGCTTTCTTATTTTCACTGCTCGAGCATGGGGAGGATGCAGAGCAGGGAGGAAAAAGCACAAAGTATAGGCAAACACACAGTCCTTTGTATCTCAAGCACTTCAAATGTATATAAAAACAAACAAAACTTCAGATGAAGCAAGGAAATTGTAGTCTGCTTATTTCAAATGCATAATTCAAGTTTCTATCTACACAGCAGCCGTATGGATTCCAGCAAACGCGTGAACAGTTTGTTCCCAGATTGTGAATGGAGTTGTTTTTCCTCATGTACTTAAAGATCCCCAAAGTCTTCTCTGAAAGTAGAAAGCTTACAGAAAGCAACATATCAGAGGTAAACCACATTCTGCATGCACATTTGATCTATGGACTAACAGAGGAGCAGACACCTTCGTGTCTATTACTATGCAGTACAGAGGCAAGTCATGGGAGATGCACTCAGTGTTGTGGCCTGAATACAGAAAAATAAGCTGACAGTCTATAGCAAGTCAGAAAGGAGATGACTGAGCTATACTCAAACTCCTACTCTACAAAATAAGGAAATATTTCAAGGAAATGTGCAATCATAAAATAAACACAATAGCAATAAATACAGAAGTTTGAGCACAGTCTCAGTCAATGAAAATAGTATATGCAGCAGTGCAAAAGATTTATAAAACCATATATGCCCTTTTTAATTATAAAAGTTGATCATATGTTAAAAGTACAGAACAAAAATGCATTCCGAGTTCCTAAACACAGAAACGCTAAACATTATATAGTTGTTGCTTTTGTGTGTGTGTGTGTTTGTGTCGTTTTACAATTTATGTGAAAGATCCTTGAAGCAGCAGCAAACTGAATGTGGAATCAGAAAAATGGCCACGGACGGGACGGTTATAATTTCAGAAACTTTGGAAAGATATGCTTTTGCTGATGGTCTATGTGGTGAGAAATACTCTGTTGTCTGAGGTGATGCTCATTTCAAAGATCTTCATGTGTCATGATGGAATATGCTGTGCTCTTCTATGTTGTTTGTTTCACCTTCCTAACCTCTCAAACCCCAGCTGGCCGAAGCAGATGGCCACTCGACCCGATCCTGGTTTTGCTGGAGGTTTCTTCCTGTTCAAAGGGAGTTTTTTTTTTTTTTCCACTGTTTCCAAAATGTTTGCTCAGGATGGGAACACAATCTACTGCCTTCCTTAGATAGATAACTTTTACTAATTGGCTTTTATAACATGTGTGAATGTTTTTTTTGTACAGTGCCCTGAGATGACTTCTGTTGTGACGTGGTGCTATATAAACAAACTGAATTAATTAATGGTATTTATCTATAACAAAATGATAAATGGACTGTATGTACTTGTATAGCACCCTTCTATCTTATCAAGAGACTCAAAGTGCTTTACAACACAATCTGTGCCCCCCTGTGTGAATGTACCCATTCATAGAGCATTCTACTACATCTCTACAAAGTTAATCTGAATCTGTAGAGATTAATCAGAGCTTTATCACATTCATACACCGATGGGACACGCATCAGAGGCAATGGGTTCAGTGTCTTGTCCAGGGACACTTCGGCACGTGACTGCTGGTGGAATCGAACCCCCAACTCTTGCATTAGAGGACGACTGCTCTAACCACTCATCCACAGCCGCCCCACAAAACAACGAAAGAACAAGTCATAAACATGTCAGTTTGTTTAAATTCTGATGTGATTCAATAAATTAACATCTTCACAAAACTGTAAAATACTTCATTTTATTAAGAAATCATTACCTCAGTTTTTACAGCTCATCCTTATAAAACACATTGTAGAGAATGTTGACATACAAGGTACAGTGAGAATAAAAAGAAATGGAGAACAATGCTGAAAAGGAAGATGTGGTTTCAATAAAGAATACAAGGAATTGTTTGGTTAATTAATTCATACAAGCAGCAGTGGAGCTTTTAGGTTGATTGGACTGATATTTCTCCAGCAAAAATAAATATATTGGCCTCTTTGCCGACTTTATATCCACAGTATACTCTTCAGAACACAGCCCCTTTTTTTAAATCTTGGGAAAAAAAAAATTTTAAATAGCATGTTTTCCCTTGCAACACACTATAAGTCAACCCGGCACCTCATAAAAGAAGAAAAATGCTTCTACTCATGTCAGTGTTGACAACACCGCTCCCAAGAAACTTACAACTAGCATAGCGATAAAAGCACAACACTATCCCGTATCCAATATTGGCATGATCTGTCCCAAGAAATGGGCCTTTTTCTGTTTGTTGTGATCTTATCTGCATGACAGATCAAACAAGTTCAGCTTGAGACAGACATACACAACAAGAACCACATTTCCATCATTTTCTTGGTTACTCTAGGGACACTTTCTCCCAATATGATCTTATAAAGTAGTGACTGTTTTGATGCTCTCTTTGGTTGCATTTCAAGATAAAAAAAAAAAAAAGGAAAGGACGGAACTCTTTTTTTTCTTTCTCATACCAATGTCTACTTTTCATCATCACTGCTTCTCATTATTGGTATACCCTTCACATTTTGACTTCACCTTGGCTTCCCATTCTTAAATCAGTCACTTATCAGAAAGCTGTAGGACCAGACTTATCTCCAGCCACAGAAGTGTCCCCTTAGGCACATCCTTTTACTTTTCCCTTCTTTTGGGCCGGTCACACTTGAAGTGAATGTGTACAGGCTGCACAACTGACCATCGTGCTTCACATCTTATCCTTGTTGATTCCTCTTTATCTGAACACAGATATGAGCAGGAGCCACTGACCTTCAGGAATGGGTTTTGTTGCTCTGTTGTCTAACTTTGATAAAACCCGTTACACTTCCACTTGCCTGACCAGGTCTATTGTTAAATAAGAGAGAACTAAAAGGTGAAAAAGGTTCCAGGGGTTCTTATTCCTTTTCTTAACCAGGTAAAAAACTTAAGCAAAGAAAGGGACTGGCCTGTGTGTGGGCACTGATGTTTCATCAGTGCTTTCTGAAGACATTGTTAGTGTCTCAGCAGGGCTCTATATCAATGACTGTATCTGTGTATACAGTATGAAAAGGTGTGTCTGGACAAGTTTTATCCCACTTGTTCTGAATCTATAGTTGTTGTTTTTTCCTCCTATGTACTCTTCTCTTACAGAGCTCAGACTTTTTCTAGCACGGCCTGCCAGAATAAATTGTTTCCGTGCAGTGGGTGGAAAGTGACCAGCTTTTTATTGCACCTTTAACAAGCTTTAGCAGTCTGCCTATACTGTACTTATCGCTTGTCTTGAAAAACATGGATATATGTACAGATATATTTTTCCACATTGTGAAAATGAGAGTAAAGCAGTAATTTTATAGTATGGTAGTTGTTTTAACATTTTTTTTAATTCAGTATGTTACTAAATTGATTTTTCTCTGTGTCTTGTGATCAGTTCTGTCTGACAAGCTACACAAGTTCAATTATGGATAGATACGCATGGCCAGAATGTCATCTCTTTTATTTATGTTGGTGTTTTGTTATTTTACTTTGCCTGCTGGGTTACTTGGAATGAACTGATCCAATGAACCTGTGAATGGCCGCCTTAAAACCACTGGTGTCTTAACAGCCACTTACTGTATGTGTTTTTTTTTTTTTTAAAGCAGCATTTACACAGAAAATTTATTCCATCTAAGACAAGTTTCAGTTATTTACTGGTTTGATCACAGCTCCCATCGGAGAGCTGAACATGTACTAACCATCTACCTGCAGGTGTAGTTTGTAAGACATTGTAACAGCTCTGACAGCTACATGGATGTAATTTTATGATAGGTTCCTAATAAAGTTCAACCATTGTTTTAACTCCTGTAGGTGTTTCCTGCAGTATAACATGTTGGCTTATTTTATTTTGAAATTTTGCATATTTCCCTTTAAATGGATTCAATAGCATCATGCGATTGGCTATTTGAATGTTTTTAGCCTAATTGCAGATGTTTTTCTTGGGCATTTTATACAGTTTCCATGGCTGAGACTGAAAAAATATAAAATAAAATTTAAAAAATAGCCTAACAGTTACATATATTGTAATTTAATTCTAGATGTATTCTTTTTTATTTCATCAAACTGTTAAAATTAGTAGTTAATAATTGGCATTATATCTATACCTATTCTAAAGTCAAGTTGTTTTTACATTGTGTTCAGTTTTGTCTCGTGTTTTTAAAGGTGTCTGATAGAAATTTACAGTTTTTAAATCCTAATAAGTTCATGCTACACAAATGATTGGTTGATACACACTGCAAGGTGTAGTGGAAATAGTATTTACTATTTTATTAGTATGTTAACACAGGTTCACACATCAGGCAGACACCAAGATAAATTAATAACGATCATACAATAACAACAGTTTTTACAGTAAGCTTTTCACGTAAGGGACAATTCCTTGTGGTGGAAAACAAGTTAAATCCAAGGTTACATGCTTCTCTTATGATAGTCATTCTTGTACAGCTGTGGCTGAGTGGTTAGAGCAGTCGTCCTCCATTGCAAGAATTGGGGGTTCGATTCCACCGGCAGTCACATGCCAAGGTGTCCCTGGGCAAGACACTGAACCCCTCATTGCCTCCAATGTGTGTCCCATCGATGTGTGAATGTGATAAAGCACTGATTAGTCTTTGTATGGATATAGAGTGCTGTATGAATGGGTAAATGAGGGTACAGATTGTAGTGTAAAGCACTTTGAGTACCTCGATAAGACTGAAAGGTGCTATATAAGTGCAGACCATTTACAATCAAAACAGGATAAAACATTTATGAAACATGTTATTACTAATCTCTCGGCTTTGGTGACTTTTCCTCACAACACGCTGTAGCTATTTTAACCTTGCTGAGCTTCCATGACATTGTAGATCTTCAAACTTGGAGAACTTACATCATACAGAGAATTTATTATCAGTGGTCATTTCAGTAAATTTAGTTTCAGTAACACAAAGTTTTTCACATGACTTAACCCCCAACTCATCTGACTGACCTTTATAAAGTTGTTAAAGCTCATTTAACAGTATTCCCGCATGTTTTTTCAGTATTGTCAACGTCACAAGATGCTTCTGGTGGGTCAACGATTTGTCTCTGTGTAAAGAATGGCCTTTATTTTTTCGCAGATCACTAAATTTTCATAGTTGAAACCTGGATTCACTCATAACATTTTAACAAAATATAAGTTTTCCTGAGATGTTTGCACTTCCTTCGAAACACAATCTCTGGTGGGTTTGTTGTATGTTAGTTATTAGCATCTCCTTTTCTGACATTTCTGACATGACAGATGTTTATTTGCCATCTGTGGAGTCTCTACAAGCCTGATAATTGAGTATCTGGTCCATTTATCTGCCTTTTCTAACAGTTGTTTGTGATGTGAAAATTGGGCATAAAAGTGCTTTGTGTGAATCTGTCTTAGGAAGAGCTCGCAAACACAGTGCACAAAAGCTACAAGAAGCGGAATAAATTGTAGCTAATGACTTGTTTTTTTATGGAAGGCTATAATAAGTATTTCGAAGCTAATGATTAAGTCAAAAATGTGTTTACCTGAAGCTCTCAATGACAGAAATACTTCTAAATTCTTTGAAGAAAAGGCAACATTTTTTTAAACTGGCTGTGAAAGTTCACTTGGTGAAAAGAGCAAACGTTTGTAGATACTGAGAGAGAGAAGAAAATGTGTTTGACTCCAGCAGTAGGAGGTTTTCCATACGACAATACTATTTGATTATTAATAAATTAGTCTCACTGCAGAACAAAGACCCTGCTGCTGCACTATTCTCAGTGTTAGTTTATTTTAGTCTTTACTGTGCGTTTCCAAAAAGGTATTTTTTTTACCAAATTTCCATGCAAAATGGATGCCATTCTATGCACCATAAACTTGATTTCCTAATGTTTTCAGCTAATTTGCTACTAGCATCACGTGACTTTACAATCAAGCTCCACCTGCATCTGTTGTCTGCTAAACGTACTTTATATTAAATAAGTTATTAGTGATAAACCGCGGTAAAAAAAAAAAAAGTTGATATTTTGCCATCTTTTGTGTATAATGTTGCGGTCAGGATGTACATCCTATGAATAAGTAAAGGATGGATTTTTATGTAAATTTACTACATTCCTTATTTTTCCCTTGTCATTTTTTAGCTCAAAAACTGCGGAGTAATTTAAAAACTATTCTGTATCTTCCATTGTAACATTTAGGGTTTGTTTTTTTTTTCATTGTGGCATCTGTGTGTTTATGTTTATGATGAGGACATCTTGTATTCCTGTGAAATTCCAATTAGGCAAATCCTAAGAAATGAATACCACAACTACTGACACTACAGAATGTGATAAAGGCAGCAAAGGGACATTTTGAATGGAATATTGATGGGATTTATTTTGGACTTTAATAATAATCTCCTATGGTTTTATTCTTAATATTGAGCTATTGTGTTTGCATTGTTATTTTGTTTACATTTCCTCTCCCCTTACACAAAGTACAGTATATGTCTTAACTTCAGGAACTTTTTAACATTTATACATTTATAGGCAGTTGTTCCCCATCATCATTGTGTCCCCTGCTGAGTGAGATGAGTTAGGGTTTCTGTTTTTACATGTCCTCCCTGCAGGCTGTTCTGTCAGAGAGGCCTGCAGGCTATAATTTATAACAGTCGTCTGTCTGTCCTGCTGAGCTTGATCAAAATGTTTGAGCAGGCATCGCTTTGCATTTATGCTCGCCCCGAACAAGAATCTGTGCAGCTTCAATACGCTGTTCCCTCACCTCACAGCAACGACTTGTGCGCATGCGTTCTGTTTGCGGTTTTGTTTGTGCCTACCGATCACCTGAACACTCATTCCTAACTCACCTTTTGGTGCCAAAGAACAGTTGCCATGGAGATTTTACCCGTGAGGACCAGTGGGACAAGCTTTTATTTAAAGGGCTTCAACAATCCTGAGCAACCTCTCACCCTCCCCATTCTTATTTTTTTCTCTAGGAAAAATATAAACCCCTCTCAGCCACATCATTATACTAAAAGCTTTCCTGAACAGACCTGAAATTCTCTTGTGGGTGCTTCATCTGAACCATGCAACATGTTACCCAAAGAACAATAGGTTGGGTGTCTCTAAAGTCCCCTATCTTGTTAAGTCTAACTCTATGAGACCCATTGATAGTGTCATCTGCA
>JARVGS010000002.1:16516942-16527303 GCA_031762315.1 Hypsolebias antenori
CTTTTACAACACGCGCCCCCCCACCACCACACACCCCACCCACCTTCTTCTTCTTCCACCCCCCCCCCCTCTTTTATTTTTTTTTTATTTTTTTTTCGGGAGACGCACGCTTCTCCACGAGGCCCCGCCCCCGCTGTGTGATTCATCTGCACCCCCCCCCCCACCACCACCACCACCACACCCCCCCGCGGGCCAGGCGCGTGGCTCCGGGAGCTCAATAAACAATCCCGAGCGTTCACTGCGCGGGGAGCACGCGCTGGGCTCATTTACATTCCAATGTTGAATGCTGAAGGCTTATTGGCCGATTCAAACCGTGCTGGGGTGGGGGGGTGGGGGGGGGAGCAAAAAAGAAAAATAAGTGAATAGTTTGGTTCTTTGAAATGCCTTTTGAATCCATACCTTTCTTTTCGTGTTTTTTTTTTTTTTTTTTTTGGTGGGGACATGGCTCCCCCCCGCCCCCCTACTCCACTTGGTCATCTTTCTCCTCCGGCTCTTGACAATCACAAATACCACGGAGCCTCGCTGCTGTTTCCAGGCTACAGATGAGCGCAAAGTGTGCCTCGGCGCAAAGAAGAACTGGAACTAACGCAGGAGTTCAGAAGAAGTTTGGATCTGCATGCTCATAAAGTCTGATCAAAAGCCAAGTTTAAGTCTCTAAAATGTGTATTTATATATATAAATGTCTACTCTCAGTAAGTTGCACAAACACGCATTGTTGCAGAATTTCAGCACCACCGCTGACTGGACAGCTGAACGCTGCGACATGTTCTGTGAAGTTTTGTCCATTTGAAAAGGACCCGTTTTTGGTTTTAACGTCTTCCCTTTCAACCAACGTCGACTGAACTCTTTGGAAAATGTTGTTTAATAGTAAACAGAAAAAAATTATGGCGGTACTGTAAGAAAGCAGAACTAAATACGAGGACCGCTGTAAGGAGAAACCGGGTCTATTGCGCCATCTGGCGGTAACAACTAGCAGGTACACTTATCGACTTTCGTTTCTTTCCTGATGTTATGGGCTACTTCAAACTGTTTCCAACCATGATGTTTAGCTAAAAGTAAAATAAATTATTTTAAGGAAGCATGCCTAAAAAAATCTGAACTCAAAAACGCAAATAAAATAATGTCACTAAATGGTGAACATTATTTTCTTGAGTGTGTGTTAACTATGTTTTTTTCATTCAACCTTTATTTATACAGGCTAATATTGAGCCACGAGGACTCATTTACAAGAGAGACCTATTCAAGACAGAACACATAAAGTACAGACAACAATAACAATAAACTACAGTAAAAATGCTGTTAAAATAGTGTTATAAAGCAACAAATCAGGGTGCCATAAAACATGGTATAATACTAAAAACAAGAATATATTTGCTTTGATGTTTCTATTGACATTATCAAATGGTTAAAATCCACTAAACAAATTAAAGTGGACAGCTTCAGTTCATGTTGCAAGGTGTTCCAGGTTGCAGGAGTGGAGTAGAAAAAGGCCGTTTTGCCAAGTTCAGTCTGCACTGAGGGAGCGCTGCAGGTAATGATGTCCTGAGAGTGCATGTTGTAACCGCACTGACGAGTGAACAAGTGGGAGTAGATATAAGAAGGTAGCAGACCAAAGAGCGATTTATAGATGAAAATGAACCAGTATGAGACCCTACTTGTAGGTAATGATGACCAGCTGACCAAGGAGTACAGAGTGCAGTGAAAGGTATGGTAGTTATAACCAGTTATGATTCTTAGCGCACCATGGTAGACAGCATCCCACATCTCAAGGAGTTGGAGGGGCATTCATGTAAATAATGTTACCATAGTCAATGGCCAGTAGGAAGGCGGTTACAAGGCGATTTCGGGCATTCAAAGTTAAGCAAGATCTATTTCTGAAAAAGAATCCCAGTTTTAATTTCAGTTTCTTTATCAAGTTTTTGATATGTGGTTTAAAAGAGATGTGGATCAACCAACATTCCCAAGTAACTGTAAGAATCCACAAACTCAATAGGAACACCATGCATGGATGAGATAGGAGGAAGAATTGCTGACACCAGCTTTCTGTCTGAAAACAACATCCCTTTGGTTTTATCTGTATTTACCAGTTTGAGACAGAATAAGTCAGTCTGAACTGTGTCAAATGCAGACTGTAGAACCTGGAAAACCTCTGCAATAAACAGCAATATCGTCGGCATAGAGCGGATGCGTCAGGAATGTTTTGACTTATGTTATTTATATAAAATGTAAAAAGAGTGGGACCTAAAACTGAGTCTTATGGCACACCATTAGTGACTGTTAAGTAGCGAGATGAAGTGCAGTTATGTTGAACACATTGCCTCTAACCTGAGAGATAATTTGAGAACAATACAGTGTGATCTGAGAAGTCAATATCTGAGAGCTTATGGCATAAGATGTCATGATCTCGGCTTTGGACTGGCCTAAATAAAGTGCAGTATGTTGTATTGAATAAATATTTACAAAAGCACAATGATTTACTAAAATTTTATTCATACAGGTTTAGAAATATATTTGAAATCTGCCCCAAGTGCAAAAGAAAATACTATCCTGATGCATGCTCAATAATCCAGAATAAAAGAATAAATAAATAAATAACTCATATCCATACAAAGGGCCTGACTTAACTTTTTTAGATGAACTATGTTTTCATTTTTTTTAAACAAAATGTTTATTTTTAACATCTAAATTCTTTCTAGTGTTTTTCACTGCATGATGTAGAAAAGGTTTATTTTAACAAAAACAGTGTCCACAAAACAAAATGTCTCTAAGTTAAAAGGTTCTATAATTAAAGAGTTAAAATGCAACATGTCTCTCATTAAAACATGTCAAATTAAAAACGTGACAAAGTTGGTCCTCAAGAGATTATAGCAGTTTAATTAAGCCTGATATTTAAAATCTTTTCCAGAATAATGATTTTATTTGGTAACCAAACCTGCCATAATTTATAAATGGATGTTGGTAAACAGTGAAATGCTCTTTAGCTCTTTTATAATAGGTGAAATATTTAGATAATTTATGGTACAGATGGCTAATGAGCTGTTGTTTTGTAAGATAAAGTAATGTTTTAGTTTTGCATTTTATGCTTTGAATTTGTGTTTATGCACTTTACATGCCTAGGAAGTCGTGATAAATAACTCCATATATAAGATTAACTTTTTTCATATTCTCCTTTTTAACAATATTAAGACATTACAGCCTATTTATGCAACAAATACAGATTTTAAATAACTTGCACGAGAAGGTTCTGTTTTTATTCACGCTTGATGAGACTTACATTTAGTTTGTGCAGTAGATCAGCGGATAAACTCATTTATTTATTATATTAATTGTGATTTTTAAATGGGAAATCTCCACTTTCAGTTTCTGAGGAATCTCCCCTCTGCACTGCCATGCATGGCGTAGCTTTAATTTCCACCAGCAGGGGGCGCCAGAACAAAACTAAAAGTTTGAAATACCATTTGTTGTTTGTTGCTCATGAGGAATCTACAAATAACTTGGTGATGAATTGTGGTGGCTTTATTTCAGATGTTAAAAATGAAACAAATGACTGACTTTGAACATAAGAATTGCCTGAATCTAGAAAAATACTTTATTTCACTGTCACAGTAACTTTATAGGAATCTGCAGCACGTTTTTCTTTTTCTAATAATAAAATCACTTCCTCATTCTTTCTAAGTTGCTGGAACATATGGCTGAACAGGCCAAGATCGTGAGAAAAACGTATCATGGGTACAGAGGAGGAAAGAAGTTTCAGTTTACCGGTAACTTTATTGTTTTTTTTTAACTGAATTTAAAATGCACACTGAGTCAAAGGGTTGTATCCATCTGAAAAATGTATGTGTATTGTAAAATGTGCACCAGCAAGTCATTTTTACTTCACTTTCATTTCCATGCAAGAAAAGCAGCCTTGGCAGTTTGCTAAAACAAAAATAAATAAAAAAAACTGCCCGGCTCTTTCTGATGAGTAAAGGAGTGCTGTTTGTTCACTTTGAGGTTCCCTGGCTTCAACCCAAGACAACAAAACAGCTATGAGGAGAATGAGACATCATGATAGTGCAGTTAAAAGAGGGAGATAAGTGAGAAATAAGAATGTGGTAAACATTCCCTGCAAAAATCCCCTTCTAGTAACATGAAAGGTTTGAAATGAATTGCAGCAGCTGAATGAAAGTTCGTCTTCAGAACCTGTTTTGAAGCAGGTGAGCCAGATATGCCAATGAAATTACTAAGAACATGTTCAATTTGATTTATAGCACTTTTACACTAACATTGCCTTTACATTATGAATGAAGATAAGGAATAGCGTGAGTCATTTTGACCAGGTTTCTTCCTAACTGGCTCTATTATCCCTCTGGAGGGCGCGCAGGCCTATGCTGCTTCCAGTGAGCAGGAATGGGGAAGTGTTTCATTACAGCACACACCACTTCCTTATTCCTGACACATTTGCTGAGCTACGCTGTGTGTCAGAGCTTTAGTCCTTGCAGAAGAAGGGGGTGTCCCTAACGCAAATTGTGGTCGGCGTGACCACAGTTTGCATGGACAGTTCTCCACTGAGGTGGAGAATACATACGAACAAGAGGCTTTACATTGCATGCTCTCTACATCAAAACAAAGAACTTGACTTTGACCTATGTTCAGTCTTGGATTGTGGATTAAACTGTAAATACGAACGTGGACCCTGAAGCAAGTTGCAGAAAGAGGAAACGGTGCCTCTTTTGGATGTAATAGCAAAACCAAGCTTTTTTTTTTTTTTTTTGCTTTCTTCTGCTTTAGTAGACTAAAACGTCTCGTGTAGACATCCCCTCTGCATCCTCACCACTCTCTCTCTGATTCAGTCTCATGACATAAGTCCACACCTGCAGGAGTCAGATTATGAAAGTTTCAAATTGTCCTAAATTCACTGGAACTTGGTTGTCTTGTTGTTGTTATTTTTTAGTGGAGGGATTAAAAAGTACATCAGCTCTGAGAACGTGAGATTCCTTCCAATCATTAAAAATAGGCTAAAGCAGTTATCATTTGAACACAAAAAACAATAATTGCAACATGACATGACTGCTGGACTCGGGTCACTAATCAAGTGAACACAACAGTAAATACACATACAGCCATTGCTGAACACCAAAGTCTATAAGATTCATGTAAATTACGTACTCCTACATAATACTGTGGAGAAATGAATTTTCATTCAATTTTGCATGATGCACTGTACGATTTTAAATGACAATAAAGTTTATACTGCATTTATTTATATTATTTATTGTGTCTGACATGTCCTAAAATGTATATAAAACTTTTTTGTTTTACTGAAGAGTTGTGATGAGACTCAGCAAACCTAAAGAAAAAAAAATGTTAGAAATATAGAACTTTATGTTTTGTGTTGTATTATTTTTTGGTATTGTGCAATGTACGTTATCATTTTTTTTTTTTTACTTTTTTAAATATAAAAACAACAATATTCATATAGTTTATGAACAAAGCTATAAACTCCTCTCTTAGTTGTTTCTTTTATTACCATTAAGCTGAAGTATTGAGTACATGCAGTACTAAGTATTTAAGCTCCAGTTGGCTCCTTCCTTGAATTTTTAGTATATTTTTTCTTTCTGGATTTGCTGGTAAATAAGAGCAAAGCATTTTTCTACTTTAGACACGGAATAATCCAAATTAAAGCTCTCATGAAGTCTTCTGTATCCAAAGAGCTCAAATGCTATTCTTAACTTGGACTTTGGACTTGTTTATGTTGATTCTGATTTGATTTAGTTTGTTTACATACACGTGTTTTAACATTAATGTTAATTCTGTGCACACTGCTAAACGAGCTGAAGCATGAGCTCAAGAAGAACGCCATCTGAAAGCAAAGAAAAGACACACCTGGGAGTGGTGGTGCAGAGGTCAGAGAAGGTGAGCCTGTGATGGAAAGGTTGTCGGTTCAACGCCGCACCTGTCTCCATCCTCTTTTGCCTCACTCTGGGCCCTTGAAACACCCTGGAGTTCGATGGCTGCTCTCTGCGCCTGATATGCGCTCACATATGTGATGGGGAAAATGCAGAGAATTAATTTCCTCACTGGCGATTAATAAAGTACAATATTTATTTATTTATTTTAACAAACCTAAAAAATAAAAATCAACACAGTAGCTAAAGGTAGCATAAGGCTAGCTAATAGCTAAAAGTAATAGAACAGTGGCAAAAACCCTTCAAGATAAAAAATAGAGCAAATAGACTGAAGAAGAATTTAAAGATAACAATATTGTTGAAGGAACTGAATACCTCTATGTGGAAAATATTTGGGAATACTGTACAGTTAAATGTTTTAAAACATGTAAAAGTTACACAAATCAGAAGTCACAGGCAGGAGTAATTCAAACAGCAGAAAATCCAAAAAACACATGGTCAATGAAAAAAAAGAAGAAGAATGAATTAAAATAAATGGAAATAATATGAACGCTGACTCAGCATTCAAAACATGTGATTTCTTCATGTGCTCCATTAAAACTGTAAACATTAAGTGAATGATTTTCCAAGATATGTTCCAAAAATGTAACAAAAAAGTTCAGAGCTGACTGAGCCAATCAAACAATGTAAAACAATGTAAGAGAAAACACACACCAGACTGACCACTGTCCTAAAAAGAAAGTTCAAACGCCAAACAAACACAGTCGAAGAAAAAAAAAATGAGCTGAAAGACACAAAGGCCCAGAGCTCCCAGTATCAAGGAAATTCCAGTACAATATCAGTTTTGAGGGATTAAAAAGAAACAAAGCAGTGCTTTATGATACTGACGGCCTGGAGGAGGATGACGCAATGATGTGATGAAACACACCAAGTATACTGTACACCACAAATAAAAAAAACCCCGACTTTCAGCTTCAACACCGGAAGTCAAACAGCTGACTGACTGGTGCGTTACATTTAGTCACCGGCGTGCAGCTCCGCGCGCCGGTAAAGGCGGGGCATCACGGAGCAACTGCACGAATTAGTCCCTCCCTCGCGGGAAACGTGGCGGCGCAGAGGAGTCCTGCCCTCCCCTCGGAGGAGGAGACCTTTTTATTGCTTTTAATGACTCCGCTTGGTGTCGTTTAAAACAGGCGAGGTGACGACACGAACAAGTTCAGCAGAACTTTGGAGTCTCCGCGGCACAATGCAAAGGTACCTCGCTTTTCTTGCGTATTTATTATATTTATTATAGTTTTGTCCTTTGATGGCAAGTGTTGAATCATGAATGAATCCAGTCTGGATGTGCCTTGTCCACAACCAGCTCCTCCAAACCTCAGTTTGCCCGCTGGCTCATCGAGCAGGTGGAGACGGGTCAGTACGAGGGTCTGCGCTACGTGGACCAGAACAAGATCCGAGTCCCCTGGAAGCACAACTCCAGGAAGGACTGCAAGGACGAGGACAGCAAGATATTCCGGGTAGGTGTCTCTGGAGCTCAGCTGTTTTATGACTGGGGAGATAAATGTTTATTGCTTTGTTTACGTGTCTTTTATCCAAAACGTTCACAACTATGGCTATAATAAATGTTGACCAACACTTTGGTGTGGTAGTAGCCCAGCATGATCCTCAACATATAGTCTGAGCTCAAAGTGCCACAAGATGTTTTCTTTAAAAATCTGCCATGAATTATTTGCAGTCAGCTCTTGTTTGTTGGCAAAATATTTCCTGCACATTTCCTGACAGACTGATGCCCAGCTTTTGTAATAACTCTCAATGCATTTGTGGATTAATAACATTAATAATACAGTATATTGTAAATAAATGAATAAAATAAATCATGCTGCAGAGATGAACTGTTGTTGAGATGTTCACATGTGCAATAACAGGAAGGGATGACACCTGCATGTAAACAAAGCGTTGCTACAACGGCTAGCGATACTGAATCTGATGTTTCTTTAGATTATTTTGAGTCATAGAGAAAGACAAAAAAAAAAAAAGAGTCTGAGTTCAAATTCCCCTATGATGTCACTTCCTGTTTCACTCTGGCCGCCAAGTTCAAATGAAGCTATGCCAGTTATATATATTTTTAAAAAAAGGTTAAAATTACATGTATAATGCAAAATTTCTTAAATATTAAGATGTTTTCTTTTTTTATTTGTAGTATAAGCATGTCACATTCACTTAATAAACCGTTCAGGAAATGGTCATTGGACGCACATCTACAAGTGATGACATTTTGGAGTCAACCTGATTCAAGATGGTCTCTGAAAACTCACCACAGAAAGCACAAGAAGGGCTTTAATTTGGTCAAATTGCAGATATTGTGCTAAAATGTGGTAATTCACAACACATACTTCAAGTGTGAGGTTGTTGTTTTGTGTGTGTGTGTGTGTGTGTGTGTGTGTAAATGTTAACATTAATTGTTGTCATCTCTATTGTAGCACAATATGCCATGAACCACTAAACACATTTTAATGAATCCCTTAATGTATGAGGTGCTCCTGTTCTGTGGGTGTTCTAATGTAAGAAGTGAATAAAATCTGTCACTTTGAATGTTCTGAAATCTTGGAGTAAAGATAATGGATGGATGGATGTTCATCTCATGTGTGGTCCACAGGCCTGGGCAGTGGCGAGCGGAAAAATAACAGAGTTCCCAAACGACAAGGCGAGGTGGAAAACCAACTTCCGCTGTGTGCTCAACAACCTTGGCACGCGCTTCAAGCTGATAAAAGATAATTCCAAGAATCTAGATGACCCTCATAAAATCTATGAGATTATTAACACTGAGTGTAAGACCATTAATCCAGGCCACCACATGTGCAAATGCTCCCAAGTAGGAAAAACAGCATGACGACCCTTTTTTTTTTTTTTTTTAAATCTGCAGACAATTATGAAAATCTGCCGACGCAGAACTCACAGGAGGATTTGGACATGATTTCAGATATCTACAATCCTTCCACTGAGTTTCTCCCCTTAGTGAACGAGGTGCAGTGTGGTCTAAAGTGAACTTCCACTTTTTTTAACTGTTTCATATCCATAAATGCCTTCTTTAAATCATCAAGCCTGAATACTTATGACTGTTTTTTCTCCACTCAGCACAATTTGCTCAATGATTTTATGGCTTTGGATCTTTGCACCCAACCAGCAGGTATAATTTCTATTTTAAAGACCATTTTGTCCTGTTTGTTTTCCCTGTAGTTTACAGTAAGACTCAATTTTACTTCCAATGTCACGCAGAGGAGCAGCTGTGGGTGGAAACCTGTGTCCGGCATGATCCTGCTGTTTTTGGAAGCTACCCTGCTGCAGCAGAGAACCTCCTTCAGTTTTTACCAGATCAGCCAATCTACAATGAGGGTATATTCATCCAACAAATAACAAAAAGGCCAGTTGTCCTTGATTCAACTTATTTTATTGATATTTTAATAATAATCCCATTATTTTCTTTTTAACAGTAAATCCTGCCCCTGTCCTCAGTCCACCTCAGCAGCTAGGTCTGTATGATTTGGAGATTTCCATACACTATAGAAAAAAGGAAATGCTGAAGACAACGCTGCAAACCAACCGTCTTCAACTCCACTACCACAGCGAGGCCCCGGAGTTCAACGCCCATCATCTCTGCTTCCCTTCCACTGAGGGTCTGCTGCTGGACCATAAACAGGTACACCGTAACATCAGCTGGACTACATTTTAAAAAGGCATTTAGCGTGTAAGGGGAAAAATACTAAATGGAAGACCAGATTCAGTACTCCAAATTTCATGCTCAATAATCCAGGCAAAAACCCAACAATGTTCAGTCAGGTCATCTGGACTTTTTTTTTTTTTTACTGAAAGCAACATAAGTTAATTTTGTCAAATAAATTACTATGATTTCTTTTTTATTTTATTCTTTTGTTGTTTGTTTTGGTTATATCACAAAATTTATCGTTATCGTCAGAATGCTCTGAAATATCACAATATTATATTTGAGCCATATCGCCCACCCCACGTAGCACAAAGAGGGAGATAGCTAAAGCAAAGCAGAAGGCATATGATGAATTGAATGGGAGGCTGGACACTAAAGAGGTTGAGCAGGACTAAGTGATTGGCGAGACAGAAGGATCAGGCTGGAAAGGATGTGCAGCATGTTAGGATTGTTAAAGGTAGCAATGGTAATATTCTAACAACTGAGGAAAGCGTGATTGGAAGATGGAAGTAGTACTTTGAAGAGCTAATGAATGAAAGGAAAAGAACAGTAGAGGTCATAATAACTGTGGACCAGGAAATGGGAAAAATTAGTAACGGTGTGTTTCAGAAAGCTCAGAAAGGAATCAAGATGGTGAAGGTAGTAGAACCTGATGACATGCCAGTGGAAGTTTAAAAATGTCTTGGAGAGATGGCAGTGAGGTTTTTGACTCAAATATTCAATGGCATATTTGAGGGTGAGAAAATGCCTGA
>JARVGS010000002.1:16655232-16669414 GCA_031762315.1 Hypsolebias antenori
CTAAAGAAATAATTGTTTTTCTACTGTAGTTAACTTAAATATACTATGTTTATGGGTTAAATATGGGTTTAGTTGTTATATGTATGGGTTATACATAGTGTAATGTAAGATTACCGGTATGTAAGTGCTTAAGAACTCCCTTGAGTATGTAAAACAAGTTTTGACATTATGCTTCATGCAGTATTTTTTGTTGTTTCTTTTAAGTTTACATATTCAAAAAATAATAAAGTAAACCTTATCACCCCACTCAGCAGCAAAAGCTAATTTTTGACTTAGGTTTTTGTTTTTCCAAATTCGTATATCTTGTTTTACATGAGTTCCTTATCTTTCCCTGCTAAGGTCCAAGCAGAGACGGCACCATTGGTGAGGACACCATCCGTGCATCTCTGATTTCAGCGGTGAGCGACAAACTTCGCTGGAGAATGAAGGAAGAGATGGACAGAGCTCAGGCAGAGTTGGATGCGCTTAAGCGGACCGAGGAGGACCTGAAGAAAGGTCACCAAAAGCTGGAGGAGATGATCTCAAGACTTGACCAGGAAGTGGTGAGATATTGTCCTTTACCGTGTTAAATCTTCGCTCCCACTTCCTGTTCTTTACGGTTAGTCACCATGACACCTCACTGTTTGTTTCAGGCTGAGGTTGACCGGAACATTGACCTGCTGAAGAAAAAGGATGAAGAATTAAGTGAAGCTTTGGAGAAAATGGAGAACCAGTCAGAGAACAATGATATAGATGATGTCATTGTGCCCACAGCTCCTCTGTACAAACAGATCTTGAACCTGTACGCTGAAGAGAATGCAATCGAGGATACAATCTTCTACCTGGGAGAAGCTCTTCGCAGAGGTGTCATCGATCTGGAAGTTTTCCTCAAGGTAGCCTTCTGAACAACTGCTGGCAGCCACATGAGATTAACATTTGCATTGTTTACTGTCACACTCTGTGAGGCTGTTGTTATTGACTTGTTTATGTTTTTTGTTCCAGCACGTACGCCTTCTGTCCAGAAAGCAGTTCCAGCTCCGTGCTCTCATGCAGAAAGCCCGCAAGACTGCCGGCCTCAGTGACCTTTACTGACCCACGCCGACGACATGGAAACCTGCAAATCTTCACACTCTTACTCTTCTTCCAGCTGTTTATTCTCTTTTTACTGTCGCCGTGTAAATCAACCAGCTGGCTTTTTGTAAAAACAAGCAAAGATGAGAAGCGTTTTTAAAGAATTGTGACCCGTTTGGGTGTCACCTCTGTTGTGGTTGGCACTATCTAGCATCACAAACACAGTCCAGATGTGGAAATAATTACTTTTGTGCCCTAATGTATAGAAGCTCCACCACCTTTGTGAGTCAGGTAGTGTGGTTAACGAACTGTGTGACACACACATGCCAAATTGGTAAAATTTAAGTGCGAGTCCAATGTGTGTATACAGTGTATGCAAAACTTTTTGAGTGTTTAGGCTGTAGTTGTTCACACTGGGTTTGTGTGTTGATCTGTAAACAACATCCTTCCCTGATCAGTTTTACTTTACTGGACAAACGCATTTGGCCAGTAGGCACAAATAGCAAAGATGAAGACATAAGGGGCTTTGAATGGGACTGCTCAAGTTAGACAACTTCAAATGTTTGAAGTAAATACCCACATAAACTGACGGGTCCAACGTCAGGATTTGTGAATTCTTGTTCAGTCGTCTTTGAGTCAAAGGGATTATTTCTTGTGGTTGAGGTGATGACAAATATGCGCCCCTACCTGTTTAATTTGGGTACAACTACCCCCAGACTACACATTATATGCCCAGTGTGCTCCTGTTGGATGATCTGAGTCAGTGGTTTTTGTTTCTGTCAGCTGCTCAGGCTAATTTTTCTGTCTTGATTGTTTTAATCAGTCAGTAAAGTAAAATAGCTGTTTCACTCTGTACAGTCTTGGCATATTTAATTCTAAGATATAACAAAGGATCTCTAATTGTATTTTGTTTTACATTTTGTGCTATCCACTCCTGCTCAGTCCTGCTGAGAACGTTGGCTTGTCATTTAATGTAGGTGGGGGAAGTGTGTGATTAAAGCTGCGGGCTAGAGGGTACAAAAAAACTACCAAACTAATATGTTAACTTATGTATTTTGTCTGTTATAGTAGCCTTTTTTACTAAATGCACTTTGAATTGTATGATAGAATATCAGGTTCTTTTCCTCGTTTTCGATTCAGCCACAGATCACCTGTTCTTTTTGTATCTATAGATTTATGTGAAGTAAAAACAAAGCAATCTGATTTTATGATTCATTTGATCATTTTAACATGTTTTTGTGGCTGGTTATGCATTAAAGGAGAACAAGTATGAACTCTAACATAAATTCTTGACTAATTCGTCACCTTCAGGTCTTATCAAGAGTCCGTCCAGCTGTGGGTTCAACATACCAGTCTGCTGTAGTTTTATGACAGTTTGTGTCGACGCAGGATTTTATTTCCAAATGCCCCAGAAACAAACGCAAGGACACCCTGAGATCTGCGTTGTCCAAAAACTGACGTGTCAGTGTTCTTGCTACAGTGTATAGTTGTGTGCCAAGCTGCTCAATCCACAGCTCGTCAAACCTTTGACATGGAGGACAACAGGAGAAGGACTAGTCATTACTCTGGCAGATTTATTTGATGCAACGAAAAAAATACTCTGCCATGACAATTATAGTTTCTCTAAGCGATACAGTACCGTAGATTGTGTTGTAAAATAATTACATTTGCTGTCTCTGCGTTACTATTCATAAGTGACTATCTGTTGGGTGACAAAGAAAATACTAGGGGACTCTGATGCACAATCTGAGGACAGTTCACTTAAAACTTGACTCTTGGTGAAGATACTAGTCTCCACCGGCTCCTGGCTAGTTAATGACAGGATGTACTTGGGTATCACAGGACTTATGCCAGTAATACCCGACACGTGGCAGTGTTCTTGTGACTGGCTCTTCCTTCTAGAGAATGGAATGTCTCTGTTATGCTTCTTTTGAACAGGGATTGCAAGATAAATAGTAAAATCCACATATATATATATATGTTGCACACCAAGTGTGCAAGGACAACAGCAATAGTACACAATGACAATAACAAAGTACATGGATCCAAACTGCAAAGATCTTTGAGAACGTTCAACAGAGGGTACATGTGCGCTCCGAAACAGGCTGACCTTAAAGACTAATGGTAAGAGTCTAAATATTCACTCACAGATGGACGAGGACAGGTGGGGAGGTGGAAAATGAAAATGATCTGAGTGAAGATCAGCGTGTAACACCTAGCTTTGATCGGTTTAGCTACATGCACTTTGGCTCTTGGTGATATTCCGAAGTCTCTTTCACCCACGGCTGCAAGGGACACAGAAGGTGGGGGTGGGGATCGACCTGGAGAACTCAAAGCTGAGCTCTTCACAGGGTGAGCTCCTTCTGCACGCCCCACAGGGTCTCGGCACTCTTCACCAGCTGCTTCTCCTCTTCAGGCTTCAGGGTCATGTGGACGACATCCGTCAGGCCGCTGTTTCCCAGAACACAGGGGATGCTCAAGAAGACCTCGTCGTGCACACCGTGCATGCCCTGTCCCACAGAAGAAGAGGAAGAGCTGTCAGGGGACGGAGTCATTTCATCAGACAGTGAATGCTTGCTTCGTTTCCCCCACCTGGACAAGTGTGGAGACGGGGTGAACTTTGTGCAAGTTCTTGATGATGCTCTCCACAAGGTCCGCCACAGACATGCCGATCGCCCAGGAAGTGTAGCCCTTCAGCTTGATAACCTCGTAGGCCCTGAAGTGTTCAGATTATTAAACATGAATTGAGCAACAACTGAAAAATTCCCGAACTTGCCAAAAAAAAAAAAAAAAAAGACTGATTATCATGAAAGCTTCTTAGAGAGAGCACCTAAAACTAAACCATTTCCAAATCCAAAGACCGTTAAGTTCACCGTTCCTAATCTCAACTTTTTCTCAAAACACCCTTTGTGTACATTTATAACTTGTCTGAAAAGTGTGGAAATCTCTTTATTTTGCACCTGTACAAGTCACCCTTTTGTGTTCCACATGGCTATAACCTCCTTCAACACCCAGCTGCTGCAAGATAAGTCACGCTGCGTGGCTGACAAAATGGTGGTGCAACGTCAGATACAACAGAGAACATTTTTGAATTTTTGCTACATCCAGTGCAGAACAAAATGCAGCGCAGACAACAGGTAGACCACATGAACTCATTTTACCATGGCCTGTAAATTGCCCGTCATTTAACAGCGCTGTTGGCTTTAGAGCTCGGATGTGTGAGAGGAACATTAGCTGGGCCGGTGGTTTGAGCTCCCTGCTGGAATACTGGTGAATAAACCAAACTCACCCATCAACCACCTTCTTGTGTACGTCCTTCCAGTTCTCGCTGTCGTCATCAGCCCCCATTTTTGGGTTGAGGCTCTGAAGACTAACTCCAGCGATATTCACGCCACTCCACACGGCCACTAAGAGAGCATACAAGTGAAAGCTGATGACGTCTAAGCTAAATGTGCAAAAAGACACAGCAGAAGTAACGTACAGCTATTCTGCATTTTAAAGACTAGCCTTAGAATAGAAATTCTAAAGAGAGGGGCGTGGGTGTGTGTGTGTGTGGAGGGGGCGGGGATTTATTTTTAGAAAGACCAACATACCACTGGAGTCTCCGTGCTCTCCGATGATCCAGCCGTGGCAGCTTGAAGGGTGAAGGTGGAACTTCTCTCCCATTAGGTGGCGGAAACGGGCGCTGTCCAGGTTGGTGCCAGAACCGATGACACGGTGGCGGGGGAAGCCGCTCAGTTTCCACGCCACGTAGGTCAGGATGTCCACTACGAGAGCCAAAAAAAACATTTATATTATCAGCCATTATTCTGCACTGTGCAAGTGTTACTATCACATACATAGGCCTGTCATAATATCAGATTTTGCTGGGCGATTAATTGTCTCAGAAATTATTGCGATAAACGATACTATTGTTTGAAATTTCACAATAATTAGTAATTATTGTCAAATTTGACAATAATTACTAATTATTGTCAAATTTAAGAAGAAATGTTTTTTGTTTTGTGTAGTACCTTTTTCGACCACCGGATGGCAGTACAAGACTGAATCGAAGGATGGATAGTGAGGGAGCAAACAGCTTGCCTCTTTAAGAAAAATGGGAGGGAGGCCCCTTGACGTGACATGGGCTGTCTCTCCTTCCCGTTTTCGGTTCTCAAAATGGTGGACGCTTTGTGTTTTCGGCTCTTTAGCATAGCATTTTTTTTAATTTTTTTTTTTTTTTTTTTTTTTACACAAAGCTTTTAATTGAAATCTCAGTAAACAAGTTCTCATCTTCTTTTTGCAGCGAAAAACAACTTCCTTACACAAAAGCACGGGTTTCAACTGTGCACATTGAAGCTCAACAAGATGGAGGTTTTTTTCTAAGGTCGGTCTGTTAGCTTAGCTCGTAGCTTAGCTTCTCAGCTTAGCTGCTTTTGATGATCCAAAAATGGACTGTTAAAACAGATTTTAAAGAGAAATTCAGGGATCACTGAAGAGCACCGGAGTTGAGCCTTGTCATCCAGTGTCTTCAGCAGAAAGAGAGAGACACGAAGAAACGACAAAGTCAATAAATGAAAACGAGGACGAGATTTTTCATTTATCGTGCGATTAATTGATTCATTGTTTACCGCGACAGGCCTACACATACACGTTGCAAAATTCGCCAGTAATTATCTGGTCCCTTTCCAAGTAGATCCGCAACTTCTCATTTACGGTCATCTCCTTCCATGCACCCCTCCTGACCGGACTAACCTGGGTTGGAGACCACCAGCAGGATGCAGTTGGGGCTGTATTTGACAATGTTGGGGATGATGAACTTAAAGATGTTAACGTTGCGCTGCACCAAGTTGAGACGGCTCTCGCCCTCCTGCTGGCGGGCACCAGCGGTCACCACCACCACTTTGGAGTTGGCCGTCACACTGTAGTCTAAAGAACATGATGGCATTAGTACACAGCTTACGCAAAGGGTCAGTCAGAGAGTCACTTTTGAGAAGTCTCACCTTTGTCGGCTACAATCTTGTGCGTCTTGAGGAAGAGGGCTCCGTGCTGCAGGTCCATGGCCTCACCTTTTAACTTGTCCTCCATCACATCGACCAGAGCCATCTCATCGCACAGGTCCTGATGTCATACATATCATGGAAGTCAACATCAGATTGTGAAAATGAAGGGGAACGATTTGAAACTACGAGCAACGAGGCCTCAAGTGCACCCCAAACGTGAAACGAACAAGTCAAAGTAGGTTTGGTGTGCACATTTACAACGTTTGAGACTTTTCAGGCCAAGTTGCTTTTAAAGTATTCATCTAAAATGGCTTGTACGCACCTTGAGCAGTATGCTGACGGCGGAGGCCATGCCCACCATGCCGACGCCGACCACCGTCACCTTGTTCCTGCAGCCAATAGGCTCCTCCTTCATTACATGGCTAATGAGCTTCTCCTTGGTGGACATCTGCAGAAAACACAAAGAATGATTTAAAAACACAAAAGACCTGGGGTGAAAGTTGAAAGAGAAAGCTTAGTGTTGCGTATGGATAAATTGTGAAGCGTGGGCTCATCGCAGGGCATACGCGACTGACTTCACATCCTCCAAAAGGACCGAGTCAGAGAGGAGTTTCACTTTTATGCCACACCTACTACTGAATTGAGAAACGTGCTGTTTCCACTCTCGTGAAACATTTTATTGCTCAGCTCTACCCGCCTAGACTCAAAAGCATCTACATATGAGAATTCACAGAGCCTCTGTTCATCACCATGGCAACCACGGCCTGCCTGGGGAATGACTGCAGCAGAGACCAGCCCCCACGTCACACGCTGCTGTTTGTTTCCTGGTTGGGCAGCTCGCAGACGGTTACGTCACCAGTGACTAGGCTGCGTTTCCACTGTGATGTGAAGCGAAGCACGTAGAGGGGGGTAGTCCTGGACAAGGTTTGTCTTCTGAACGAGGTGTTTTAAGACCTCAAGCTGTGATTTTGCACACAATAATAACTCAGACTCAGCAGCTGCACTTCAATTCTCAATGTGCAATCATCAGTTCCCTCAGAGAGGAGAACTCATCCTAGCATCTCATCATGGATTTGCCCTTCACACGAGAGGACTAGCTGTAAGGCCTGCAGGATTACCGCCTTTGTGCTCTACTGGCAGATGTTATGTTTGCCCCCAAAATGTCCACGTAGCCAGCCAGTTAGAGGAAAAGGCAAAATCTACTTTGATTTTTTTTTTTTCTCAAGCTTTGAATTAAGGGTGTCCTGATGTTTAATGGTGTCACATACCACAGCTGAGGTCAAGCTTCTCCTCTGTCGTGTTGCTGCTTCAGCACATAATGCTCTGTAAATTTTACAACCACAGCTACACACATAAAAATCTGTCTATTAAATCATTCTCCTTATTAAAAAAAAAAAAACAGTGTTGCATTGTCACCATCAGCAAAATGAATTTGTTTTAGTCAGATTCAGACTCTCCCAACACTTTGCATGTGTAAAAGGTCTCACATTATATCCACTACAGCCAAGACTGATCAAGATGCTGGTTGGAGAAGAAGAGGGCGTCACCATGATGATTATTATGGGATCTCTGCTGCAGTGAAGGAGACAACCAGCATTCAGGCTAAACATGTCGAGCGATCAGTGAAATAATGTGCGAGCAGAAACCCTGCAGGCCTCTCATCTTCATCCAAATGGATTGATTTATCATGTGAGCCACAGAAAGAGAGCAATTTGTCACATCATGGCAATTAGACTGGTGAGGTCCAGAGAAGAAGTTCTGGGTTAAAAGAAATGTAACATATTCTAGTCAGATTTGTTGGTTCATCTTACCTTTGTGGTTTTAGTTAAACAGGTGAAAACACGACGTGGAATGTCACAATTCCTCCACTCTTCCGCACAAGCGCAGCAGCTCTGAAGTGCGTCTGTGGGCTTTTAAAGGCAGCCTCTTCAGTGGGCGGAGCCTTGATGGTGATGCTGCTGCTGCTGATGGTGAGGAGGAGGAGGAGGATGACGCGCCCACGCGGCGTGATGAGAGTCACGTTTGCTGCAGGATGCAAGGCAGACGCTAAACCACAAATTATTCTCGGTTTAAAAACGGGAAAAGCTTTTACGGTATTTGGAAATTAAGATTCAAGGAAAACGAAGTCATCGCACGGAAATGATCATGTCCACGTGCCACCGTTTCCCTTTAAGACTCAGTCCATCTCGTTGTACTAATCTAACAATGCTAATTGTTTTGTTCGACAAAAACAGCTTATTTGAAAGAGTCTTGGCTCAGTTTGAGGATTAATTTATTGTAAGAATATCACAAGAAAAACAATATGGCTCCCCCTGCTGGCCAATATTTGTAATTACAGGAGTAGTTGGTCATAGATCTTCTGTCTGAGTTACAGTGTGTGTCACCCCATGTAGGATTTTTTTTCCTTCCTAGTCTGATAATACCGACAAAGCTTACAAAAAGGCACAAGTTTGATGGAAACTAAAGTAAATGTGCTAAAATGAGCACTGGTATTAAACTATTTGAGTGATGCAACTTAACCAAGGTTGAGTTCTGCGTTAATGCTGATGGCTGCCAGTTTCTGTAGAAGAGACAACTCTTTGCTCTGTGCAAGAATGACTATCATAAGAGACGTAAAACCCCTGGATTAACATGTTTCCCCACCACAGGGGGCTGCCCCGTGTGTGCAAAGCGAAAACCTGTTGCAACAATATGACTATTGCTCATTTCATCACCAAATAAAAACTCATTGAGATCAAGATGACTTTTCCAAGATTGACGTGGTCTAGAGCTCAACAGCACACACGTCATAAAATAATTCTCTAAACAAAATAAAATACAGGAAGAAACACTTTTTGATCTACTTGAACATCTTTTTTTAATTTAAAGTGCATGGGCATTGCATAATGATGGACTTAATGACTTCAAACACAAAGTAGTTAAGCAAACAGAAGCTATAGTTACAAACAGGCCTATTAGTAGGCAATGGTTAAACACATACACACACACAAACATTCAAAGGTCTAATTAACACTCTTTCTGACTTGAACAATAAAATATATAAAAATTCAGTTAATTAGGACAGACAATTTTAGACCAGCCTGTGGGGAGCTCCATGCCGAGGGGGCAGCAAAGCTGAACCCTCTTTTCCCTGATTCAGTTCTGTCACAAGAACATTTATCCAGTATGAACAGACTGATGATGAACAACTCAGACACACTAGAGTCAGTTCAGTGCTTTTATTTACAGTGAGTAATATTTCAGGATCAAACAGGAACCCTGGGGAGCAAAGGAGATGGTTCAGGTTCAGAGTTCACCACAGGGGCTTTACTCAGAACGTGCAGGTTCCTTACTGGTAGATGGTTGATAATATGTTGGGTTCCAAAATCCTTCACCAACATGAGAAGATCCAGAGAGCTCAGGACAGCATGTGGTTGGAGGGTGAGGCGAGCAGCTGAAGATGCACAGGTAAGATCTTTATGAGAAGTTTCAGGAGGTTCACTGGAAAGATCATAAGCGAAAGGTATACACAAAGGGCTAAGAGCACGAACCATAAGCAGGGCAATGCTCCAGCACTGAAAGAGAGTCATCACCTGCACACCTTGGAGCCTCATCAGGAACACATTGTCTGCAGGTGTGCAAGTATAGCGCCCTCTGGTGACCAAACATTGGAACCCCCACAAGTTATGCCTTGAGGAATTGCCATAGCAGCTACTATGCCTGATGCTCAAACAGTAACACTGTCAAGAGCATCAGGCATAGTAGCTGCTTGTTCTTTGTAGAAAAGTCCACACATAAGATGGATCTAAGACCAGTAGTGTCTCGTAGATTAGAGTCATCCAGTTTATTCACTCAGAGAAGACGACCAGATTTAACGTACAGCTCACAGCGAAGAGTGAGGCGGCTGCAACCAGAGACAACTCTCAGGTCACTGGGGTAGACAGTGCTCAAGGACTGGAGATATTTGGGTGGCACGCTCATGCACAGCATGACCTCATGGTCGAGTAACAAGGTAGCTGATGCTAAGATCTTCCTAACACTGAGTGGAAAACAGATTTAGTTTATCTTGCTGTCTGCTTGATGCTTGAACCTGTTGTTAACGCTGAATAAAAAACACACTAAAGCTCTCGTTGTCTGATTAACTTTATTTTAAAACAGAAAATATAATGCCACAACAAAAAAGACCAGTTTTTTCCCCATTGTACAGCACTCTGAAATGACTTTTGTTATGAAGCGACACCATGTAAACAGAACAAAGAGCACTAATTGTGTCTTAAAATGGATATATATTTTTTTGTATGTGCACAACTTTAACAATAAGTTCACAAGCTTTGGCCTGGTTTCTGACTTTGTCAGTTATACAGATCATCAGTGTAAGTGTCAAATCAATGGTTGGATGACGTATGAGGGAAATACTAAAAGACATTTATTTTCAGACTGATGTGTCAAAGTGTGTGTGTGTGTGTGTGTGTTCACATCTGCAAGACAAAACTGTTTTACATGCTATACTTGATATAAAATTTGAAATCAGCAGGTTACCCCATATTTAACAGCCACCCCATTACCCTGATGCATGCTCAATAATCCAGGTAGAAAAACCATTGCTTTGAGGTGACTCGTTTTTATCAGTCCTTCGTCAGCTCCTCCTGATCTGATGTGGATGGATATTTTCCAACCAAATTTCAAGTGCACATGTTCTGTTTGCACAAGAAAACACTTTCAACTGGACTCAGCTGAGTGAACATTCAGTGATTTGTGTGGTTTATTTTATTTTATTTTTTCCCAGATGTGTCGATGCACATTGACAATGATTCAAATGCAAGACCAGACTAGAGGCCTGGAGGCAGGTAGATAGTGGAACCAAAAACTTTACTTGAAAAACTAAAAGTGCTGCAGAAGTAGCACATATAAATATATAAACCCAAATAAACCCAGTCACGCAAGAAAAGGGGAAAACAACCGTAAGCCTCTGAGCAGACCAACCATGCATAAACAGAGGATGTGGCAGTGCAAGGAAGACCAAGAAGAATATATATATATATATACTGTATATGTATAAAGCTGATAAACAGAGCTATGGGAATGCAGGTAAGCTGCTTAGGAACCAGGTGGGGAATGTGAAGCTAAAATTTGCATGCAGCTGAGGACATCTGACTAAAAGAAGAAACAGGAACCAGAAGTCACAGTGATGCATAAAATACAACCGTCACAATTTGTGGAGGTAAAGACCCTTGAACGCAGACTGATGAAGAGCTCAGATAATCTTAAATGTTTTATTTGAATATTTAAAACAAAACCAAAAAACTGCTGTGGAAGCAAAATGCACCTGTAGGCACTTAAGGAACAAGCACAAGGAGACACGAGGGCAAACATGGGATAAAGCACAAACAGTGGTGGACTGATGAGGGAATGGAAACTGTTGTAATATAAAAGACTGAGGTGGAAGAGAGAGTGGCTGCAGGTGAGACCACTGGGACTGGAGACAAGTGCTGGACTTGTGACCTGCCCAGGGTGTACCCTAGGAACTTGTATGCATGGAAAAGTGAGCAAATAAAATGAATGGATGGATAGATAATTTTACCTGATAAACTTTTATTTTAGCGTTGATAGTTACTTATTATTAATTTTCTTTATTTTTTTATTCTTTCAAATGTAAAAGCAATACTAACAGCTGTCTTAACACATGGCAACCAGCAGGGGGAGCTCTCATAAAGAAAGCTTCTGGCTTTGCAGGCTCAAACTCCACTTGATTTTTAAATTCCAAGCTCAGCACCAGTTATTTTGGGTCACGAGAGGAGATAACTCAGCAAATGTTGTCAGCATTTTGTGAATAACAATCTTCTTTTTGAAATGAATCTGTCGGACAAACTATTGCACCAAACATGCTTGAAATATATTAGTATTATATGTACAATTACTTTTTGTGGGTGTGGTGAGGAGAATAGAATAATCTTTTCTTCACTCATGTAGGTGGTTTATTTGTGCCACTTGATGAACAGTTTTCTGAATCGACAGGAAAAACAATCATCCTGCAACATCTCCAGGGTGCAAAGCTTTAAATGCACTTGAATTCATCACATACCAATTGAATTAATAAATAAAGAACCGTTGCATAAAATGTTTTAGGTGCTCCAGTGTGAGATTATGTCCATTTAAAGGACACTGCTAATGACAAATTGGTCCCATTAAACATCTCCTTTTCTTTAATATGTTCATTTAGTCCCCAGAAATGGAGCCATCTTCTTCCCATCCTTGCTTTTAAATGACTTGTCTTTGTCTTCCAGCCTCCAGCACCACCTCTAGTCATCTTTTGAGTGTGTGCCAGTGCAATGTCTTCCTAGCTGCCCAGTGGAATAAAGAAACAGTAGTTTGGCGTGTTGGCTTCCCCTCTTACAGCACAGGGTCAGTTGCCAACATGTTGTTATTGCACAGGGCATTGGGACTGAGGGGCTTCTGCCATGGGTGATACCTGTCTCAAGCTGCCACTGTAATAGAAAGTAATCTAATCACCTCGTTGCAGCAACCTCCTCTTCCTCCTCCAGTTTGTGTTTGGAAATAGAACAGAGGCAGAAGAACAAGGTCTCATCAATCATAAAAGGATTCTCCCGGGAACAGCATCATACTCACAACTCCTACAGAACAACACCCAGCCCGCTGATCTGTCCTCATTTTCCTCAAACAGACACAATCTGGACCACAAACATCTTAGCAGCAGCCATGCGTCTTCCCCCCACATTTCCACATCCAGCTCTTTCTTTTGACATGAATCAAACCTCCTGTTTCATCTTGAAAAGAATCCCTTCTCACCTTTCTGTCCTTTTACTTTTCCCTGCATGAGACACCTACTGCCTCTGATAACATCTCTGATGGAGTTCCTTTATTAGCCACCCACAGGCAGATTAACCGGAGCAATAATACACCAATCAACAGCAATTACACAGCGATAAGCCCAGGGAGAGCTCTGCTGGATGTGGGACTGGAAGTAACAGTTGTGGAATGATTAGAAACGTTTTAGTGCAGGACAAAAGGTGGAGTGTCTATCATTTGCATGTGTCAAACCAGTGCATTCAATTAGACACACTTAGCTTTATGCCTGCAGTCCTAATCTCCTCATAAGGTATGCTATTATGATGAGAAGTGAAATCAGTCAAGGCATTCAGGGCTAAAAACGAGAGCTAGGTATTAAAATGAGAGCGGTGAGCCAACTGAATCAAATATTATGGATCTTTGCCAGCATGCTGTTATGATTGAAGACATCCATCCTGCCTTCATTACAGACTGTTAAAACATTTCCCATAAAGTGTTGGCACTTGTTAGTTTTTGCACATCGCAGCTTAAACAGCCAACTGGCATTGTTAGTGGCTAAATGATAATGGAAACGAGGGCGAACCATGGTTTACCACCCGCAGGCATCCAAGCACCAGCCAAGAGTGATTTCAAGAGCAGCTGTATGGATTTAACCTTGTTCCTGCCACACTGGTTTTGCATGCACAAACCTGCATTTACATGGATGCATGCACACACGCATTTATGCTTCAATAAATGTGGAAACGCAGAAGCAGCAGCTTATCTTCAAGGCTTTGGAAGCTGTTTACTGTTGTTGTGCAGCTGGAAGGCTCAATGTATTTGTATTTTTTTTTCCTTTTAGCTAAAGATTCTGCCAAAGTGTGTGTTGGGGAACATCAGATTAGTCCTCCTTCAGAAAAAATAAAATAAATAAATAAAAACTGGAAGACTTATGTCACAGTGGACTTGTGACGTAAATGGAGAAATAACGGGAATGTTGAATGACTGCCAGAATTTGTTTAAAAATTAAATGTGAACTCAGTTGCTAAAGTTAAAACAAGCAGAACAGAAGCTAAAATCAGCAACACAGCAACTAAAAGCTAAAATTAGTTTTTAAAAAATTATCTAAAATAAAATTTGCCCAACTAAAATGAGCAAAATAGTAGTAAAAAATGTAAATAAATAAATAAATGAATAAATAAATAAACAAATAAATAAAAAGTAAAACCATTGCTAAATGTATCAAAACCATAGCTAGAAGCAACAGGTAGCAACACTGAGGCTAAAAGTTAAACATATCAATACAGTTGTAGCGTGTGAAGAGAGGAGAGACGAACGGATTTCTCACAGCCAACTTTATTCCTTCTTTGATGCAGCTCAGAACA
>JARVGS010000002.1:16690492-16704887 GCA_031762315.1 Hypsolebias antenori
GAATAATGGGCATTAAAATCAAAATAAACAAACGCAAGGAGAATGATGAACCCACACTAGCCCTAAATCTGCCTTTAAGATGTGCATGTACAAGCATTAATTTGTGCCCTGATGCCGTTACAAGTGATGTGAAAACAGAGTAATCTACTTCATCTATCTCACACCAGTGAGAGGGGAAAGGTACAAAAATACACTTTACAATGAAGCATGGTTGTCACAAAATCAGGTATTTTTTAAAGTTTAAGTTTATTGTAATGCAGAAACAATGTCACGCAATAAAGTTCAGATTCTTTGCATCTTCCTTTAACTTATGTTGTGAAATAAAGAAAAAAATGGTACCGTAGATGCTTACAAAAATATTTGATGAATTATGAAAAAGTACCCAGATAATGTAAACATATGATAAAGATGTCTCATTTACATAAAAAAAACATTAAAACAAAAAGGCTCAAATTCTTATTTAATAGTGTGAATGTTTATGAAGCATGCACACTATTGTGATCCATTTTTCTTCCATACATTTTCAGCATCTTTCTCATTCCACAATTTTTGTGCTACTTCAACAAATCATATATCAAAACATTCAGCTCTTTCAGGACAATCCAGCTATGAATTTTGGTATTGATGCAACTTTAGCTTTTTGAAATATTTAGCCTTCTCCGCCATTTTTTCCTCATAGAAAATGAATTGAGTTCATTTTACATCCTTCATATCTTTACATCTGTTTAAAATCTTTTACTGCTCCTTTCACATTTTGTTCTGGTTCAGCTTCTTTCAGCTTCCTTCTGCAAATTTCAACTTGTTTTCAGCTACTTTCGGCTGTTTTGTGATCCTTTCTGCTAATTAAAACATGTTGTGCTTTTTGTAATTTCCTTCTGCTAATTTCAGCTTCTTTGCAGCTTATTTCTGCAAGTTTCAGCTTTTTCTGTTATTTCAGCTACAATTTAGTTGTTTTTATGCTAATTTAAGCCTTAACATTGTCCGTATATGTATGTGCATGTATGCATATTTAAATATGTGCACTTATATGTATGTGGACAGTAGATATCTTTCACGCCTTGGCTTCAGTCTATTTCTTTTTTTGGTAAATTATTGATTTTCAGAATAGTATTTTATATTGTTTCCCTTTTTTTTGTTACGTCATTAATTTAAAAAATATAGATGAGTTGAGAAATCTAAGTCCATAACTCTGGCATGAAATGGTCCTATGGATTATTTCAAGGAATTTACTTGAAAAAGGTTGATTTCGGTAATAAACTGTTTATTTAAATAAAGATATAGTTTAAGATTTATTTCAGTCGTTTACGTTTGATGCTCAGATAAAGTCCGCAGGATCACCAGCGCCAAGAAACCCCTTCAAGAAGCTCCTCTACCTGATTGGCTGAACGGGCTGTCAATCACCCCAAGCCTGCTCGGCAGCCCCGCCCACAGACTCTCAACGGCAGCGCAGCTTCTTTCTCCCCCTTTTTCATCCACGATGATTTTTCAAGACACTTGCGACTCGTCTGCGACGGCAGGAGGAAAGAGCCGAGGAACCGAGAGCCTCACCTCCTCAAACAACGAGTGAGGTCGGGGTAAGAAAAAATAAAATACACTAAATAAAGGAGCTCCAGAGGAAAGAAGGAGGCGAGAGGAAGAGAGGCTGTGGAGTTAACACGGAGAGAGGAACAACGGCGAGGCTTGAAGCTCCACGGAGGAGTGTCTGCGTTCTTCTAAAACAAAGTGTCTCATTTGATCCACGTTCGACATGTCATCGTCCGGTAAAGACAACAGCGCTGCCCAACACGCCAATTACGTGGGACCTTACCGCTTGGAGAAGACGCTGGGGAAAGGACAGACAGGTTAGTTGGGACATCTTCATCCAAATCCGTTTTCTTCTCGAAGCGCTCGCGCTGCAAGTTCACATTGAAGTGACCGGCCGCGCGCGCGCGCAGGTTGATAAACACTTCCCAACACCTGCCCTGCCTCGTGATGCGTTCGAGGGGCTTCGGACACCTGACATAATCATTGTTCACACAGTGGAACGCGCGAGCTGGGGGGAGCTGCTGCTGTGCGTGGCTTTTCACGGCTGCGCGCGTTGGCGTTGGACCCGAATGCGTGCACCCCATGAGCGCGTGCATCGTCCGAGCCCAGGCAGTGAACATGAACTTTTAGTGTTCCAGCACTATAGGCTTCCCCCGTTTGCGTGTGCGTGTTCTCTGATTGGAGCACCCGTTAATCCCGATTTGCCTGATGCATTGATCTATTCTTAGTCCCTCAGGCACGCACGGACAGCGCACGGATGGTGAGAGACAGGCGTTTCTCCTCCGAACGTCCCACCTTGCAGAGCTGGGAAATCAAGATTTAATCCATGTCAATGCATCCCAGGGGATGGAGCCAGGCTCCCTGGATGAAGGGTCGCCTGCTTTATGTCAGCCTGACAGCAGCAGTGACGGTGCATTTTCTAAAGTTGCATGGCGCACGTGCTGCAGGGTTAAAAAGAGGATGCTCTGGGAATAAGAGGTTTGCTGCTGTCAGTAAATTAGCATGTTTCAGTGCAATCTGGACGGTGATGATCCTCTGTAGAGAGGCAGAAAAACAGCTCTTAGTAACCCCTAAAAAAGGGGGGATACAGTTTCACTTTTCCTCTGCTCCTGTCTGTGGATATGTTCCACCCATCTGCTGTCTAAAATGGCTACAAAAGGCGTTACTTCTTTCCCTACTCAGTCCAGCTGGTCATGCTGAGCAGCCATGTGTGTAATGTTCTCGCGCTCCTAAACAGTATGGTTTCTCAAAGTATACCCCCCTAGTCACTTCATTCACCTGGGCAGTGCTAATTATTAGTGGGTGTTGTCTGCTTTGAGGGTAGCATGGTGTTTGCCTTGATAACTGATGCCCCTCGTTGCACCTTGTGATGCATTTTAACGTACGTTTCCCGTCAGTTTTCTCTTAAAATGTAAATACCGTACCTGCTGAATTCACAGCTCGCGTGTTCTTGCGGTGCTGATGCTGTGTTGTTTTCTTTCCTACAGCTATTTTTATTTGGGCATTTGTGTTGACAGGAGGAGTTCTCGCTAAATATCAGACTCAGCTCTTTTTCGGATGGCTCACTGCAGTCTCTAATGGGTGTTTGTGGAGTTGGTATGGTCGGCTTGGTACAGACATTTAATTATGTGGTGTCACTGAGATCATTGTGGACTCAGTTTCTATTTGCAGGAGTGTTTTTGGGGGGTGATGCATTTCTTTCACTTACTTTAGACTCATAGCATATGCATTTATGGTCAGTTTGGACAATAACGTCTATCAAACTTTTTTTCTTTCTTTCACCTGCTGGACAAATGTGAATAATTTCAGAAACAATGAAAACACAAATCCTGTTCTCTCAGTTATGGATTTTCCAGTTCAAATGCTTTGAAAATTCAAAAATACTGTACAGCAATGCTTGTATGTCTTAAGTCAGAAAAAATAAATCATTTAGTCAGTAGAATCTGTTCTGTTTGACCATGCCAAACCTATTCCCACTACTGACAGTGTGTAATATCCCATTTGTTCGTTAACCATTTATTAATCTGTCAGTTTTTCTTTCCCCAGGCCCCATGAAATGGGTTGGCCTGGCAACTGTGAGTGCCCAGTAGGCTGGGCTCGATCATGACTGGCAGCAAGGATTGTCCAGTAAGCCAACTCCCTTGTGAGGTTTCCCAGATTGGCTTGGACTACTAGGCAAGGTGGAAGACTTCCTCTTGCTGTCCAGCTCAGAGTAGTTGTGTTGTTTCATCTTCATTATGTGGTTAGACATTTCTTTGATTTGGCCTTCTGATCGTGTTCTTCATTCAGCTGAAATCCACACTGCCCTCACTTTCTACACCTCTATACATTTGCACTTGCCTAAAACTAGTGGCATTCATTGCTACGTCACCATAGGATGCACTCCTTTCACAAATGTTTCTTGTCAAAAGGGACTGAGTGTGTGTCTATGAACAGTGCAGGCCACAGTTTCTCTTCAGCTTCCTGAGTGATTGTACGACTCCTCTATTGTCAGGTGCGCACTGGGGCCTGAAAAGATCTATAGATATGAACTGTCTGCATGGCTGGCTACTGATTGGTGCTGAAGCAGCACAAGGCAATTTCTAAGTGAAAGATGGTGTTGCTGTGCTTCAGTGGCAGAATCTGAACAATGTATCACGTCTTCTGAAAGTTGGACACCCATCAGTCATAACATTTTAATCACTGACATGTAAAGTTGGTCCTTCTGCTTAACTTTTCACCCTGAAAATTTACAGATGCTCCAGAAAAGCAGAGATCTCTAGAGAGTTTCAAAGGCAAACACCCCAGAGAACAGTTCAATGGGGTCTCGTAGCATCAAGTTCAATGTACAGTTTACTGGTGCCTATTAATGTCCCAGAACAGACTGTCCAGGACACTTCCAGATGTTCTTTGACTGTTCATAGAAAATAATGGACTCACCTAATTTTAGGCAAGTGTCATAAGGTCATTTTTCATCTGTCTGTTGCTTAAAAAAATGCCGTCTTTACAGTCTAAAAAGGCTCTATTTCAGCTTTGCAGTGCTCGTTTCTGCGTTACGGTGGTACAGCAGCTGAAGTATAGCACCTAGCTTATAAAATCTACAATTCAACAGCTCCTTCAGAGCAGGATTTACAGTAACTCCTTTCTTGTTTTACAGAATCTTGAAGCTTTGTTTGACAAATCTGAATATGGTGGATTTGCATTTTTGCCAGTAAAGCTACTTAAGACGGGCTGAATCACTGCTCTGTTTCCTAATGTGTTGAAAACACTGCCTTGGTTTGCCTGTAGTTTGTCCATGTGGGTTGTTCACAAGAGTAATAGAGGTCTATTGTCGGGATCACATTGCATGTGGTAATTCAGTGTTAACCCATTCAGGGCTTGTATATTGACAGACAAAATGTTGGAGTTTGCTGTGCAGAGCTTTTGATTCTTTGGTCAATGTTTAAAGAGTGAATTTGTTGTGCTTCAGGAACTTTCTTACTGACTGTTGATCTGGCAAAAAGCTGGCTGTGATCTTGTAACTTACTTTCTTTTCTCCCTTAAACGCTCTTTATTGCGTTCTGTCTTCTGAAGGATCCTTGTTTGGTTTCACCGCTACAAGGCATTTAAACCAGTATCCCGCTGTTCCTGCTATCTTCATGTCAAACAACCAGTCTGGTTGTAACTCTTGTTACGTATTTTATAGTTTGCAGATTTTTGCTGTGTTTGCACATGCTTGTATAGAGTTTAAGGAAAGAAAATGGCTCATATTCATTCTAGTCAAGTAGACAGGTGCATCATTTAAATTGAGTAGTCTAGATGTTTGGCGCACAATATTGCAAAAAAGTATTTATTTAATGATGATTGATGGCTGGGGAGGGGGTGATTGATTCAGATCAATGTTTACTCCCAAAGACTTCCTGTCAGTTGAAGAGATCTTTACTCGTTCACAAGTCATGATATTTCTGATCATTAGAACTATGTTTAGTCAATGCTATCAATAGAAAACCCCATTGCAAATTTGCATAAACTGTATAATTGCAGAAATGTGCAGTTCCTGAGTGTTGCAGCTGCTCACGTACTTGTTGACCTGTTGCCTCTGTTTCTTTAAAGTAACTCTTAAAGCCAATGTTGAGCTCAAACAGGTGCATATCTTCCTCGTATTCACAGGGATTTCCCAGAAAAGGTTGCCAGTTTTGGTTTGAGCGGGGAGGCAAAGAAGTAAAACGCTGCACTGATCATTCTGTGTTCTAGTAGATCTGTTCGAAGGTTCAGGTCGGAGAAGCCCTGACCCAAAGGCTGCGCTGTGTTGCTTCCCAGATGGGCTCTCTGTGTTACAGCTGCAGGAAGCCAAGCCTGCATGGTCTCAGCTGTTCCACTGTCTGGTTAAAGCCAAAGCCTTGCTCCCTCTGCCCAGAAATGCATCCTAAATGGTGTGAGACGGCTGTACCTGTGTCTCAGCTGCATATGTTGTCTATTTGTGAGCTTTTATGAACACATTTCTGTCTGTTACATTACTGTTTTAGTCATTTCTACTGTATGGAAGGTTTAAAATATGCAAATTGAGAAATTGTACCTTGCGCAATCCAAACCTGGATTCTAACTATAGTCATTTTACCGTCTGTGACTTTGGCTGTCATTAAATAATGATGATTTTCTCTGCCATTTATTGGGCATCTCTTCTCATCCTTCTTGCTCTTTCTCCCTCCTTTCCCCCTGGTCAGTCAAGATTCATACTGGGATTCAGCCATGTGGTAAATCAGACAAGACCTCGGTGGAATTGCATCGATTGGGAGGAATGTATGTAGCCAACGATTTTCAGAGATTAATGATGAGGAAAGAGGTGGAGAAATGGGGGGAGGAGCAAGGCGGCGCAACGGCAAGAAGATAGAGTAGGAGTAGATGAAAAAAAGGAAAAAAAAATCCTTGAAACGTGAGGGGATGAAGTGGTTCTGAATTTTCCAACTGCAGTGGAGGTTATTAATTAAGGCAAAGTATTGATCATCCTCTTCATTACTTTCCCCTCCTCCTTGATTTTCATCTCTTTATTGCTGACCTTCCGCAGAGAACGGGCTCAATCTTTAGATGGGAGGTCAGTGAATAAGCTAAGGCACACTGGAAGATCATGAATGAGTGTGTTTACTTTTGTGTGTACTTTTGTTGGACAGGCTCCATCGCTTCCTATTTGGTTCCCAACCTAACTCGGTGCATCTGCTGTCACTTTTTCTTTCCCTCCTTATATAGCATGGCGAATGAAGTAAAGATGTCATAGTGATACGGTCTGTTTCTCCCAAGTCGAAGCGAGACCCACCACACACCATCACACTCCACTTTGTCTGCCTAGCCTCCTATTACAGCTCTCACTTCTGCTCAGTATTTTCTGTAATGCGATTTTTGTCTCATGCTACTTAAAATTTCACACTTCCTGTTTTCCAGCACAGAAAAGTGAATGTGAGCAAGAAAAACACAAATTCCATCGTCATGGTGCTGCAAATTGTTACATTTATAAAAGGTACAAACTTTGTGTTATGGTAAAATCTAAAAGTTGTTTTTCTTTCCCGTATTTTTGTATTGCATATATTTTTTTTAGCTGCCAGTCTGCCATTTGCCTGGTCAAGTTTGGTGCTGTGTTTTTCTTTTTAGTCAACTTTGGCATTTAAGACGTACTGTATGGTGTAATAAACGTCTGTGCACAGAGCAGTGGGCTTAATCAGCCCGTCTCTCTCCTCTTTCACCCAGTTGAGATTAACCCTTGCTGAGCCAACTGTCTGACTCTGTCTGTGAGAATGCTGGGATGGTTGCCAAGGTTGGTTGCCTAGTTGTCATGGTTTCCCTGCTTCTTGCTGGTTCCCAGTCTTCCCTCGCGAAGGAAGAAAGGAGGTACTTTCTCCTGCTCCCATCTACTGTCAACCTGTGCCGACTCTGAATCTGTTGCTGACATTTTTTGTTGCTGCTCAGTTTTTAAAGTGGCTTCCATCAAAAGGAGTAGCCTCATAATAGCTAGACCAATAAAATGCCTTCCTTTTATTTCCGTGAAGATTTGCTTTTGTCTGACTTAACAACATTTTTGTTTTCTGTCTATACATATGGAGAATTGAGCATGATGAAAAATATGCGAGAATTTGATTTTACATGTGTACAACACGCATGTGCAGGCCGTGTTCATGCGCTCAGACATACGGCCATGGATCAGACCGGCTTGCTCCTGCTCTGTGCTGTGTTCCCATTTAAATCCATGAGATTAGCACATGTGGAGAGCCTCAGTTTAGTTGCCATCAGCTCAGCATGCCTTGGCAGGCTTTCCTCTGAACTGGGGGTGTGCAGCGTGGGGGTGCACTCTATAAACCCCCACCGCAGGCCAACACTTACCTATCTTTCTGTGCTGTACCCTATATTTTATCAAATATGGGAGTGAGACCATGACCTTGACTTTAGTTCAGTTTTCCAAGTGCTGCATTGCATTATTGCAGTCCATGTTGCGATTTCTTCAATATGAATGACACGTTATGAATGACTTTGAAATTGCACAAAATGCTACTTTTGCTGCAGCAAACCTGCTTGCAACTCCTTTTAGACAGTTTTTTTTTCAAAGCATGCATGAAATAATTGTGCACTCATTAAGTGAGTGCAGCACATACCAGATGGCGGAGACATGCTAATTGTGATGCAATCAGAGTTTTCAACGCCATGCGCTGCATTGTTAGTTCTTTTGATTTTAAAGCACAAAGCTGCTCATGCGTGAAACACCAGACGTGAATGGGAAGAGAAGCTGAGGGCAAGAATAAGTTTAGGTAAGACAAACAAGCCCAGACCAGCAAACAGAAATGACTGCTCGTCTTTGTGATGGGGACCGATTTAATAAACTTGGTCATATACCAAAAAAAACAAACAAAACTAAACAAAAAGCAAAAAAAAAAAACAAAAACAAAAAACATGCCATATAATAATCAATGAGTTTTTTGTTTTGTTTAGAACAAATCAAATTTTCACTACTGATATCAGGAAGTTGAGTGACCAATTTACCAAAAGGACCACAAAGATCACAGATGTTACAGCAGCTTGTGGCCCAAACTCTGTCCTCATACGGTGTCACTTGATCAGCTGGAACCTGCTGCCAGGATAAGTCTGCTGTCATGACTATGCATTAGAATAATAACCAAATATGAAAAAGGATGCAGTGAAACCTTGATGCTTGTTTGGATTTTTCTGAGCTAAATTGTAGGTTTGTCCTGTGCTACTTTCCTCCAAACCATATCCTCTTGTGATGCATTTTGCAAAAAAGCTTCAGTGTAGAGTTTGTATCGCCTTTTTGAGTTATAAGATTTTTTTTTTATTGGCTTGCAATCCACCAACCAGCATTTAACTTCCTCTCTGAACACTTTGTGCAACATCTCCTAATGTGGCACGGAGGAACAACACTAGAAATTTTACACTGGTAAATAAGTACTTTCATTTTCACTTTACAACCTAAAAAATGCAGCGGCTATAACAGTGGAAAATCATAATGCTGTTGGGAGGTCAGAAGCACTAAACTCTTAAATTAGAAGAAATGTTCCTTTATTAAAACGACTCTTTGGCCTTGGCCTCTTTGATTTTTTTCATTGTATGTTTTCCCCAGAAATCTATAATTTTTTTTTACAAACTTTTTTCTTTCTTTTCTTTTGCCAATGTGTTTCATCTTTATTGATTTTTTATTTTTATTTTTTTAAACGAAGGAACAATGGATGAGGTTCTTTTAGGGATCGGCTCATCCTTTCATCCCAAAGCATTGACTCATTTTTATTAATTTCTAAGCAGACTTTTTAAAAGTACCTGCTGTTGCACTGATCATTGAATGTAGGTGTGTGTGTGTGTGTGTGTGCGTGTGTGTGCAAACGCTTGTGTTTGAGTGCACCTTCCATGTTCTTGTTTTATTGGGTCACTGCAGATACACAGCAGCGTTTGAAGGTTGTACCTCATGGGATGCAGGTGAACATTAGAGAGACATATAAGATGGGGGACAACCGCTTCAAAGAAGCCACTTTCCACAGGAGAAAAAGAGTCTCCCAGGGTCATTGCTTCTATTACAATCCAAAGCGAGCACACACAACCACATCAATGCACAAAAGTCAAGCATGTGCACACACACAGACTGTAATGTAATGTGCAGCAGTTCTGTCTGTGGTTGCCAGTGCTGCATAGCTCCTATATCACCATTGGTGGATGTGCAGCCACGGCAGAAAGAATGGCTCTTGGCTGCTCTGGAAGCCTAAGGACACACATTCCCACTTACACACTTTCCCATGTCTGCAGGGCATTTAGGAAGCTATGCAAAAAGTATTTCATTACCTGCCAGTAAAAGGTGCTTTAAGAACAGTTTTTTCAAGCATCAGTATTAATAACCCATGATTAACATATATATGTAAACTTCTTCAATCTCTCAACATGGGACTACTGTATAGTCAGTAGCCATAGCAACTCAGAGACTTTGCCATGTGTAGGTTCACACAGTGAGGACATTATTGTGGCCTTGCCTGAGTAAGTTATTTTGGTTTGTCAGCTGTCCTTTGTCACTATTGTTTTGATGAATTATGGTGTGGATGACGAAAGAATAGACGCGTCCATGTTCATTTGGCTCTGTGCGTATACACAGGTCTGTGTGTAGCACTGCGTGACTCAAATGGGAAAGTAGTCATTATGACATTTGTCTTCATGTAAGTCATTTTCTGTCTGCTTGACCTATACAGCATCAGTTTTCTGTTCAGTTTAACTTGTAAACAGGACTGTGATAAAGATTTTTGGACACCATCTGCTTCCTTATTAGAAAATATCCTCATGGTGGCACTCTGCAAAGCATTTAAAATGGAGCTTAATTCAATATCAAGTCAGTTATATCAAAATAAGTTTTAGGCTAATTAATGAAAAATATATTTTTTTGTTAAAATACATTGAGTAACAAATGAATGTATATTGAAGATGATCTGTTGCTTTCTGTCTTTATTACACTCTTCTCCTTCATGTCTTGGCACTGCCTTCTTTCTTGACCCTTTCTTCCCCTGCTTCCTTGCTTCCTTGCTTTATGCCTAATGGAGGTATTCCCCTGCAGTCTCCAAACCTCATACTGCTATTCTGCTCAGGTAGGGCTCATTTCATGCAGCATGATTAGATCTCACTGGAAGCAATTCAGGGCCGGATAAGCCGGAGTGCTGTGGGCCACCATCCTGGCAGAAAGAATTCAATTAAATCTTTACATGTACTCCCAATGCAGTGTATTCCTTTCTAATCTACAGATACACACACACTGCTCATAAACACTGCCACAAAAAATACTGTATACTAAATGCTGAAATATATGAATGTGGACTAAATGCAAATTTAGATGAAGGATTGCACATGCTTTTTTGACCTTGTTTTTCCACAGTATATTTATAAAGTATTTTTCAGTTGCCCCTTCCTGTTATTGTTCTCTCAGTTTGCACATTTGTCACTAAATACAAAACAGCAAGGAAAAAAAAAATCCAACAAAACCTTTGTTGCATTAAAAGTGGCAAACCACATTCATAACCATTTGTGACTATGGCTTTAAATGAGCTAATTTCATGTAAATGCAGACCATCATTGCACATCTAATGAAAGAAGCACACCCTGTGTTGGCTTTGTGGACCAACAGTGGTAATTACATGGAAAGACTGATTTAAACAGAATGCGTCATCATACTTCACGTAATAAACCACAAGGGAAGGCCGTAATCGTAATTGAACAAGGATTTAAGTGTGTGCGAAATTTTAATGTTCCTTTAACATTTTATCATCAATCATTACGTTTATTTCAACGTAGCAGCGTATGCCGAGTTTACAGTGCCACAGGGATTCAGCATGTTTGTCAGTGTAAACAACGTTAATGGGTAAAGATGTTTCGTTTGTATTGCTGAAGTGCATAAAGACTCAACAAATTGAACACAAACACTAATTAACACATTGATAAGTGGTACCATGGGTACCAATGGGCTTTATTGTAATTGTAGGGAGGTAGGGCTACTTTATGGGTTCTGGTTTCTACTGCCTAGCAGACAACAGTCCCATCTTTTCAGGTGTCCATTTATGGGGATGGTTACATGGTCCTCTTGGCTTTTGAGCTTCTGATTAAAAAACAAAAACAAAACAATTTTATTTCTTCGCCGCTCACAACTGTTTAGTTAGTGAGACTTAACTGAAGTGGAATAGTTTCTGTGATTAAAGAGCTACCAGTAGTTTCTAATATGGCAAGTGCAGATAATTAGAAATTATGCACAAGTTGTCCAATTTATGAAGTAAATTTGTTTGTTTGGTAGCCTGATATTTAGGCATAATAAAGCATGTTATTATTTATTAACAGCCTAACAGTTTTTAAGAAAGGCATATTGCCTCCAGCCATCCCACCAGAGTTTTAGGTCATTTACACGAAAACGATATAATGAAATAGTATTTTTTCCCCCATTTTTATTACATTAAAAAAAGAGTTCTAATTACAATCTCTGTTTTCACAGCAACAGTAGACGTGGAAAAGATGTAATCCCTTCACCACGCCACTGGTTTTTGCTATGTTCTTTGAAACTCTAAAGTGCACATGGGTTAAAAAAACGTTCTATCGTTTCTTTCACGAGGAAACCGCCATAACAAAAGCCCAGTTTATGTCCAAACTGAAATCAGTATGGGGAAATTAGATTTTTATAGATTCATAAGAGTCAAAAGCACAAACAGTACTCTGTATCTGCCATTGTCGATAGTTTCTTCTTTTGTGGATTGTAGGAAGCCGTTATGTTTTGCATCATACTGCGCATGAGCCAGGGACTCCCTGACAGAAAAGATCTATTTTTTTCTGTTTACACGACAATGGACACCGGGACATTTTTGAACCATTGCACATTGGAACCCATTCTTAAATTGTGCCATTGTCAAAGAAAACATTTGCTATATTTTCATGTAAATGAACAGTACAAATGCAACTAAACTCTTCCATTTTCACCAGAAATAATTTTTGTGTAACCAGAGCCTTAAACTAAGACCATCTTATGTTGAGAAATTACAACATTTTAGCAGTTTTGCTCAAATCTTAAATGTTTTTATGTGAAATTGCAATATTTTATCCACAGAGCATGTTGGGAATGACATACTAGATAGAGCTCACTTTGTGTTCGCCTAAGTCATTTAGCTGTGGCAGCCATTATTGATCAGATCACCTCCAAATGTTATTCATGTTTGGATGTACATCTGAGGATTACTTTCTGAGAGTTTTGATCAAATCCATCCTGGGGTTTATTGACCCCCCCCCCCCCCACACACACACACACACACACACAACACACATAGGCCCATATATAGTAGACTCACAGACAAAAACAAAATGTATAATCACTGATTTTATGCCCTGGAGTGATTTAGGAAATTTGGGCCAATTGGGATGTTTGATAGTCAATAGGAGTTACATTGGGCTTAAATGAATTCACTTATAAACACTGCCATATATTTATGACTTGGACAGCCTCATAATAAGCTATCAAAGCATAAGCTTGGATGGCCCTAAACTTCCTGCATTTTAATGAAAAAAAGACAGAGGTGCTTGTTTTTGGACCTAGTGGAGCTTGTTCAAGCCCTCCAGTTGATTTAGACCTCCTGACAATGTACATAAAGTCTACAGTTACAAATCTTGGTTTTAAGATGGACAGTGATTTTAAACTTGACAGTCAAATAAGGGCCACAGTGAAGTCTGGATTTATCATTTAAGAAAATTGGCAACGGTAAAATCTATTCTTTCAAGGCAACAGTTTGAAATGGTAATCCATGTTTTCATGCCCCACTTATTTAACAGAGCTTCTCCACCATTACGCTCCACCTCGGCCACTCAGGTCTGCTGACCAGCTGCTTTTGGTCATTCCAAGAGTAAGTGGAAGCTTCGAGGAGACAGCACCTTCTCTGTTAGTGTCCCTAAGTTAGGGAACGCTCTGCCTTTGCACATTCAACAGACCCCCTCACTGTCCAGTTTTAAAACCCATCTGAAAACTCATCTTCATTTTATCTGTTTAACTTGTCATTTTATTGTGTTTTAAATTGAATTTTTAGTTCACTGTGAGTTTAGGTTTGTAGCTCTGTTTTTATGCTCTCTTATCTTGTTTGTAACTGATGTTCAGAACTTTATTTCAGCTGTGACTGTGTTAAAATGCTTTATAAATAAAGTTGATGATGACGATGATGCATTTTCTATTATTATGTGACCTTGTACTAGATGGCTCTTGATGTTACAGGTTCTTGCTAAGCTGTGTGGCAGTCTGTTGAAAGGCCTCCAGAATCACCAAACACACCACTTGCAGAAAGCTGTATGCACCACTTGTTCAAAGGTCTTAATTTAGTCCAGGATCAATTTTTTTTTTAAATTAATTTAGCATGCTAGATTGGTTCTGATTTTGTTACATTGTCATAACATTGAAATCATCCAACACTTTTCTACTGTCTGTCCCAAAGTCCAACTACAAACGATGGCGTGACCAGGCCTTTTCTGTCGTCGCACCCAGACTCTGGAACTATCTACCTCAGGACTTCTCTGATATGGAGCATTTTAGGTCTAATCTTAAAACCTTTTTATTCAGGCAGGCTTTTAATACTTGGTAGTACTTTGGCAATCTCGCTATGTTTTAATTGTTTGTTTTTAATATTTAACTATCTGTTTTTTAATTCTTAATTGTTTGTTTTTAACTTCTGTATTGTGCAGCACTTGTGCACCTTTTGGTTGCTGGAAAGGGCTCTGTAAATAAAGTTTGATTTATTGGTTGATAGCATCTTATATTTTCGTGCAGTCATCCACACCATCTATCCACAATCAAACATTCATTCAACCTTTGTTTATACAGGCTAGCCTCGTTGAGCCACGGGGACTCATTTACAAGAGGGACCTGTCTCAC
>JARVGS010000002.1:16704987-16715845 GCA_031762315.1 Hypsolebias antenori
AACAGAGCACATCACACCTGTCCTGGCTTCTCTCCACTGGCTGCCCGTGTATTTTAGAGTTCATTTTAAAATTCTTTCGTTTATTTTTAAGGCTTTAAACAGCCCCCACACACACATTTAACAGAGCTTCTCTACCATTACACTCCACCTCGGTCACTTAGGTCTGCTGACCAGCTGCTTCTGGTCATCCCCAAGAGTAAGAGGCAGCTTCGAGGAGACAGGGCCTTCTCTGTTAGTGTTGTGGAACGCTCTGCCTTTGCACATTCAACAGGCCCCCTCTCACTGTCCATTTTTAAAAACTCTTCTGAAAACTCATCTCTACTCATTGGCTTTCAAACCAACTGAGACTTGATTTTACTTCATTTTTATTGGTATTGTTCTGTTTAACTTGTCGTTTTATTGTGTTTTAAATTGAGTTTTTAGTTCACTGTGTGCTTGGCTTTGTAGCTTTGTTTTTATGCTTTCTTTTGTCTTGTTTTTAACTATGTTCAGCACTTCGTTTCAGCTGTGGCTGTGTTAAAACGTTTTATAAATGAAGTTGTTGATGATGATGATGATAATGATAGTGACTTTGGTTTTGACAAAGATTGTAAAAACAGATTTCTTATGGAATAACATAAAAGTTAGATATCATTGGTGTGCTGACAAAGCACTTCTGTCAAGTGTTCAAGTGTTCAAGTGTACTAAAACCAAAGTACAGTACCCAAAAATCATGTAAAACTTAGCTCATTCCTGACTGTCTAATTAGTTGGTCTGCCTGTGGATTATTTTATCAACACTATCTTGTTTTTACTATTCATCTTTTCAGTCATCATTTCTAATTTGCACATTTATTTTTAGTTATAGTTAATCACAGATAACCTTCTTCATAGCTAGCTCATAGTGGTGAGTGGTGGTACATGACGTATTACAATGTCTATTCATAATTTCATCATTCCATCCCTATTTAAAGAGATTTTGGATCTCGTTCAGTATTAATCAGCAAATATTTAGACATCTTTCAAAGTTTACTCAGTCTTAAGAAATCCATCAGAGTTGTAAATGGGAACAGACTTGTTGTTCACACAAGTGTGTAATGCCCTTAAGCTTACAACTGTGTCTGTATGATTTGCGTGGGACCTGAATTCATTACTGTGGCTTCGGCAGTGTCATTAAACGTCAACTTCTTGTATTCACACCTTAATGAGACTTTATGAAATATTCAGATCTTTACCTGGAGGAGTTCAGTGTATAAGTGAATTTGCCTTTTCTGCACGTGCTGTGCTTTGTGTTTGCTGCATGTCCCTGAGCTTGTATTAGCACTTTTTTTGATCACTCTCTTAGCATTGACAGATTCAGCAAGACAAAAGACAAACGCAGCAGTACATTTACAAGCACTTGCGGAAAAGTGCTATTTAGATCCGTGCAATGATTTGCTATTCCTGAATTTATTGTAGAAGTTGATGAAGTGGGGGTCCAGGCTGGATCAGCCTCATTAAATCTTGGAGATATGTGATTGTTGGCTGAGTGTGTGCTAGCCTTGCACTGGGCCTTGTTTCTTACAGTATTTCGTTCCTGCTCTGTCTTTGTGTCTCTGTGTACAGCGCTAAATCTAGCGGACCATTTAATTAAAAGGCAGATTTTTTTCTGCTTTAGACACACTATAAAAAAGGGGTGACACATGGGCACAGGTGCAAACAAAACATCTCACTACTTCATCTCTTAAACACACACAGATCTTATATCAATTCTGTGCAGCAAATATGGGTTTGCTTTGGGAAAAAAATGCTCCTCATGTTCTTAACCCTCCTACTTGTCCATAAGAGGTAGAGTAATACACCCCCTGTCTTGTTTGACTTCTGATAAAGCCCTTGCTACTGCCCTCGTCCTCCTTGAAGATCACTTTAATGAGGTGCTCTTGTTGAATTATACTTTTGCAGTTTGTATGTTATGTATGAGACGTTCCATCCATAAGGCCATAGAGGTGAGAGATGAGTATAAAGAGCTCACAGAGGCCCTCTCCTGGGGCCTGGAAATGTGTGTCCAGACTACGAAGAGCTTCATTAAGCAGGTCCCAGGACTCACATCGAGCCTGTTCCTGATAACACACAAGCACTCCGCCTGATGTGACCTTTACACACATGGTAGTCTCTAAAGTCTTATGGAGACACCACGAGTGATTGGAAGAAATGGTTAAAAGACGCAGAAGAGTCTTTCCATCTATTTGTCCAAATATAAGCAGCTCAATGCAATGTGATTATCGTTTCCTCTGTGGGGGTGTTCTTAATGTTTAATGGGAAAAGCAAATGACTATTCCTCGTTTTAAAAACTGCTTCTGGCATGCTGCATTTTTAATGGTTCTTAAATGTGTTTTAAATGCATTTTATCCTTTTGAAGAGGAGCTTTGAATGCTGTTTTTACAGTCATCTTTGTGCGCCGTTGCCACTCAAACCCAGAGGTCACATTTTATTCTCAGTCTCTTCCCGCGTTTGTAAATGTTAGAAATATGTTTCAAATGGATTTGACTGGTAGACTGAAACGCTGAAAAACAAAGTTTTAGTAAGAACTATAAAAAAATGGGCATAGTTTTGTTTGCTGTTTAAAGCAAATTAAATATTCATACTGCATTTGTGTTCCAGATAGTCCATTATTTGTACAGTAAAAGAATAGTTTAGCCTCTGAACGTAAGGAATAATGAAAAAATGCATTCTGGAAACTGGCCTATATTTTAACACTGCAACTTATTAAATGATAAATGTATAAAATTAGAAAAATCTTTTAATAAAATATCTAGATTTTAGAGTGGCCACATTCACACATGTGCAGCAGTGATGGCCGGTGAGCGTAATTATCTCTGAGGGCCTGAGGTGACGAGGCGAGAGTGGAGGTGCCTGTGGAATCCATGACAGTGATTAGGATTGGGGTTGGTGGGTTTTAACCTTCACTGGATTCTTACTGTCCCCTATAAAAGACCAGTAACCTCATCTCTGGTGATATGAGCAGAACACTGTCAAGAAGAACCAATTTAGGGTTTTCAATTGTAACAAAACCTGCTTAGTTGTGACTGTAAGAGCTCAGAACATCACTGATGATTAATTAGGTGTTTATTTATTACTTTATCTGTCAGATTGCTGCGTAGTAGCCTCCCACACGCCTTTGTTGTTAGAAAATAGACAATGCAGCTGTATTCGCTTTAGATTTTGAAGGTTTGCAAGCGATCTAAAATAAGACCATGTGACACTTTGTCGAGGATAGCTTTCAATTTTTTCAAACTTGGACATTAGTTATTCAAAGACTCAAATCTTTCTCTATTAGCAAAAGTTGTAAGTGATGGATGATCTTATTTAGCTGCGTCGTGCTTGCAGGGATCATGTGCTGTAAAGCCCTTTTAAAGATAATTCTTCAATGATATGAAAGGTTTAATCATTTTATTATGAGTGTAGCATGCTAAATGTTATAAGTCTAAAACCCTAACAAAAGCCTCTACAGGCTCAATACCCAACTTGTCTGCAATAAGAAATGCAAAGCTCGTCCTTATTTGACAAAAGCAATCTTTAACTTGTAAAGCTTTTTCAGTGTTAGTCATTTGTATGAGTGATTAACTCAATTATGAAAACACAAATAAGGTTTCAGATTTATATTAGCTCAACCAGTTAATAAAATAAGTTAATTAAGTCAAGCCACGTCAGCTCGTGATTGTGTTATTTGGACATGTAATAGCTTTAAAGATGCCTGACTGCTTACAAATTTGTAATCAAACACTGCAAAATGATCCCAGTCATAATAAAGTCACCAGGAGCTTTACCTTAATTTAAGCTTTTCAAATGACACAAGCTCGTGTTAACATTTAAATCTGTATTCTCAGTCCTGAACTGATGGAACTTATCAACCATTTTCAAAGGTGCTTTTTTTATTCTCGCTTCCCTCGTTTTACTTTTCCCATCAACTTCTTCCTCTTACCCTTCCCCCTCCTTCATTTTCTCCCTCTTAATCTTTTCTGCCTTTCAGATTTTTTCCTTCCTGTCCTCAAACTCGCTCACAATTTTCCCTGTGGCTTTCATCGTCACCCTGCTATTTCCCTCCTTCTCCATCTCTCTGTATTACCTCCTTTTAGCCTAATGGGATCACCGGTGAGCATGCTTCCATTTCTGGCTTGGGTCTCTACTACCACTGTTTGGTCCCCATTTTATCAGATTTTTACCTACAAAATCTTTGCCTTCTAAAACCAGCCTTGTCTAATTTTACATATATTCTTTCTCTTAGGGCTGTGACATTTTTAGTTCTAAATGTGCATACCACAAAATAATTCTCATGTTAATGCTCTGCTGTTTATATTCTTTACACACAGTCAATCAATAAGGCTGTAAATGCATTTCTTCCCATTCATCAGTAGTGTAATCTCCTAAAACACCTTTTAACTGTTTGTTTTCCAAGGCCTCACCTATACTGTTGTAATCCGAAGGCTTAGATGCACATCATGCATGCTCATATTTAATGCTTTATTTACTTTATTCACCTCACAGGTAATTTTAGGCTTTTATCATTGACCTCAAGTCCCTTATATGTAGTTTATAAAAATATAGAATGGAAGGAGGTGAGTGGGTGTATGTGTATGTGCCACAGCTCTCAGTTCAGACCTGCCTACCTGAAAGAAATGCCATAGATGTGTTACCCTCACAGATGATTTTGTTGTTGTGTTGCATACGTCAGATGCTGACACCCTGTGTCTGTGTGTGTGTGTGTGTGTGTGTGTGTGTGTGTAATTAAGTGTAACTCTTTACCATGAGGCTGGTTTCTCATTATAATATGCTAATTTTACTTTAGCATTGCCTCTGTGTCATAGAGTAAAAATCATTTGTGCATTAAACATGATGCCGCTAAGACATTTTTTTAGCAACCCCCTCCATATCCCTATCCCCCATGCCTACCTGAGAAGAAGCGCAGTCGCATCAACAGCACACCTGGTGAGTTCAGACAGCATGTCAACAACCCAGAGCGAACGGTTTCAATCAAGTCAGTGGCGCTGAAGTTAAACCTCATGCTGCTCGTACAGAGTCCCCCCCCCCATCTCTGCATGCTGCAAGGGAAATAGAAGTGGCAGCTATTTATTAATGTGCATATTTGTCTGTATGCATATATACACACATTTTTCAGTAGGCCCTCATTGAACAGTGTCTTAGATTTATGTGGTCCACATACTAAAATTATGAATATCTGAATGTGCACTGGGAACATAAGGAAGAACATTCAGCTTAAGACATTAAACTGTAAATTTATGATTTTGTTTTAATGCTTTATCATTGATTCCCCAATAGCTGTGATGTGATTGACAGAATAAAACAGAATGAAAGTTTTCTACAATTGAGATGGGGTCTGGCTGTTACTTGTTTCAAAGATGCACTTACTGTATTTCCCGCTGTACATATCACACAGTCCTATAAGTCGCGTCAGTCCACATATGTCTAATAAAGTGGAAAAATCCATAAATGCATCACTTCGCTTTTTATGTCAATCTATTATGCGTCACTGCTGACGCTTTGCGTTTGTTACGTGCTATTGCTGACAACTCGGAAATGTGGGCCAAACCCAGAAATGTGGGCCAGTTTTGTGTCAAAAACTGATTTCCTGCAAAATGGCGGCCGCGGGAGTGTTCATGGAAGGACTTTAACAAGAATTTAACAAGATTAACACTTAAACACAATTTTTTTTTACTTGAAACTATAGTAAATGTGTGACTCAGTTTAACTTTTCCTTAATAAATTAACTTTGACGGTCAAATCAGCTGCATTTCAAAATCCGATTCGCGGCTGCGGGAATGCGCAGAGGGATGACAAAATTTAACAAGATAACCACCTAAAAACAATTATTTGTTTGCTCAAAATTACAGCAGAGGTGTGTCTCAGTCTAACTTTTCCTTAATAAATGCACTTTGACGGTCAAATCAGCTGCATTTTCAAAAGTAATTGCTGCCTCGGTGCTCTGGGAGTGTGCAGACGGAGGAAATCAGGAAGGAAGAACGCTGTGCATTTTTAAAAAATTTATCAAGATAATCACCTAAAACAATTATTTGTTTGCTCAACATTGTAGCAAAGGTGTGTCTCAGTCTAACTTTTACTTAATAAATGCACGTCGACAGTCAAATTAGCTGCATTTCGCCAGGACGGTGCAGTGAAATGCAGCTGATTTGATGGTTGCTCCAGGTGAGCTGGACGATGATGGCAGTCTATGGCAAGCTGATGGTGTCATTAACATTAACATGACACAACGGCATGCCATACTACTTGAGTACCATCTAGCGGCTGAAAATGGTAATGTTACATTTTTTTCACCCAGAATGAATGCAAATGGTCATATCGCAGCCCTCACCCCCCCAAAAATGGTTTAAAAATATGGGGGGAAAAATCCATAGATACATTGCTTTGGCGTATAAATCGCAGGGCATGCAAATTATGCAACCCCCCCCCCCAAAAAAAAAAAAAATAAAAAATAAAAAATAAAAAGTGAGTTATAGGCTGAAAAATAAGGTAATTCATTCAACTGTCAATTTTATGAAGTCTTTGAATCTCCAGAACATATTACTCTGGACCACTACCTGTAATTGATCAAATTCAGACTAGTATTCCTTAAAAATATCACGTGCTGCCTTTCATGCCAGAGTTTTAAACTGAGATCATCTTACACTGAGAAATGACAGAGTTGGCCATTTTGGTCAAACCTTGTAAATGACCTTATGCCCAGTCTCATGCTTTACTGTGATGATCTGTTAGTGTTTAGAGTGTGTTTCTCAGCTACTACCACTCCTAAATTTAGTTCAATGTTTGTAAAATTGACTTAGTTATAGCCACTTTTGTGTTTGCTAACGTTGCTTAGCTGTTGTGGCCGCCTTGAATGAAGTCGACGCCACAAGTTAATTACGTTGTGGATGTACATCCAATCATTTTCCTGAAAGTTTTATAGGAATTTGTTCAATGAATAGAGGATGAAAATGGATAAAAACACAAAACAGAACAATACTGCAATCCTTTGTCTTAAAAGTTGAAAACAACAGTTTGACACATCTTTCCTGATAAACAACAAGAACTACAAATATCGGAAAATCAAAACTGTTAAAAGTTAATATATTTTGCAGATTCATTTGTTGCTTCAACATTGTCAGAAACCACTGTGACAAAGGCAAACAAGTCTAAAATATGAAGAATACAACAATTTTGTCAATATTTCAACCAGTAGCCAATGTTAACAAGCGTAACAGTAAATATTTAAAATTTGTTATAAAAGAACAACATGTTGAGTGGAGAAAAAGATATGTGGTTAGTTTGAATATTGGAGAAAAAGATAGAGGATTAAATCTGACTTGGCCCAAGCCCACTTGATTGCTATGAAAACACAGGCAGATTAGGCACACACACACACCCATTTGTGCATCCTCCCACACACACACTATGCAATGGCTTAGGCCTCGCTGCTAACCCATGCACCAAGGTGCAGCAGATGGCCAGCCTTTGTAGTGTTATGTAACCTAAATAAGAAGCACGGCACATGCTAACAGAACGTTACGCTAGCAGACACAAGGGCTGACATTTGCTTGTTATACTAAAGTTTTTCATTGTATTTGCATTTAATTTGAGACGTTGATAGGACAACATGTATAAAATACACACTAGCTGGGGAGAAGAACAGATAAAGACAAGTGGACAAAGTGAAGAAATAGAAGGAAAAGACAGATGAGGAATCCAGTTGAGGGAAGGTGGCGTTACAGTGCCAGGAGGTTTGGAGAGGTGCCAGAACACATAACACACACATAACACGCAACAAGATGCTCAGGTATGCCAAGGTACAGTAAGCTGCCAAGGTGAAGAGGGGGTCACAGTGCCACTGGGGCTGGTTGGTGTCGTGTTGGCAATCAGTGTCAGAGGTCGTTGAAAGCGAGGGGAAGAGGTGAGGGGCCAGGGGGCTGGTGGGAAGCTTCTGCTGCTTGTTGTGGTAGGATCTGAGTGTGTGTTGGGACATGAGATGGAATCTGGGCCTTAGAGTATTCACTGACAAGCTGACATTGAGAAAGTCAGTATGGTACAATATGGGGTGGTTGTAGGGCAAGAAACCCATTAACTGTGGCTGCTCTGGAACAGACACACAAGGGCATTTGCTAGTTGTTACACAAATACAGCAGAAATGTAACAAAACAATAGCGCAAGTCTAAAATCATCATAGTTAAAATCATTTATCTGTAAGTGCAGATTAGAAAAGTAAAAATACATTTTTGCCACACCAGATTTTTTTTTATTTATTTTTATTAGTACAGTATTATTATAATAAGGGGAGTGGTGGCGCAGAGGTTAGAGAAGGTGGGCTTGTCATTCGCTGGTTCACCTGGTACCAGCAACATTAAAATGTGAGAGGGATAGGTGAAGCATCCACACCTGTCTCTACCCTCATTTGCCCCACTCTGGGCCCTTGAGCAATGCCCCTAACACCCCCATCTGCTCCCCCGGGCACCCTAGATATCAGCTCTCTGCTCCACACAGAGGGCTGTGGTAGCTTGGTGGTCTGTGGTTGCGTCAGGATGGACATCCGGTGTAAAAATGATTGCTATGTCTTGGTGCAACTTAGTTCACTGTGGTGAACCCTGATGAAGGGAGCAGCCGAAAAGAGAAAAAATATGTTTTTACTAAACTTGCTAACAGTATCTGTTTCAAGCTATTTACAGTCTATAAAATAAAGCTACTGTAAACGTCATTAAAATCCTTTTGGTTGAACAACTGAATCAAATATTTTACTAGAATAATAACTTTGAGGTAGTTTGAAATTCCTCTAAGAAGTTTGTTTGACCGCTGGAGTAAATCTACTAACAAAGGACAGCAAAGAATCAATTTTTAACACATTTACAAAACACAAAACTACAAAGTTATTAACTGAAGAGATTAAAAAAAGAAGGAAATTTCTGTATTATGTAAAATGTAAATGGATGTGTCCAGCATGTACCTCGCCTCACCTACTGACTGATGGAGATGTACACGAGCTCTCCACGACCTAGAAAAGAACAGAAAAGCAGGCTGAAATGTGGAAGGAAGGAAGAATGGATGGATGGATGGATGGTTGGTTGGTTGGATGGATGTAGGTTATAGTAGTTGAGGCTGCACAGATGTATTGATAAATGCTTTTGTGCCACATCATGAGAAGTTATTTTTTTGGAGGTACAGATATTTCTGTGTGGAGTTTGTATGTTTTTCTTGTGTAGAAATGGAGCAATATTGTTGGCCTTGTTGTAAACTATCAACTATCTTGAATGTCCCTCACCTTTTTCCAGCTGACAGACAGAATATTTTTTAAATTTGCAAACTAGATGACAGAAAAAAGATGCTTTTAGTTCCAAATAGTTTGCTTCTTTCTAGGTCCAATAATTTAACATCTGTAATTTATTCAGAACCTCCTATAGGTTTTCTGTAATATTTTCCAACGTCAGACTAACAAGGCTAGAGTTAAGAACACTGGAACTAAAAACCCTTTAAACAAGTGATGTGCTGCAGTTGTAATGTACAGAAACGCAAATTTGCAGAGATCGTATATCAGATCAGCTGTTCAGAGGGAGCTCATTATATTAACTAAATACAGTAAAACGGGCACTCTCCTAACATTCTTTCCTGTAAAGCTGGATTAGAATACTGTAATTAGCTGCAACTCCTTGTAATTTGTTTATTTTCTCAGTCAATGACTGAGTCATTCAAGAAAAACATGACTTTTTTTTATGGATTTACTATGTATGGAGCTTCTTTCTGTTTAATCATATATAAATGTTGTCAGAGAGTGGAGAGGTTTTGATCCACTGAAGTAAAAGCTTTTAAATTAAAAAGTAAAATAACTTTTTATGTTCTAATTTGCTGGCAGTACACTGTTAATCTATTATTAGCATCACAAACAGGATGACACCCACACACTTTGTTTTTATTGTTATTGTTTTTAAATACAGTACTTAGATTTACTCTGTTCTTTAAATGCAGTAAAGTATCCTTGGGTTTTTCCAATTTGCTCACAGATGGATTCCTCAACTGTCAATCACTTTAACATTTATACACACACTTATCTGCTTGTGCATCATTAAAACTTCACTATTTGATAACTTCTAGAGCAAAATATTGTCCCAGTCTCAGGTATCTGATGTGTCATGTTACGTTATTCACAAAGCTTTCTGTCAGGTTTGGAGATATTCTTTCTTGCTGTCACTTTGCTTTTTTGTGTGAATGCCTCATTATTAACAGCAGGCAGGGTCGTTCCTCTACTCTTCTCCCTGAATGATGAGACTTCAGACAACACAGGAATCTAATTAGCCACAATGATTCACTGGTTTTCATTTACGTGTTATAGAAGCTGACAGTTGGTGGGGTTATCTAACCAGGCCCAGTGGGTTTGGATGACACCATACTGATTTATACAGAAACAAACATTAAACCAAGGAGCTAAAACCTGCTCCTGGTCAGTTTACATAAGTCAGTGCTTATTATTTCTCAAAACCTGGAGTATTTTGAAGACACCATGTTTAAACATTTGCATGTATTTCCTTATGAACTTAAATTGAAGAATAAATGGTAAAAATATTGGGATAAAACCTGCTGATAAATTAGCGTTATTTGTTTTGCTGATAAGCATAAAAGGGATGTGTGGGCAGCATGGTGGTGCATTTAGTACAGCTGCTGCCTCTCAGTGATCAGGTTATCTTGGTTCAAATCCTGGTCCGGGGGCCTGTCTTGGTGGAGTTTGCATATTCTTTCCATGCATGAATGGGTTTTCTCTGGGTACTCTGGTTTCCACAGACCAAAAACATGCATGTTAGGCTGATTGGTAACTCTAAATTGTCTCTAGGTGTGAGTGAGAGAGTGAATGG
>JARVGS010000002.1:16777480-16791794 GCA_031762315.1 Hypsolebias antenori
ATATATATATATTTTTTTTCTTATGTTTAGTGGTCTTTTTTTCTGTCTTTCCTTTCTTCCTATCCTATTAAAAAAAATTATAATACTGGTGTGAAGAGGATAGCTGTAAAGTGAGAAGGGAGGCCATCGAAAATGGAAAAAAAAAAAAAAAAAATCGCTTTTACCTATTACATTACACAACGGCATGCCATACTACTCGAGTGCCATCTAGCGGCTGAAAATGATAGTGTTCAATATTTTCTGTTAGAATGAATGAAAACGGTCATATCTCAGCCAAAAGTTGATTTATAAATATGGGAAAAATCCATAAATATGTCGCTTAAGTCGCAGGGTATACAAATTATGTAAAAAAAAAAAGTGACTTATAGGCCAAAAAATACAGTAGATGATAGTGTCCTGTTTGTAAACTTATCCAAACGGTCAGGTCTGACCCAAATAATTTTATCTTTCTTTTTTGGAAGGCATTCTTTATGGGACCATGACACTGGAGCTCGGTGGTCAGATCACTGTTGCATGTGAGAAAACGGGCTACAGCGCCCAGCTGGAGTTCAAACTAAAGGTACGGCCATGTTTTTTACTGTAGGTTCATGCTGAGTCAGGAGTAGAGGGTAGTGTGTGGTAGTGTTATCCTCTCATGACTTTTCTGAATGTCTCATTCACTCGTCAACGCCAACCCCATTCCACTGCTTTACCCTTCCCGACAAATATCCCACCTCCCTCTCTGACCCACCCGATTATCCACTTCATTATCACATCACTACCCAGCGCCAGGTATGTTTAGCATAAAACCAACAGGAATTATAAAACCTTTCCACCAATAATCCACATTCTGAAACGGCCTCAGATATTACTTTTTAAAGTCCTAAAACAAAACGCATTCATTGCTTTGTGTTGCTGATGTACATCTAGTGAGCGCAGAATGCTCAGTCAAATTCAGTAAATATGTATTTTAACTTAAAATGCACATATATAAGTATTAGGACAGTGGATAAACTATAACCTATTCCTTACTTTCCCTTGTTTTTACCTTGCTTTCCCTTCTTTTGCCCTATCTTGTTGCGTACATGGCTCCTCTGCATACCCTGCATTCTGTTTCTCCCGTTCTCCCTCTTCCTGCTTCCTTCTGCCCCTCAGCCATTCCTGGGCAGCAGCGACTGCATCAATCAGATCTCTGGGAAGATCAAGCTGGGAAAAGAGGTGCTGGCAACGCTGGAGGGACACTGGGTAAACCGTTCTCCTTAAATCCTGAAAATTTTAGTCTGCAAATAGGCTGGAGTTTTCAAACCAAATGTTCAGGAACATAGGCTCTCAGTGTGACTCTCGTTTACATTTGGAAATTTTTAACCCTGTCTCTAACAGGATAGTGAGATCTTCATCAACGATAAGAAGACTGGGACGGTGGATACTTTCTGGAACCCAACACCTGAGCTGAGACAGAACAGGCTGATCCGCTTCACTGTCCCACCAGAGGAACAAGGGGAGTTTGAGTCAGAAAGGTACTCCAGATGTTGGCAGTCGATCTTTATTCATTCTGATAAACTCAGAGACGTTGTTCTCCTTGTCTTTTTTAGATGCTTTAAAACAAATGTTCTGATGCTGCTCGATAATCCAGGAAGATAAATCTAACAAGGTTGAGTCAGGTCCTCTGGATGGATTCTTCTTGTTGAAATGTTTTGTCTTTTATCCAAAAGACTTCTTCAGTCTGAGGAGTTGCAACAAACTCAGTCTTAAGCCCCCAGTATACTCCCACATACGTCTGTTCACGCGTACGTACGCGTGTACTGTACGCAGAGGGTTCAGACATCATACTCGAATATCCACCCTGAGCAGCTGCAGTCAGCTCCACAGACAAGGAACATTTACCTACGGGACAAATTGTGGTCGCCGATTGGTCATTTGCTGACACACCCACTGGATTGATTGACAGGTTGGAGAGAAAAAAAAGCGCTGGCAGCCTCATCCGCGGCGGTTTTCTGTGTTTATACGTTGTTAATAAAAAGTTCTAAAAAAAAAAAGGGAGCGCTGGTCCTGCAGCCCACACATCAGACCAGCACACCAGGAAATGTCCAGACCCTCCCACTGCCACGCTGGACCTGAGTTTAATTCGCTCGTGACAAATTTGTTCATTTCTTATCATTTCAGTCATGGAGTCAACGGAGGAGGAAGAGATCACTTGCCTTTTGGCAAAAAAACAAAAGAAAAGGCCAGATCAGGGATGAAGAAGAGGAATTTAATACATTGGTGTCACATACAAACAGTCCGGCGCCAGGCAGTTTATTGTGCGACACCGCGTTGGCGTACGCGGTCGTAAAAATTGAGCTTTGCGCATACATGCCCTGCGGGGGTACGCTTGTACTTCTGCGTACCTATGTGCGTACCTCTGCGTATGGACGTACGCGGGAGTATACTGGGGGCTTTATAAATAACACCTTCTCATAGAGGGTCAACCAGTTTGATGATGACATCCAGAACTATCTGTTCACGTGTAAAAGGAGAACCATCAACTTAACAATTGATCGTTAGTGCCCTGATGGCAGCTTGCTATTTACAGAGGGCTGAGTGATACCAGCAATAACAGCATTGTAAGAGGGGGACGGTTGAACATGGAGGCCTCTGCCCCTGTTTAATCATAAAAGACAAAACGTTCCTACAAAGAATCCGTCCAGAGGACCTGACTTAACCTTCTTAGCTTTAAAATAAAGTTTCACCGGATGCACTCCTCATTTCTACATGCGAGTTCATATGGGGTGGGAGGCAGCCAGAAGATAAATTTGTCCTGCATTTATCCCTGTTGTCCCCTTCAGTCGTTCCTCAGTCCTTTTATATTATGTTGAACTTCTGCTCTGGCTTTTGGAGAATGAGCTCACCATGACCAGAAGCAGGATGAACAAACTAGCATGTTGATATTCAAACAAGCGAAGTGCTAAAGTTCCCAGTTGTACTTCTAATATATACGTTTTAGCAGTGCTGAACACTGAATGACTGCCGAGAAACTAAAAATTGAGATGAAAAGGTTAAAACGAGCAGAACAGAGGCTAAAAGCAGCAGAACACTGGATACAATTAGCAAATCTGTACCGAAAAAATAAAATAAAATAAAACTTCAGTTCAGTTTAGCATCTGCTTTGTTAATACTAAAACTACCTAAAATTAAACTGTCAATTAGCAAAACAGTAGCTAAAAGTTGAATAAAAGATAGATGTTGAAGATAAAATTAACTGTAGCTAAAATTAGCTAAATTACAGCAAAAACTAGCTAAAAGCAAAAAAAAATAATAATAAATTTATAAAAAAAAGAACAAGTAGCTAAAAACTAAATATAGCAAGACGATAGCTAACGACTGAAAGGCTACACAGACCTTAAGCATCGAAGGAGAACGACCCTTACCAAGGAGAAACTGGAGAAACTCCAGAATGGTGGGTACTGCATAGGAGACTGGATCTTCATTGTGATCAGAACACCAATGGGAAAACAGACGCCACCTGTTTTCGAACTGCTGACGAGTAGAAGGTGCCCTAGCGCCCAAGATAGTGCGTCTGACGGGGCTCGAAACTCCAGTCAGCTGCTGTACTGGCCTTGTAGTGGCCACACCCACAGCTGAAGACGTTGAGGATTGGGGTGCCATAGCAACCCCCCCCAGCTGAGACAGCAAGTCCCTCCTGGTCGGAAGATGCCATGGGACGTCCTGACATAGACTCCGTAGTAGTGGGAACCACGGTCATGCTGGCCAGTATGGGGCCACCAGCTGTGGCCCTCTTCTAGGACTCTGTGAAGGGTTGGCCAAATCAGAGAAAGGGGTGGAAAGGCATATAGAAGGACCCTTGGCCAAGGATAAGCCAGCGCGTCCTGGCCCAGTGCACCAGATGCCCCCATAAGGGAGTAGCATAGGGGACACTGGGTTGACTCCTCTGTCGCAAACAGGTCCACCCCCGCTAGATCAAAACGGTCCCAGATCATCCGCACTATGTCGCTGTGGAGGGACCACTCTCCTGGAGCAGACCTTTGGCAGGAGAGAAAATCTGCAACCTGATTGTGTCGCCCTGGTAAGTATGTCGCCCACAGTGTGGACAGACGAGGGGAGGCCCATTCCAGCAGCACTCTGGACACTCTGAGAATCTGTGCTGACCTGGTGCCCCCTTGGTGGTTGATGTGGTAGATAGCAGCGGTGCTGTCTGAGCGAATGAGGACATGCCTCCCTTCCAGGTGGGGCAGGAAGTGCCTGAGTGCCAAATGCACTGCACGCAGCTCTAGCACATTTATATTCCTGGAGCGGTCTCTCTGGCCCCAGCGGCCTAGAACCGCTCTGTGTTGCCACACAGGCCCTATCCTGTGGAGCTGGCATCTGTCATGACCACTTCCCTGCGACACACCCATGGGGACACCCCTGGACAAATAATCTTTGTCCCTCCATGGAGTCAGGGCATGAAGACATGGCCATGTCACTGCGAGTTTTTGATGCCTGTGTAGCCCGGCATCCAGGCGAAAACTGTTGAGCCACCTCTGCAAGGGGTGAAGAGACGGTAGGCCTAACGGTACCACCCAAGTGACTGAAGTCAATTTGCCTAGTAGTCATAAGAAGGCAAAGTAGAGGAGCTGCCTGCCCAGCCTGAACTGACTGATCAATTGGAGTATGTCGCCCACCCTCCGAACGGATGGGCAAGCTCCCATAGAGGGTAAATCCAGAACCACTCCAAGAAAGGTGATCATCTGTGAAGGAATTGGGCAACTCTTCTCCATATTGACATTGAGGCCCAACGAGGACACATGAGCGAGCAGGCAATTCATGTCGCGAATAGCACAGGCCCGAGATGGGGCGCAGAGAAGCCAATCGTCTAAGTGGCAGAACCTTCACTCCATACGCCTGCAGGGGAGAGAGGGCTGCCTTCACACACCGAGTGAACACCCTCCGGGAAAGAGAGAGCTTGAATGGGAGTACCCGGAACTGCCACTGGCGACCCCGATAGGCAAACCTGAGAAAGTGGTGATGTTCTGCCACAATAGGCACATGAAAATAAGCATCCTTCAGGTCTATAGACGTGAACCATTCTCCCCTTGTGACTGATTGAAGGACCTCTGCTGTTGGGAGCATGTGGAATGGCAGCACCCTTAGATACTGGTTGAGTCCCCTCAGATCCAAAATGGGACGAAAACCGCTCGTCTTCTTTTGCACGAGGAAGTAAGTTGAGTAATAGACTCTGGGTTGTCGCAGAGGGTTCACTGCCTCCATTGCACCCTTGGCCAGGAGGGTGGAAAGCTTCTGGTCTAGTGCTCGGGCTTTCACGGGTGTGAAATGTGAGGCCGCCATTGGAACTGTAGCCAGTAACCATGGGTCAGAATGTCAACCACCTATGCGTCCACAACGTGAGCAGCCCAGTAACTGAGCTGCTGGTGGGAGAAACATCCAACGGTCGGCCTGGTGGCATCATTGTCTCCCACCACGGCTCCTAAGGGCTGTGGGGGGGCGGTGGCCAGAGTACCTGGTCCAAACTCGCACAGCTGGTTGGCGGTTCGACTCACAAAAGTCACGGTTGGGTCTCTGCTGACCCACACGAGGGTAAAGATCCCTTGGGCGAGCACGACCCTGAGGCGGTGGCCGAATACTCTGATCAGCCGACAGGCAGGTGCCAGACACAGAGGAGGTGAAGGGGGCATCACCCCACTAAGGCTTGAAAGTTTCTGCCTCATCTGTCGTGCCTGGATGGTCCGTTCTAGCGCTTCCAAGGCAGCTGAACCAAATAATTGCCCCAGCACCACCGGGACATCATGGAGGTTTCTATGAGATGTCTCAGACGGAGCTGACTGTGCCAGCTAGACCTGATGGCAAGCCTGTACCAAGAAGGACATGACGCGCCAAGGTCCCGCATCATCAGTGCAAAGGCCTGAAGTGCCGCATCGCTAAAGCTCATTGCCTCCGTCGCACCACTAGTGCCCTGGAGGGATGCGGAGAAAGCAAACAGAGGGTATGCCATGGAATTGCCGAAGCGGCCAACACGCGCTCCTGCTTGATAAGCTCTGCAGAGGAACTCTTCCGTAACATGACACTGGGGTCGTGGGCACCGCACTTCCCTGCGCAGTCTCTCCTCTGGTGACACGATGAGCGAGGCAACAGCAGGTTCAGTCGGTGGCATGCAATCCAGGTTCGCCGCAGCCGGCTCATGCATGGCTGCCAGTGCTCAGCCATCCGCCGAAAGGCGCGCAAAGATTTTGGGGTCCCACCAACAACCATACAACTCCCTCAGGTATTCCTCCGATGGAGGGACGGAAAAGGAAGGAGGAGCCCGTCCGCACATGAAGAAGGCACTCCCAGGGGTGGACTCCCTTGGTTGTGGGATCGCCAGCTGCAGTTGTTTTAAGTCCATACGCATGACCTGCATCGAGTCGTCCCCTGACCCACTATCTGCGGTCTGGGACAAAGAAAATGAACCAGTCTCTGACACGTGAGATGACTGTTCCTCCTCCTCACCCAGAAAGTGAGAGCCAGAGGCTGCCAAGGATAGCACATCCTCCTCGAAAGCCAGCTCAGGCATGAGCAGGGAGGACAGTCCGGTTGCTGCCCTTGGTTTGGCCCCCGGTAGGCATGCCTGAAAAAGGGACTTCATCTCTACCAATTCTGTGGACAGTTGTTCTACTCTCGCGGAGAGACACTGACCAGACTTGGCTCGCCTCTTTCCAGGAGGGTCCACAGAGGTTGTGGCTTTGGCCCGGTGCTTTGAGCACCTAAGTGGGGCCTCCACTGCCAAGCTCGGCGCAAAACTGGGTCAGCCGAGTCATCCTCACAGCACGAGGCATGAAGCTGCAGTTCATACAGGGGTTCTATGACAGGGCTTCCAATAGGTGGTCATGTCCAAGGCAGGCAGGGCACAGGTCATGACCATCATCTGCTTGGAGTACGGCCCCACACTCCGTGCAGCAGTGGGAGCCGTCCATGCTCCTACTTAGCCTAGTCCAACTGTATAAAGTTGGAAAGGATGATTGTGAGAGGGGGCGTTAACGCTTGCCTTCACCAATTAAAAATAAGTTCAGAACTAGTAAGACTAGTTCAGCTTAAGCATTATGATGCCTGCGAGAATGAATGGGGGGAGGAACGCAAGCCTTCACCAATCAATACAAGGTCAGAGGTAGCAAGCCTAGCACAGCCTAGGCGTATGATGCCGATGAGAATGATTGGGAGAGGCGGGGCATGAACGCACACCTTCACCAATTAATTCAAGGTCAGAGCTAGTAAGCCTAGCTCATCCGAAGCGTATGATGCCGGTGAGAATGACTGGGAGAGGGAGGGCGAACGCACGCCTTCACCAATCAAAACGAGGCCAGAACTAGTAAGTCTAGTTCAGCCTAAACGTACGATGCCAGCGAGGATGATTGAGAGAAGGGGGGAACGCACGCCTTCACCAGTCGATCACTAGGTCAGAACTAGTATATGGGAGGCACAACGCCCGTCTCACTAGTAAAAAACAAGGCCAAACTGAGAGAGGCTACCACCGCTAGCGCAGTCCAACTATTTATAAGGTTGACAAGGAAATACTTGTGAGAGAGTGTACAATGCTAACCTTCACCAATAGCAAAACAAGGCCAAATTGAGAGAAACTAGCACCGCTAGCTCAGTCCAGCCATGTATAAGTTTGTCGAAAAAATGCTTTGGGAGTGGGAGAGATACTAGCACCGCTAGCTCAGTCCAACCATTTATAAGGTTGGCGAAAAAAGCTTTGGGAGAGGGAGCACAATGCTACCTTCACCAATAAAAAGACATGGATAAACAGTGAGAGGCTAGCACTGCTAGCTCAGCACAACCGTTTATAAGGTTGGCAGAAAAATGCTTGAGAGAGGGGGCAAAATGCTACATTCACTAACAAAACCACAAGGTCAAAACCTCAACGATGCTAGCAATTTAATTGATAAGAGGGTGAGAACAAGACCAGAACACAGCTGGCTACGTAATACTCGCGTGTCAATGTTGAAATTGCCTCATAAAGCGGACGGAGCCGCAACAATGGCAACAGAAGCAAGTCAACAAAGTAGACTACTTATGTGTCGAATCCACGGTAGCCTCACACAAGGCAGACGCAGCCGCTACAAGCAGCGGTGCCGCAAAATAAGCAAAGCTACTCACCAGTGTTGAATCACGGTAGTCTACACTGGGGTTGGGAGCGGGGCGAAGTCACTGCTAGCCAAAATTAAATACCTTGATGAAGGTTAAACCGTCATGGCCCTCGGAGGGCGAACACACTGCTCCAGCCGACAGGTGGTCAGACCTCCAGCGACGGTAGGAAAATAAAATCCAAAGGCCAGAAGACTTTGCTCAAACGCGTGCGAGAAGAAAAAGGAACAGAACGATGGATGACGCTAAGCTATATAGCCTCTTGATTGCTCATCCGTGTCATATATGTGACATCGTTGATATAAATTACTCGAACAGCGCATGTGCGAAGGGAACATTCAGTGCTTTCAGCACCGCCCTCTGGTGGTCAGTAGGGATGAAATAGAACTGGGTTGCCACGTCAAAATCCAAGATAGCCACCACCATATATATCTGTAAACCAGCCACCCCTGTCATTTGAGGAAACTATGTTTTCTCAACATTTTATATTGCTAAAAAGTATAGTTTTCTCAAATGATTGGAGTGGCCACATAATAATTCATGATGGCCAAGGCCACCATTGGCCACCCCCTGGCTCCACCATTTTACCTGGTCATGGATAAAATATTTCCCTCCACTATCCGTCATTCTGTGCTGCCTCATACAAATAAAAACAAAAACTTACCTCGCCTCTTCTCCACAGTGTAACTTCTACCCACTTGAAAATCTTGCACCAAAAACATGAAGGTTTACTTTAATTGCCTGTTCAATTCCAGTTCAGAAAAAGACTCATCTCCAAATCTACAAACATTCACTATTCAAATCCCTCAGTGACAGGGGACCTATAAGAAGAAAATGTTGAAACGAGATGGGAATTTCTACATTAGACTAAATATTTTTGCCCTGTCAGTTTTGGAGGTGAACCTTTAAGCCAAGGTTTCTAAAACTTTTATCCGTCAACCAGACTGTGGCAGCACGTGACCCGAGCCATCAACAGCAAGGACCAGACTGAGGCCACCAACGAGAAGTTCATCCTGGAGGAGGCTCAGAGGAAGGCGGCCCGCGAGCGCAAAGCAAAATGTGAGGAGTGGGTCCCCGCCTTGTTCGAGCAGGACCCCATCACTGGAGAGTGGCATTACAAATACGCTGAGTAAGTGGCTCCTCTGCTGGCTCCAAGCTTGTGACGTCCGAAATCTAGATGATACAGTAAACCAGCTTCACATGTACTGATTTTGGTAAAAACAAGCAGTTTAGCGGTACTTCAACACACTAAGTCACATAGGCGACAACATTCACAAGAGAGTTTTCAACGAGTCTGAGATTCTCAGTCTCCATGTTCCAGTCAGAAGGCTGCACATCTGGGTTGCATGGATTAAAAATAAATTGTAAAACATCTGCTGTCTTAAACTGCTGGGGCAGCTGTGGCTGAGTGGTTAGAGCAGTTGTCCACCAATGCAAGAGTTGGGGGTTCGAATCCACCAGCAGACACATGTTGAAGTGTCCCTGGGCAAGACACTGAAGCCCTCATGTGTGTCCCATCAGTGTATGAATGTGATAAAGCTCTGATTATTCTTTGTATAGATCTAGTAGAGTGCTGTATGAATGAGTAAATGAGGATGCAGATTGTGCTGTAAAGCACTTTGAGTGTCTTGATAAGATAGAAAGGTACAGTCCATTTTTATGTCTGTGTTGCATCAGATATTTTCTTTAATAAACATATAAGCTGTTTCAGACTGTTAAAAATATAAATGCCCTATCTATGTTTATTTAAAAAAAATACTGAAATGTGAACATATGGACATGATCAGGTCTGAGCAGGCAAGGCAGTATTGCCAACTTTTCTAGGGTGCTGACAATTTGATTCAGTGTTTTTTCTTGTAGCCAAACTGAGGAAGATTTTAAAATTGTATGATAGGATGGGGATTATCATCTATCATGTTTTCTAACACTGCTCCTGCTTGTTCTGATTAGTGTTTAGCGTATATCTTAGATCTTTTAGCAGACCATTTGGTGTTCGTTTAGCATATATCTTAGTTTATATCCTAGATCTTTATATACTGTTTCTTTTTCCACTTTATATTTTGCTATTGTTGGACGTAACTGGGACCCAGAGTACGTAATTTTGTTCCACCTCATGTACCACATGTGATGTGAATGACAATAAACTTAAATTGACGTTGAACTTCTTCCATGTTTTTAAAATACATTTTCATTGTAAGAGACTGAAGGGTGTAGCTACTGAAGCTTTCTCTTCTTCAGTCTCCGCTCTGATGGCTTCTGCATTATTGTACTGCGAAAGGCTGTGATGGTGGTAAAGTCACCTGTCTTGACTGGTTTAATTTACATGACTTACATGAGTCATGTAATAAAACGTAAATCATTTTATGATGGTATAAACTGAACAGAATTTACTGCAGAGCTTTTAGTGAAGGTAATTGTAGTCATTAGTTGTGTTTTTAAATACCCCCACTTATTGTATTGTCATATTTCTGCCCAGCCTTACTTAAGACAATAACGGCAGAATTGTAATTGTTTAAATAATTTTCTGCCAGCTTAGTCTTGAATTAATGCTAGGAATTGTTTTTCCGTAATTGGAAGAATTGATGAAAAACATGGATACGAGTTAAAGACACTGATAGCATAGGATATGAAGAAGCTTCTATGGCTTTCATGTGTATACACAACCCTGCTGAGAGAACAACTGCAACATAGTGTTTGGTCTCCTGTAGAGGTTTAAGCAGTGACAGTGGAAGAAATGTAGTTTTAATTGTGTTTTTGTTTCATTTTTGCTCTAGTTGTACTTCATGCTGCAGAACAGCACGACGGATTACAAGATTATACATTACATCAATAATTCATATAGGAATATGATTGTAATTCTTTGTAATTATTAGACTGTGTTGATGCAGAATACACATGATTAAACGAAGGATTTGTTGAAACACTGATTTGGTTTGTATTGTGTTAGCGCGGCTAAGACTGTGCACACTTCCCTGCTTTGTCGGAGTACGTAGTCATTTGCATTGGACTCTCTCCCTGCCCCTCTCCTCCCTCCATGTATACATAATTTCCCTCATTGATTCCTGGCCGGACTATTTGTCACCCACTTACTCAAGTCAAATTAGAAAGCAATGTTCATTGAATCCACAATTCAATCGATTATGTGGGGAACCACTCCCAAACTAAATGTAATGAATATAATGCTTACTGGGGGAAAAAGCCTTCATGGATTGTGCGTGTTTGTGTGGAATTAATTGTAAATTTCCAGCTTGACAAAGCATGAGTTATCTTGTGTGTGTTGATGGAATGGAGCTGTGGTGCGGGGCTGGTAGGTGTAATTTACATTAGCGCAAGTCACTGCTTCTGTGGCCCTTTGCAGCGCAAAAAAAAAAAAGAAGAGAAGAGAAAAGAAACATGCCTGCAATTCAACCGCAGAACCCCTCGGAAATAAAGGAAGCACTTTTTTATTCTTCCCCTTCCATCAATGAAGTTGGCTTTTGGAAAAAAGGTTTTATTGTTTTTCATTAATTTTTGAATAAAAGGCAAAATCCCATTTCACACCTAGTTGCTCATTTGCCAAACATGGTGGGTACTTTTCCTGAAAAACAACAACAAAAAAATAAAAACGGTTAATGAATGTACTATTCCATTAGAAACATTGACTGGAAACGGGGTTTGCTTTGTGCCTCTGTGTAAATATATATGCAAATGGTTGAGCAAAATGGTGAAATGAACTTTCAATTATCACCTGAAATCTTGTCCAAGGAGCAAATTTAACATGGAAAAAAAAAAAAGGCATTGTTTGTCACAGCCAAGAGTTTTGCAGTGAGCAACATGATCTCCAGACACGCAAATCTTTTCACGAGAAATGAAGAGTGATGCTAATGACGCTTTTTAGTCTAGTGGTCTTTGGAGAAGCTGCCAAACATCATGGATCCTGTACCCCGCCTTCACCAGTCACCTCTCCCACAGCAACAACCCATTACTGTCAATTAGCCCAGCTCTCAGGGTTCTAATGATCTCTGTTACGCACAAGCACGCATGCACATTCACATGTCTGCTTTGCAGCCAGAAATATAGAAACCTAATAATAGCAGAACAGCTGTGAAGCCGTGACTTTAAGCGCTTGCTGCGTTGTGTTTTCATGGTGCAAACACACAAAACTGAGGTGTTTCTGCTCCTACGTTAAACTACTTGTTTAAAATTCATGAAGCAATGTGTCAAACTAAATTTACACCCGTGCCCTTTTGTTCACACAAGTGCTATAAAATCATTGAACTCTGTGCCTTCTGAAATCAAGTGTTCTTGTGCTGCATTGGAACACAAAAATACTGTAAGCTTTACTTGAGCTATACTCTGTTTAAAATTCAACCCTTATTTACACAGGTTAGTTTTTTTTATACAGGTTAAAATGACAGTGACTTTAGTTTGTGAATGGTTACATTGTGCATGGTCTCCAGCCTGGGGAAGCCTTGGGATCCCCAGAAGCAGCTGGAGCGAGTCACTGGGGAGAGGGATGTCTGGGTTTCCCTCACGGACCTGTTGCCTTCATAACTCGACTCCAGAGAAGCAAAAAATAAAATAAAATAATAATTCAACTATTTTTTGTGTTGACTTAAATATTTCATTTAGATTAATAAGAATAGTTTGAACTCCATATGTTTGACTAAACAAAGTCATTCTGATTGGATGATATATCACAGCTATTGTTTCAGGTCTTGTCAGGACAATTTTTTATTTTTTTTATACAAAGTTTTGTCTTTGGAATGTCAGTTCTCCTAATTATGTTTGAGGTAAAACTCATCTCAACTTCCAGAAAACAAGAGAAACTCATCTGTGATAAGAAAGTTCAGAGCATGAAGTTAAAAAATAAACAGTGGAGATAATGCTGGCAGTAAAAATTGGTTTAGCATTTGAGCTGTCAAGCATTTTAACCCTGATTCCTTGCAGGGGAGCATTACACGGTGTCTGAATTTGACAAATTGAGTGGGTTTACAAATTTGGCTATGACGTTATCCATAAAATGTAATCACGCACACTTTAAAAATTTAGCTGTGCGTGAAATACAACTTAAATTAAACGTAGATACAAAAAAAGGCAAATGGTGATGAGGAGAACATGGTGTTGAGCTGCAGCGGAGGTAAAAAAAGATGAATAAAAGACAAAATAGACAAGATTAAGACTGAAAAACAAATTGAACATTGTATCACAACTTATTTAGTAGAAATTGTGTTTAAACTAACAGACATGTTTAATGTTGTAAGAAACTGATACTGATTGTGAGGCCGATTGTACTTGGACATATTTAATTTCCTGTTTTGTTATTTATTGTACAATTTTTGTGCAAAATCAGTTGATAATTCCTAGTAAATGCAGACGTACTATAGAAAAAGGTGAAAGTGATAACAAATATTGTGACATCTTTCAAAGTAATACATTTTAGACTAGCACTGTAAACTAAATTTACAGACAACTGCGCTTTTTTATTTACTTCCACCTGAGCAGGGCAATGCAAAAATGTGATGTAAGAAGAAAGAACGAGAACAAAAATGAATAAAAAAGAAATAAAGAATTAATCAGCAGTGTCATGTCTCTGCAGAGAAATAAACATAAATGTGTTTCTATTGGTCTTAAAACAAGAGTTATGACTTTACTGCATTTTATTTTTATTACTAGATACACATTTTATTGTCAACTGCATTTTACTTATTTTTTATTTTTGTTTTCATTTTTAATAGTTATCAAAACAACACAGCTCAACAATGTTTGACTTAAAAATTAGAAAATCCAAATGGATTTAATTGGAACATGAAAATCTCACTTTTTTTTAATAACCTAAGAAAATTGCATTTTGTTCATCCTTATTGCAAAGCGGAATGACTAACCCAGAATAAAATGAAAGTAATAAAACTCTACAGTATAGACCAAATAACATAAATTCTTGATAAATTATTTATAATTCAATTATTGCCAGAGGTGTGAAATAATAATAATACATTATTGTTGTAGCACTTGAGCTTATTTTAAATAAAGGACAAAGCAGTGTATTTTAGAGAGTAATGGTTTTATATATGTATGTGCGTACGAGTGTGTATGTGTGTGTCCTTACATGCTTCTTGGTGGTACAGATAGAGAAGAGGGAGAATGCTGAGGTGTTGCTGTGTGTGCAGGTGTACTTGTTGTCTGAAATTGATTTATACATAGCCACCGTATGCCTCTATTCCTGCCTCAAGTCACT
>JARVGS010000002.1:16886409-16903870 GCA_031762315.1 Hypsolebias antenori
TAACACACTTGATAACTTTATGGTGAATAGTGGAGGATAGAAAATGTGAACGCACGTTAGGAAGACTGTTTTTATGAGCAGTGTAACTTGTAAACCTACTGTGGGACTAATTAGAGCATAGATCAAGTTAGCTTAGCTTCATGGTTGTGAACAGTTGCGCTAAATAAACAAGCCCCGCCCCACTCGCTGTTTACTTAGATTCTTAGGGGTGGACAAAGCTCAAAAACTCTCAGCCATTATATCGTTATCAGAGGTCGCCTTCCCCTCCCAATATCAGAGTCAGAGAGATTTGTTTGTCGTGCACACCACACGTGATACATGAGGTGGGACGAAACAATCTACACAGGGTCCCAGTTACATTCAACAAAAACATTAGTAAGATCCAAGTCATGAACTAAGAATATACTAATTTGTACCTTCACTAAACTAAGAATACACTAAGCAGTAATGGTACAAAGCAATGTGCCAAAACAACAGCAGCATGAACATGAGTCTGCATGAGCAGATGAAGACCAATGAACACAGCAACATGAAATAATCAGCAGCATGAGATCAGCAGCACATAACAACCAAGTGGCATTACAGCGATTTTCACAGTTTTCCTTTTCTTTCCCCTTTTCACAGTGATATCCATAGCCTATTGTGATAGACAAAATTTCCATATCGGTCAGGCTCTAAAATGACCATACACAGTTGAGATGAAGTCTTCTGCAGTTTGCTCACCCCAAATTTTTCATCTGAAAAAAAACTTTAATGAAACAAAGGTTTTGAGAACAGAGGTGTGTTGTTGCTGCAAATTCTACTAGCCAGAGGTCTCAGTTCATTATTCCTTCACCTTCAATGGTCCAACGAATACATGGAGGGAGGTGTCTGTGTTCCAGCAGCCAAGCTGAGTTAACCAAGAATCATAGTTTTCATTTCCTTTTCAAAATAAACTATGGTGACAGAAACCAACGCTAAGGATGCTTCAAGTTTTGTTTTATCCTCAGGAGGAGGGTGGGTGGTAGACTGTTTGTCAAAACAATGCACAACTGTAATATTGTTAGTTAACAATTAGTGTGTCCTAGACACGCTGCTCGTTCTCTCAGTATCCATCCTTCGGTTCAAACAGTCTTATACTGTCATCCGGTGGTCAAACAAAGGTACTACATGCAAAACAAATTAACCAGCATTTTTTCTTAAATTTGACAATAAGTAATAATTGTCAAATTTCAAACAATTTTATTGTTTCTTGCAATAATTTCTCACCCAGCATATTTTGTTATTGTGACAGGCCTAACTGTACTTATATATCACCTTTCTATCTATTCAAGATCTTCAAAGCTCTTTACAACAATCTGTGCCACATTCATCCATTCATACAGCACTCTACTAGCTCTGTACAAAGAATAATCAAAGCTTTATCACATTCATACACTGATGGGACACACATCGGAGGCAATGAGGGGCTCAGTGTTTTGCCCATGGACACTTCAACATGTGACTGCTGGTGGGATCGAACCCACAACTCTCCTCTTGGAGGAGTCGGTTACTCAAACTACAAACTGGTGGATGTTCTTCACTGTTTAAATTGAATACATAAGTGACCTTGTGTGAAAATAATCCCTCAAATAAATAAATCTTAAATTTTATGTCTCCATTCTGAGCATAGTAATTTAAACTTCTGCATCAAATATCTTCTCTAAATCTCTAGATTAAAAGCATGATCACAGTTTTCTACTAACCACTCATAAGTATCTCACCTTTCCATAAATATACCCGTTATCTTTTACCCGCTTCTTCCTTTTCGGGTTGCGGGAATGCAGACTCCACCCAAAAACGTCCCCCGGCCAGGATTTGATCCAACGACCTTCTCGCTGAGAGACGTCACCTCTACCAAATGTGCCACTGTGGCGCACATACAACTTTCCAAATATAAAATAACAAATCTTTAAGCTTTTGTTGATTGTAGCTTTGTATTTAAATTTCAATGAAGCCAAACCCGTTATATATATTTCAAGAAGTCAAACTATTATTTTCGGTAATTCAAAGGTGCTCTGGCATCCTTGACCTTAAACACAACCATGTGCTGCACTTGGAGGAACTTGTGAGTGAAGAGTGTAGAGGAAACAGAGACAAAAGAAAAACTATTTGTTCTGAAACCAGGAGGACTATTTAATTATTTTATGACCACAGTATTTGTATTTCAAGCTCTGTTCATCTTCTTTCAGCTGCTCCTTCTTCAGGGGTCACCACAGTGAACTAACTCGCACGAAGACTTGGTGAATGTTTTTATGACGGATGTCCGTCCTGACACAACCATCGAGCTACCACAGCCCTCTGTGTGGAGCAGAGAGCTGCTATCTAGGGTGCAGATAGTGGGGGTGAAATGACTTGCTCAAGGGCCCAGAGTGGGGCAAATGAGGGTGGAGGCAGGTGTGGGTGTTTCCATTACCAACCACATTTTGATGTTGTTGGTCCGGGGAGTTGAACCGGCAACCTTCTGATCACAGGCTCTCCTTCTAACCTCTGCGCCATCACACTCCCTATTTTAAGCTAGATTATTTGGAATATAATTATTGCTGTGTCTTTACTTGCAGCTGTTGAGCATCCCACGTTTCCTATAAAATGTCATATATCATCATCGTTTCCATATCTTCTGCTAACTGGAATGTTACTGCATCTATGAATGACAAATGACAGCAGCTGTTCACAGCTTTAGACATCATCACACACAGCTATGTACACAGAGAAACAAGCACACACGCATACACACAGGGTGGACTCTCTCCCTCTGTGGAAGGCAGGAGGTACAACTGGTTCAGTCCATGTTGGGATAAAATGTTTCATTTTGAAATTCCATGTTGGATCCAAGAAACAATCAACCACTTGTCTGCACGTACCAAGGTTGTTGTGTGCGTGTGAAAGTAATGTTCATGTGTGTGTGCTCATGTACATGTGATTCTGTCATTAAACAGAAAGCTCTATGTGAGCATGGAAACTGTGTGTTTGACATAAAAGATGCATAGAGCAGAGGACACTGACGTAACACACACACACACACACACACACACACACACACACACACAGCAACTCTAAATATTCAGCGGCTACGCTGAGCTCACAACACGTCATTACTCACAGTCATTCATTATTCTCACACGCACGCCCAGTGACTCCAGTTAGTCCATCCCTGCGAAGCATAATGGATGTTCACAACCACCTCACAGACCGTCTGGGCGTGCTGCTCAACTCTTCCTCACTACAACCACGCAAACGCTCGACTCTGCGACCGCCTGACAGTGAAAACACTGTCCCCTGCTTTAAATAAGTCTCATGCTGTGAAACTCAAATTGTACTGTGGAGCTGGAATCAACATGTCAGTACTTTTTATTCCAGAGGACAGCACGGCATAGAACAAGTGGATTTTGATCAAATGTTTAAATCCCACCTAAAATGTTCATTCTGAGCAATGAAAGAAAGCGTTTTCTGACTAATTCTGACAGGTTTCAAAAATAAACTAAATTATCCCCTGCACGTTGACTCGATGGGGATGGACTTGAGGGAGTGGTGGTGCAAAGGTAAGAGAAGGTAAGCCTGTGATCGGAAGATCGCTGGTTCAACTCCCAGTACCAACGACATCAAAACTACCTCCAACTTCATTTGCTCCTCTCCCTTCAGCCAGGCTCTTAACCCCCACCATCTGCTCCCCAGACGCCCTAGATAGCAGCTCTCTGCTCCACACAGAGGGCTGTGGTAGCTCGGTGGTCTGTGGTTGTTTCAGGAAGAACATCCGGTGTATAAATACTTGCCAAGTCTTCGTGTGACTCAGTTCGCTGTGGCGACCGACCCCTGAAGAAGGAGCAGCTGAAAGAAGTTTAAAAACATCCCTGCAGTTTGACTTGATGACTAATAAGTCTTTACTGGAGAACTGTTGCTCATTTTGATGAGGTTAAAAATAACAGCATGTCTTTAATGCAGTACACTCCCGGGTTTTTCTCAAACCTGATTGTAACGGCAGCATTTGATAGCTGCTGTCATGTTAAACTGCCTTAGCTGTTGGTCCCATTTTCAGTGGAGGATGGTGTGAAGCCAACACATGACTGACACTTTTTAAAGATGAATGTGTCACAAAAGGAAATGAGAGATGTTGATGGGACAGCTGGGCAAGATCTACTGAGACGAGACTGTGATGAATAAATATAAAGTATCTTCACCCTGTTGGGTCACAAAATATTTGACTAACAAACCAAAAGGTTCAAGGTTGAAGGTGACTTTACTGTCATTCACGTTACATGTGGTACATGAGGTGGAACAAAATTGTCTTCTCAAATTCCCAGTTATACCTAAAAAGCAATATATTTAAAGTGTCAGAGCCACTGTGAAGACAAAACATAACTGAATTTTCACTGGGAGCCTGAGAAGCCGCTGCACCACCATTTTCCTTCACCACTCAGCAGTACACAAAACGCAAGTTCTCTTGTTGATTTCTGATCTAAGATCAAATCAGCTTGATTTTAGAAATTTGAAGGTTTTCTATGAAAATAAAAGAAACAGCTGTCTCTGAGTTTGAGTCTATTTTAGGAATGGACATTTTCCTTAAAGTATATTTTACCAATGAAAGAGAGAGCAGAAAAGAGAAACAAGAGAAAGCAAGATGAAGAAGTGAAACTGAGTTTTAGTCATCATCAAACTGGTTGATCCACTGTGAGAGGGTGCCATTTATAAGACTGAGCTGATTACAGCACCTCAGACTGAGGAAGTCTTTCGGACGAAAGACGAAACGTTTCTACAATTTTTTTGTTTTGTTTTGTTTTTTGAATGTCCAGAGGACCAGACTTAGCTTTTTTAGATGTAACCAGCACTACTTATCTTATAGGTTTGACTCTTATTTTGTTGTAACCCTAACTCAATCTTTACTCCCAATGAAACTTGCACAAAACTGACATATCTAACAACTTTAATGAATTCCTTGGTTTTAGTCTCAAAAATATAAAACTAGCTCCGATAACCATGTGCAGGGGGCTCCATTTAACTGAACAGGGTGGAGCAGAAGCTGTTTTATACCATGTTTATACGCACTAGAAAGACAGTAAGAGCTCACAGTACTTCTCCCTGGCCTCAGTGTACTACATCAAATTTAGCATCTCACTCTGCACAGTTTTTTTGTACTTTACACAACGTTTCCCTCCTACTTTTTACATATTACAATCACACAGTTTCTGTACGCTCAGCTGTCTGCCTGCTGTGTATCCAGATGCAAATTTTGTCTCGTCGCAGTCAGAGCAGCACAGGTGTATTTATGATGGCTGCTTGCCACTTTTAGGGGAGGCGGCCCTTTTGTGTATACTCTTTCCCTAACGTGGCTTCCTGGAACAGTTGATGAAGCTAAGCCACTGTTAATTTATTAATCCCACCTGTTTTTCTTCACTAAGCTACAACTCATCATCTTCACTCAAAAGAAGAGTCTTCTTTGTTCATTTTATCTGCATATGTGTGTGTCTAAACAGGACCAAGCCGACGTTTTAAGCGAGTGATCGAGACGATTCAGAGTCAGTTGTTAAGCACACACGACCAGCCTGGGGTTCAACAGCTCTCTGGTGAGTAATATCGGCTACTTTGTCAACAAAATCTATATATTAAAATAAACAAATGCATTTTTCCCCTCCAAATAAACTTCTTCACCCATTCCCCTACTGCCTCATCTTTCCATCCCACCCCTTAATGAACTACTTTCACAGCTGAGGCTAAGCTAAATCTTGCCCTTCTCTTTGCTTGAAACCCCTGAGCCATGCGCTGCCTTTCCAAATGGCTTCCTTTGCATGTCTGCGCCTCGCTGGCTTGAATGGGCAGCGGTTGGTTGCTCTCGAGCACCGGCTGTGGGTCAGATGTTGCCTTGCTGCCCCAGCGGTGAAGATTTAAAAGTAGAGCAGGGCTAGATTAAGCTGGTTCTCCTGCTCTTATTCCGACTTTCCAGACCGTTCGCCCAAGCTTGTCGCCATGGCAACACCGCTGCACCTCAACACGCTACCAAGAACGCACTGCGCTGCACAGTAACACCGCGCCTGATAGGCGTTCAACCCTGTCTCTATCAATTGTTCTATTTTTACTGTGTTTTTTTTAACAACAGAACAAAATGCGTTGGTTGCCTCTGTTGGTCTTAAAACCAAAAAAAAAAAAAAAAAAAAACTTCTGACAGTCAATATTTAATTTGTGCGAGCTTTATGATTTCTGTCCAGTCCACTCGTTAGATTCAGGGCTGTCACAGATTCCTTGTACAGGTAAAAGTCCTGTTCTGCCTATAAAATGTCCCATTATTGCACAGTCTGTGGAAAGAGGAGAATAAAAAAAGAATCAGGGATCTTTCTCGTCTCCTTCTGTTCTCTGCACGTTCGTTCTTGTGAGTCACCGCTGTTGGAACCTCTCACGTCTCATTCTCTTCATAACACCTCCATCTGCTGGTTTGACAGGAAAACAGAATCGGGCTTACTGAGGGAAGATCTCTGCAGCTTCCTTCAAATGTATCAGTTTCATTCCATGTTTTAATTGAGCACTTGCTCTCGCAGAGTCGTTTTTATCCTCTTAAGTCTCATTCTCAGATTCATGTCAGACACAGGTTACTGTACTTCCATCACCGCTGCATGTATTTGTACTATAAGCCGATTTATTTGCTGTATTACTCAAGAATGAGCTCTGTCTTGTACCCTCTGTGATATTTAAGTCTGTTGTGCTTTGCCTCGGTAAGTTTACCAATTATTTTCAATCCGTCAAGCTCATTGTCTGACTAAGTTACGGGAAGGGTGAAATTATGTTAAATTATGTTAAATTAGTTTTTTATGACTGCAGTGGGTTGTCTGCAAAGCAGGGATCACATTCTAAGAGGGCAATCAGATCACTTTGCATAAAATATGATAATGTTGGTTTTACAAAACTTAAATAATAAAGTGCAGGTTTAGATGCAGCATCCAAACACCCAGGTTCTTGTCCTTCTATGAAGGTTAACATGTCCTTAGCAGGGAATGAAAGCAAGGCTACCTCATCCTCTTTGACCACAAGGTCTTTAAAGACTAAAGCCAAATGACTAACCACCAGGAGAAAGAGCTTTGCATAACAATAAGTGTCAAACAAAAGGTTTAATCGAGTCTTGGTCATTATTGTCTCATTCAAACATCCATATTGTCGTCATACTTTGGAGAGCAGCTTAGGAAGACAACTGACAAAAAGAAAAAGAAGCATGAAACGCATTCAAAGACACATTGTTGGACTATTCTCTTAGAAGATGGTGTTCTATTGATCCGTCTTCATCGTTTAGTTAAACAGGTTTTGTGCCTTTGTGAAAGTGTACAGATTTAGGAGGAGGGACAGATGTGGATCTGTTCACAAATAAGAAAGGTAGAGCATAAAGGAGACAGAAGCTGTAATCATTCTCCATCTGACTAATGCAGCTGCCGAAAGTAATGTGGCATGATTCACACACATCTGCATCCATAGAGAGAAGTTTCTGCAGATGATGTTATCCCTAACATAACAGCAAACAGAAGATTCAAAACTTGAACATGATTTCTTTTTGTCAAACAGTAACATAAGTAGTCCAGCATGTGAACAAAACAACTGACAGAATTAGACTTAATGCATGATTTAAAACATAAAATCTCCCAACGTTCGCTTTTAATGTGATGCAGATTTAACATCTAAAAGATAAATCTTATGTTAATGTTGTTGACAAAGTTTATCAATTGTATTTGTAAAATTCTGAATTGAAGCCATATTCTTCTCCACACTATTGTTTGAAACTTTGTTTTGAGCTCACTGTGATTAATAAATTATTAGATTAAAGGTTAATAAACAAAATAAAAGAAACATCTGATCAGACCTACTTGAGATGATTTACCTTTAGTGTGTCTTCTAAAATGTATTTTTAAGTTTGTCAGAGTATTAACGCTCATCTATAGTTGTGGTTTTACTCAGCATTTCAAAGTTCATGCTGAATACAGGTAAAAATCCAATAAAGTTCAGTCAGGTCATGTGGACCTGACAGGGTCGACGGGGGAGAGGGCGGGCCCCAGAAACCATCTTATCACCAGCAAACTGGTTGGTCCATTATGTATAGGAGCGTGCTGCTTGTGGGACTCTGTTGTGGCTCCTCAGGTTGATGAAGTCCTTTGGATGAAGGACGAAACGTCTCACCAAAAAAGGAAACCGTCCAGATGACCTGACTGAACGTTGTTGGATTTACTCACTAGTGTTTTTACTTGTTTGCTGACACATACGCATGATTTGTGGGCGTTTGAGCGGTGCTTATCTTCGCTCGTGGTTCTTGTCTGCACCTCTGCTTGCTCCATCTCACATTTAGCCACATCGTTTTCCTGTGAACCCCATTGTTTATTAGTTTGTTTGTTCTCTTTCTCCTCTTTCCCCCCTTTTTGTCCTCTTTTCTTCCTGTCTGTGTACCTAGGCAGCCCAATGAGTAACTTCTTTGACGTAATTAAACAACTTTTTTCAGACGAGAAGAACGGACAGGTGCCCCACCCTTCTGGCACGCCCTCCAAGCACTGCCCTTCTCCCATGCACGTCCGGAGGCACGAGTCAGAAAATCATGACACCAAACTCCCACCTGCAGGCCGAGACAGAGCCAAGTTGTCCGTCCCGTCTGTGGGGACACAGGAGGAGTCTTAGACCGAGAGAAACTTTGTAGTTGAGCCCGCGCAAAAGCCATCCCAGTATGAACATAAGCCCAACGGCACAGAGACAACTCTCTGTTCAGAAGCAGAGTCACATTATCATTTATAAACATATTTTTTTATCAAATTATTTTATTTAAATTGAGCCAATTCAAACAATAGTTTGCAAATAGGATATTTCACCTCATAGTAAACATAAATTCATTATTTTTTTTACATCCCTTTCAACTATCATTCACCACCCATCTTCTGTGTTCTCATATGGTGCTACTAACCCATGTAATGACCTGACTCGTTTCTTACACCAGGAATTATCCAGAAAACCTATTAAAGTCCCTCCTCGTGCTTCACCCGCACCCCCTCGACCACCTGTTCACCCGCTCTCCCCTCCCTACCTCGAGATTGTCAAGAGAGTTGGACGTTTGTTGACGGAGGACCGCTTTCAGAGATGTGCTCGGGGGTTACCATGGAAACAAACTCTTCCTGCCTTCATGTTTTGCAACCTTTGGCAATCATCAGTAGAAGTAGATGAAAATCCTTCATTGCCTCACCCTGGCCCCAAATTCTTGAAGATGCACACACACACACACACACACACACACACACACACACACACACACAGCAACATGATCGCATACTCTCAACAACTTTACCAGTTTGAGGCTTTTTTTTTCTTTTCAAATTGAGGAAAAAAGAAGAAGCATTGATTAAAATCACTGAAAGCATGACATAAACATGCACGCACAAGTCCAGTATGCACAAAAAAAAAACAACAAAAAAAGAAAACTCTGGGATGCATCAAAGATTATGAACATGAAAAAAAAAAAAAAAACTTTCAGAAAGCCGAGGAGGAGAGACTCGAAAAGTTTTGTGGAAAGTCCAAACAGCCGACGCGGACGCTTGCTGGATTGTATTTGTTTGCTTTTTAAATGTACTTTGTGATGAACTGGGTTTGAATTACTAATTTTATTAGACGTCATACTACTGCTGCAACACGGACTGGAATTGTGATTTCAGAGAGGAGCTGGGTGTGAGCAGAAACTGGGCAGAGGGCAGCAAGGGAGTCAAAATGAACGTATGGGGATGGGGGGAGGGTCGTGGGTGGGTATGTGGGTATTTAAAATGAATGATTTATTCTGTTGTACAGACTGATATTATTTCTAATGTAAACAAATCAATGAAATGTCTAGTTGTGGCACTGTTTAGATACCATAGAAACAGGAAACGTCTGCAGCGTTCTGTTACTTTAAATTCCGTGTATTTTTGTTACATGATCATTTACGCTTTTGTTTTGTTGATCTGAAAATGATTTCCTGTTTGTTTTCTGCAGCACTTTCTTAGATTTTTATTATTATTTTTTCCATTTGTACCTCTCTCTTAGTCTCAGATACCAGCAGTAGGAGTAGAGGACCAAAAAAACAATGTGATAAATGCAATTGTGGATATTTTTGTATTGTTGTCCTTATTTATTCACGTTTGTTCACCTAAATGTTTGATTCCTAATTTATTATAACTTGGCTATTTATATGAACAAAGCTGTTAGGTCAGTTGAATGTTATTTACTACCCTCTTGTGTGTTTGTAAATGGGACAACACTTAAAAGGAAAAAAAAGAACTTTATTATAATTTCCTTTTGCTCTGTTCTGATTTAAACAAAATTATGTGAACGTTGACAACTCAGATTCTTTACTGAAATGGAAATAAGAATTTTTGGGAACTCTGGAAACGAAAATGATGTAAAAGTCCTTTAAGAATGTAGATTTAGCCTCTTTTTGGAGAGGGAACATGCTCTTCTATTGATATTTGTCAGTTTCATATTGTTGTGCGTGTACGCCAGGCCTGAGGAGGACACCACAGATCCCAATCTGGGTCTTCTCTTTGTAAATAGACAAAGCTGTGGGGGTTGATTGTCTTCTCACCCATGCTGGGGATTCCTGCTCTATGCTTTTAGCTTGTTATTGCTGTGTGCATGTCAGACATGAGCTTTTCTTTGCATGGCTTTAGTGTTAATGTTCCATGCCAACTCCACCCCTCTCAGCCCTCATTGGTTCTCCCACTACTAAACTTTTTTTATTAAAATTTAAATTTTCTTTTCTTATCTACTTTCACCCTTTCAATTTTCTCAAGGCCTTCTCTTTTTAAGCTTTATAGTTTGCTATCCCACCCCACACCCTTCCTCCTCCAACCAATCTTGTGCACAACGCTTTGTTCACTCTGTACCTCGGAGGTCTGGACTCTCTACCTGCTGGTTGAAGTGGCACAGGAAGGAAAATACCAGTACTACAAACACAAAGCAATACCTGATGTTCACCCTCCTTTCTGTTGACTACAATGGGAAGCTAGCAGCACTGACATCCTATACATGTAGGCCCGAGGGGTCGTCTGAGAGAGCAGGAAGAAAACTGACTGATGTAATCTCCCATATAAAAATAACTGTGAGCATCTTCAGTGCTGAAACAAATAAATTCATTCAGTTATGGTGCGTTTGTTTTTCTTATTCCTATATGTGGCTAGAGCCCTGGAAAAAAGGGTAAAGCTAGTTCTCATGTTTTGACTAAATTGCCTTTTTTGCTTTCTGATTTATTTATTTTTGTAAAATTGCATGTATTTATGTATAACTATGCATCTGGAATTGCTTTCAGGTTAAGTCCACACAAACAGGTAGAGACTGCTTGTACTTCTAAGAAGACATGTTTGCTTTACCTGGTTTATTTCAGTTTTCAGCTCTAAAACAGACTTCTTGTTCAAACCTGATGCTATATAAGCTTATTTAACTTTTAATTTACCTAAATGAACAGCACAGGCATTAACTTTACAATAGCATTATTAGCTAGGAATAAAAACATAAAGGGAACACCCCGTTAAATACATCGTTATATTTTTCTTAAATAGAAAATGTCCATCCCATTCTGCACTAAACATGTATCTCTGGCCATATTAAAAAATAAAAATAAAAAGCAAACATACAATAGCATCAAAAAGCACGTGTTAATTCAATGTTTATATCACCATAGGAGACATCTTCAACAGTCTTCATCATTTGAACAGAGCCTTGCATATCTCAGATGATTCAGTCTTTTCTTCACACAGTTTCAGTCAAAACCTACAAAGTTCTGAGGCTCATCTGATGCAATGTTTTATCTTGTCCAGTAGGTGGCAGCAGTGTGTTTTTAATGTTCCTTTTTGAATCATGCTGTTGATTCTCCTGGTGAGCTTCCTGAGCCTTGGAGGAGAAAAACATCACATTGTGCAACAGCCTTCTTTATAAACATGTCCTTTACAATGACTCACAATGGAGCGCTTGGCACAAAATATGAAATACTGAACGTAAACTGCTGCTAAAGTTACTCGTGGATCTGCTTCAGTCTCAAAGTATGGCGTGAGCTGCTCTATAACCATCAGAATCAGACATCTGAAAGGCTAAGTCTGATTTTAAATGCACTCCTGGGGAGCTGCTTTGAATACTTTTCTGTCATATTTTGCCATTTATCTGTGTCGTCTTTACAACTGTCTTCAGACTCTAGATGAAATGTGTAGAGAGCGTAGACGCTGAGCCAGGGTGGCCTCCAGCTCCTCCAGAGGTGAGTCACCACGGCTGTGAGCCAGTGAAGAAGTAGAGCTGTTCCCTTGTCGAGCTCCAGGTGGTCCCAATAACAGGGTCCTGAAGGCCTCTCGTTCTAATAGAGCAGACATCTGATGCAGAAAGTAACCTTCACAGAATGAGCACAGCTCCATTGAACCGTGTGCCTGTTTGAAAAAAGGACAAGATTCTGTATTAGCGGCACAACCTCTCCTGAAAATGGTAAAACGTATTATTTTCAGTGTACTTTACCTTGGCTGTCTTGTAGATGCTGACTGCGTTATCCAGGTTTATGTGTTGAGAGCAGATGAGCTCACAGTGTCGCTGTAGCGCTCCCAACTGGAATAAATTGGCTGCTGACAGCAGCTACAGGTGGAAAAAAAAAAAAGTTTCAATAGATTCACGTTGTTCCTCATCAACTTTGATATACTGTATTTTTTGGATTATAAGCGCATTAAGCAAAACAAAACAGTCAGATAAGTCAAACTTTATTCAACTCGTTCACAATAACCACATAAAATCTGTTTGAGGTTAGTAACACAACCAGAATGAATACATAAGGCTCACTGTTGATTTGTGAGAAAATTAAAGGATTTTAAGTGCGCCTTATAGTCCTAACAATACGGTAAATTCTAATAACTTCAATCTGATTATTTGTTAAACCCTGTAAACGTTTCAACTGAACTAATCTAAACTTTTAAAAGAAGGCCATATTGATGTTCAGATAAATAAATACTGTACTTACAAGCCCATTTTGATTTGCTGTGAACATTTCTAAACGTGTGAATGTAGAAAGACGGAGCCAGTCAGCCATTGTTAGATTTGTTTGTAACCGTTTCTGCTCAGTGTGAGTCATGGCCTGATCTCATTTGGGCATGCGTGTACTTGAATTTAATGAACTTGTATCTGCTTAAAGCAGGCTGTTCTGAGAACTACCTGAAGGTTGAGCTCAAATGAAAATATAATTAACAGGATGTTGATGGAATAAACTAATTTTCATTTTATATACTGTACAGAACAAGCTTTTCAAGTAACACGTGTTTCTGCAAATTGAATGAAGAAAGAAATACTTCAATTTCACAATTTACAAGTTCATACTGTACTTTATTGTGGACTGAATTAAATCAGATTGTTTTGATTGCTTCTTTTTTCCTTGTCTTGAACTGAGCCACACTTTCATATTCTGTTTTCCCATTTGAAGAAAAGATGGTCTTTATGCCTCCAAATCCTGACAGGTGATTGAGTGTCCTCAGTTATGCATGGCTTACATTAACAAGTAAAAAAATAACACTACGTAGCAGAGTAAATACAAACTTTTGTTTACATAAAATATATTTTGTGATGAAAGTTTATGCTGAATTTGAAATGGGCTGCCGTAGCTTTTGTGAATGTGTCACTTTTCAACACCAAGACAACTACTGGCAGGTATTGTGTAACTTTACTATGATTTTTACCTCCAATAAGTCAGGCATGCTGGTCTTCAGCGATTCTGTCCCTCCACAATAAAAGTATGACATCATCATCTGCAAAGAAGTTGAAGGTGATGTTCAGCACCAAGTCGGTACATTGGTTAATATTTACAACTGATTTGTGATTTAAGTTATTTTTAACCTTGAAAATGTTGTACTTTATGTCACAGATCTCAATTTCTTTGTTTGGACTTCCATCCAGTCCAGAAGATGTTAGCAGCGATTTAAACCTAAAGGAATGAAGTATTGTCATCAAAGCCCATTTGTGTATTTTTTAAGGAAATGAATGCTCCTTATCTGTGGAGTAATGACTGAGCGCTTACCTGTCAGAGGCAGTGATCAGAAGGACTTTGTGTCCGTAGAACGGTTTTCCCTCCACAATAAATGTCACATCTGACATGTCTGGATTATTTAAAAAATGGGGGTCTGTAGGAAATAAAAAATCAACACCATTTCAATTAAGTGTTAGGTTTTTATAGTATTGGGTGTCAGTTAATAATTCGGAGTTATCAGCATTTTTGGTGCTTTTACACACAAAATACAAGGCAGCACAACATTAAACATTATAAATAGAGAGAAATACATCCGCATAAAAGTTTACATAAGTCTAAACTGGAGCAAGTCAATTTGCACACTTCTAATCAAGGCTTTCTTACCCAACTGTGCAGAAAGAGCTGCTTTCATCTCAGGAATGGATGGAAGAGGTGCAGAGCCAAAACAATGACTAAAAATAGCTGCCAGCTGCTGTATGATGGCATCATTCTGGAGAAGGGAACAGAAAGAGAAGTTCAGCACATTAACACGGAAACAAGAGTGAAACAAAAACAAACGACAACATGGCTTGTGTTTGACGGTACCTTGGTGGTACGCAAGATACTGAACATAAGAGGCAAGCCTGTGGTGATTAACTCATCACAGTAGTCCTCTTCTCGGACTGTGGTGAATTCTCTAAGGAGGGAAAGGGTGACCCCTGTCTTGGACTGGTGCTGAGCACAACGGAGTGACTCCAGCCACATGTGTAGTTTCCATGGTACACCTAGTTAGAAAGAAAAGATTTGGGTTTTGGTTGTGCACACATTCAAAAATTAACTACATCCTCTTTGTGCCATCTGAAAGTTACCCATAGCACGAAGCTCCATCGTGACATCCAGGTAGCCATGCTCAGCGCTGTAGTAGCTGGCTTCTTGCAGAGCTTTCATTCTGGCCTTGCACAGCTTTGGTACCCCCACTTCCTGTGGGGCTGCTGTGCCATTGGCAGAAGTTGACGAGGGGAGAGGGAAAAAAGGGCAGAACCCTGGAACTTCATCTTCCACCCCCTCAGCTAAGATCTCCTCCAGAGACAGGACATCCTCTTTGATTAGCTGAGGCTGAGTCAGTAGCTTTCTCAGCACGTTCCTGACAAGATAAATGGGAGGAACGAAGAGGGAAGGAAACAGAAAGCATGGGATCATTGATAGACACCCAAACGCCAACAGACTTAGATGTTTGTGACCCTGTAATGTCCTCTACGATTAGCTAATCCATCATCGTCTGTGTGGAATGTGAAGTGTTGAGTCTACACTGTGCTCACACATGCACAAAACCAACAGGTGGATTAAGTTTACACTACCACTTGGTTAAAACAAGACTCCTGCAATCATTTTCCCCATTTTCACTTTTTATGTCTTCCGGACAAATTTCTTGTCAGGGTTTCAATTCTGGGAGTAAATATCGTCACAATATTCAGTTTGAGCTTGTTTTTCCTCTTGCATCAGTTGTCAACGCTTGCGTCAAGCTTTTCAAGGCCAACCAGAGTACCTGCACACGTACCTGTGTCCGTGTGCAGCAGCATGACTGAAGCAGTTCATGGCTTCGTAGAGGGATGAAGTGAGGGCACTTCCATCATGAGTCTTTGACAGAGGGTCAGCGCCACGTGCCAGGAGCAAACTCACCATCTCATAGTTGCCTAAGAACAAAAACGCACCCACTTATTAACAGATGCAACTCCTAAACACATTCAAATAGTATTTTTGTTTTTCAAATATTAAACAATAAACTGTCCTTCACAAATATCCATCACAAAAATTGATATTTTTGTCTCTGTTTGGTGGTGTATTTTAATGGTCAATATTAGTTCTTATTCTTTATTGTTTTCTTTACACTGTGCAAATCAGTTGAACGAAAAATGTATTGTGTACTTTGGATTTACGAGCAGCACGGTCACCATCACTACAAATGTGCATGTGTCTGTTGTATTAGAGCTTTTTGTGTGGCTTTCAGATGGCCCCACTGAGGAATGCAGCCAGAAGTGACTAAACAACTGCAGGCAGCATTTCTCTCTTGTCACCACACCTTCATTTACTCCTCATTACTCCCACCCACAGCTTCATGGGTCTTTGTGAAAACTAGCATGCTGTGGTGTTGATTACAAATAACTAGTGATTATTAGTTTTAAGTAGCAGAAAACCACGACAGCTGTTCTCATTCATTCATCATTGCTGCCTCTGCTTAGAATCCTCCTACAAGTGTTCTGCATCTGTTAGCAGAGAGCAGTGATTTAACAACAATATGTCAAGTTATAACCCAAACTAACAATAGGTTGGTCTGCGCTAATATTAGCTGCGCTTTGAGCTGCAGTGTGTATGGGTATGTGTGTGTTTGCCCACCTGCTGCTGATGCCAGCTGCAGCGGGGTGTCTGCCGTACTCTCCTGTCCATTGCGGACTGCTGCCCCCTCCACATTGGCCCCTGCATCCAACAGGAGCTGCAAAGGAACATCACATCTGTTAAACAATGTCCTACAGCCTATAACTAATCTGCAGCCTGACATCAGATGTGTCAAGTTTAATAATATTGCAAAAAACAGTTGAAGGAAACTGTTTATTTCTACAGGACAAACAGAAGTGGCCTCTGAGTGTGTGTGTGTGTTTTGGTGTGGGTGTTTTGTGTGCAAGTTTCCGACCTGCACAACAGGGATGTGTCCATGCAATACGGCGAAGGTGAGGGCTGTCCAGTGTCGACTGTCAGGATGCACTGAGGGGTGCTTTGGGGAACATGGCGGAACCTTGAAACATAACAAAAACACATATTTGTTTTAAACCAGGGAATATGTTTTAAAGTAGATACACAGTAGTCCCTCGTTTATCACGGGGGATTCCGTTCTCAGCTCCCCCGTGAAAAGTGAAAAACCACCAAGTAGGAATAGTACAAGTAGTAAGTAGTAGTTTATTTTAGTATTTATATCTATACAGTATATTGTATATATTAAGGCATTTTAAACCCTTCCCACACTCTTGCAATATTCTAAACGTTTCTAAACTCTAAATGCTGTAAAAGAGCACAGAATGTCATGATCTCCGCTCTTTCTGCCACCTGCCTGCGCTCTTGGCCACGCCCACTTCACCGCTGCAGAATGGTGATCCTAACATGCTGCAGGAAGGAGCTTCTCCCTGCACATGCGGGCTGCACACAGGTGCTAAATAATTTTAAATTGTTTATTTCAAATAAAAAATTCCATGCCGATTGTGTGGCTCATCCACTAATCAGCCAATTGTGCGTCATGTCCAGTCTTATTTTGAAAAACAGTGAAAGCACGAGCCCGCAAAAGTTGAACCATCAAGTAGCGAGGGATCACTGTACGTCTTGCTGATAATATGATTTATATGTATATACAGGTTTCCCTCGGTATCCGGCCGAGTTCCGTTCCTACGGCCCGGCCGGATACCGAAAAAGCCGGTTACCGGGAGCGGCTCCCGGTGCGGCCGAAAACGAAAC